>SJYX01014290.1:398000-530727 GCA_006410675.1 Oreotragus oreotragus
GATGACACCACCCTTATGGCAGAAAGTGAGGAGGAGCTAAAAAGCCTCTTGATGAATGTGAAGGAGGAGAGCGAAAAAGTTGGCTTAAAGCTCAACATTCAGAAAACGAAGATCATGGCATCCGGTCCCATCACTTCATGGGAAATAGATGGGGAAACAATGGAAACAGTGTCAGACTTTATTTTTGGGGGCTCCAAAATCACTGCAGATGGTGACTGCAGCCATGAAATTAAAAGACGCTTACTCCTTGGAAGAAAAGTTATGACCAACCTGGATAGTATATTCAAAAGCAGAGACATTACTTTGCCGACTAAGGTTCAATCCCTAGTGGGGTAAGAACCCACATGCAACTAAGTCCAAGTACTGCAACTACCGAAGCTGGCACGCGCTGGAGCCCGTGTCCCACAGCAAGCGAAGCCTGCATGCCTCACCCAGAGAGAAGCCACCGCAAGCTGCAGCTAAGACCCAGCGCAGCCAAATTAACCAAATTTTAAAAATATTTTACATCTTGTGGCTTTTATCTAGATTTTACTTTTTAAACTTACAACACTTGCCTTTTGCTTCCAAAAACTCTCTCTTTTTTTTTTTAATTTAGAAAGTATACCACTCAATTACTGACTCAGTCCCCAAACTGTTAGTATCACAGGTCATCCAGGAAAAGATAAGCTCTTTCCACACTGACATTCCATTCAGAGACTGAAATGGAATCACAGGCAAGTTTTAAATCTAATTATCTTTTTAAAAAATGGTTCATCAAAGGATGAGCCCATTACATACAAGTCAACAACATTCTTGCAATGACTTTGAAAAGAACTCTTTTCATCTGTGAAACAATTTATTATAAAGGAATTTTCTCCTTAACCAAACTGAAGCATTCTGAACATAATTTGAAATTTTCCAAGGGAAATCAATTCCAAATATTTGATATTCCTTGCACTACATGCACAGGTAAACAGTCCTATTTTAATGCAACAGTGGCTCTCACATCAAAAAGCTTAATTTTTACTCCTCAGGGAACCTCAGAATGAAATCAAAGTTTTCAAGGTCTTATTTTAACAACAAAGTTGGTATGAAGAGGGGGAAAAAATCGCAAACTAAGCTTTCACAAATACAAGACACAGAAACTCCCACTCAAAGCATCACCAAACTGAAGTCACTAATACATAAAATATTAAGCTGATTTTATGCCAGATACTAAGCTGGTTTTAACATGCCAAAATCAGGAATATAACTTCTCACATTAAGAGTCTAAAAACAGAAAAATAGTATAATCTTCTTAACAAATACAGAAAATATTTTTAGTAAAATTCAATATTCATGATTCAAAACCCTTAGAAAAGGAGGAATAGAAATCACTTCTTTTATCTTTATTAAATTATCTACTCCCTCCCCCAGAACGCTACAGCAAACTTCATACTTAATGGTTAAGTGCAGAAAATTTCCCTTTGAAATTAGAACAACAAATATGTCCACCTTTCTAGACAAGTAAACAGACCCCAGCCAGTGCAATGGCAGGTAGTAAATAAACAGTATAAGGTTTGGAAAGAAAGTCTTATATATTTGAATTCTTCATAAATGATATGATTGTTTGTAGAATATCCAAAGGTATTCACACATAAGCTGTTAGGAGAGTTAAACAATGCAGAATAATCAATTATCAATGCAGAAAAACCAACTAAATTTCTATACGAACAGCAAACAGAAAATTAAGCCTTAAAAATAATATTTGCAACAGTATAAAAAATATGTGGAATGCCAAAAGATATGTAATATGTCTAAGAAAAAACTACAGAATTTTTTTTAAGATGTTTTAAAAGACTTTAGAGAAAGATTCAATATTATAAGCTATCAGTTTTCTTCAAATTAGTTCACAGATTCAATGCAATCCCACTCCAGATCCCCAAACTTTATTTGGGGAGTGTGAAACTTCACTAAGTTGATTCTAAAATTTTAAATGGCCAAGACAGGTTAAGACCCTCTTGAAGAATGTCCTCTCTGAAATCAAGATTTTTTTAAAAATAAGAGCATGGTATGGGCATAGAATAAACCAACAGAATAGACTCACACTCATCCTGATATGTGACACATCGCAGAAGTAGAAAGCACAGTCTTTTCAACCGAACTGAGAGTAATACAAATTCATAGAAGAGAAATCAATTTGGATTTCTAACCTCACAAACACATCAAAATTAACTGCAGATGAACTTCAGACCGAAATGTGAAAGGCTAAATATGGAAAATAATTTAATATACAAATTGATGTGTTATGTGAGGTTAGAAATCCAAATTACTTGAGTTTCTCATAGAAAATGCATTAAATATAGAACTTAAGAATACTTCCTGGCAGCAGGGTAGGAATGGATGTCTTAAACAAGGTCCAAAGAGCCACAAACCATGAGCAAATAACTTATAAATTTCAACTACATCAAAGTTAAAATTTTCTGCTTACTAAGAAACATCACAGGAAAGTCATCAGGGATGGGAAAAGAGATGAGGCATACGCACACCCAGTGGACAATTAAGGATCAGAAGGTATAAGAAATGAAATGAAAATTACTGAAAATAAATATACAAACTCTAGAGTTGATTTCGACCTAAGTTTCATTCTCGTGAGCAAGTACAGAAAGACAGACGAATGATAAGAAACAGGCTGTTCCCTCTTCTCAGCTCCAGGGACTTCTCCCTTGAACCTTCCACTGAACCACACACACAAAAATTCACGTCCAAGTGCTGCATCCATCCCCGCGAGAGGCGACCCAGGGCTACTGTGCTGTGGTCCCGGGGTCAGGACACCCATGCGCTGCCTCCACGGGGGTGAGGACAGAAGCAGGCGAAGGCACAGGGGGAAGAAAGAGAAGCCGAGATGATCACAATGGCCTTGATGCTAGAAGCGATCACGAGGCCTGGGGCAGAGAGCACACGCTGCGAAGCTCAGTCTCCTGGCAGGGAACCCTCGGGATGAGGCCTGCGGTGGGGCTGGGGGCCGAGGAGGCGGGGGCGCTGAACCACCTGGGGGCTGGACGGGCAGGGAGGGGCTGCTCCTCCAGCTCCAGGCCCACTCCTCGCTCCTCATTCCGGAGCATCTTCACGTCCCCCACCGCGGAGCCTCCCCACAGCCCAGTCAGGAACCGCACCAAGGGACCCTGGCTTCAAGACACTTCACTCAGTCCTCAACTCTGAAAAGACCACCCTGGGTCATTTAAAGTGCGTCCTCCAATTAGGCCTTCCCTAGTAGCTCAGATGGTAATGCCGGAGACCTGGATTCAACGCCTGGGAGGGGAAGATCCCCTGGAGAAGGGAATGACAGCCCACTCCAGCCTTCTTGCCTGGAGAATCCCGAGGACAGAGGAGCCTGGTGGGTCACAGTCCATGGGGTCGCAAAGAGTCGGACCCAACTGAGCGACAAAACACACACACGCACGTCCAATTAGGCTGACTTCCTCACTTTGTTACACTCAAACACACACAAAATTATTTTGAGGTCCCCTTGCACACCAGAGTGGTGACTTAGGAACAAAAGGGAAAAGCCATTTTCAGCTACAGAAGCAGCTGGTGGGGCCCAGATGGCCCGCATCTCCCCTGCCAGCTCCCACCGGGTCACCATCCTCCCACTGCCCACCACTCTCTGCCTGCAGCTCCCCACAGCGGCCTGGAGCCCCCCTGGCCTCACTGTCGCTCAGGCCGCCCCCTCCGCAGACCTCCCAACCGGCTCGCGCTGCCTTTCTGGCCTCTTTACGCCCAGAAAGCCCTCCCTCCGCTCGTTTCTGGGGTCGTTCTTACGTCAAGGCCTTTGCAAGGGCTGCCCTCACTGTGAACCTCTGCACCGTCCCCAGCACACCCACAGGCTTGCCCCTTCCTGTCCCACTGAAGCTCGTCCCAGACACCACCTCCCGGGAGAGGCCTTCTCCAGGCCCCCAGTCAAGAGGCCACTGGTCACTCTGGAGCATTTCCTACTTCAACACTCTGCAGGGTCCTTGTCAGTCTCTAAATTTCTCTCAATTGTTTATTGTCTCTTCACCAAAGTGAAGTCCTTGCCGCGCTGCTCACTGCAGCTTCCCAAGCTCCCAGGGCAACGCCTGAAACACGGCAGCGGTTCAGCACACATCTGTTGACTGAACGAGTGATAAACAAGTAAACAAAGTAATAACCCAGGTGGCCTCTATCTCCCACGCCTCCCTGAAAATCACCGTTATATTACAAGTCTGGTGTTGAATGGCTCACTTGTGTCCAACTCCTTTCCACCCTTTGGCCTGTAGCCCGCCAGGCTCCTCTGTCCATGGGATTTTTCAGGCAAGAATACTGGAGTGGGTTGCCATTTCCTCCTCCAGGGGACCTTCCCGCCCCAGAGATTGAACCTGCTTCTCCTGTCTCTCCTGCATTGCAAGAGATTCTTTATANGGCTCCTCTGTCCATGGGATTTTTCAGGCAAGAATACTGGAGTGGGTTGCCATTTCCTCCTCCAGGGGACCTTCCCGCCCCAGAGATTGAACCTGCTTCTCCTGTCTCTCCTGCATTGCAAGAGATTCTTTATAGGCTGAGCCATCAGGGAAGCCCATATTACAAGTGTAGCCAAACTTTAAATGTTACAATCACCCTAAAGGAAAAATATATCCTTTCCCTCTCTTATATTTATAGAATGAAATATTAAAGACTAAAATCCATCCTTCAGAAAAGTTCTAAAATTGAAAAACATACAAAAAAATTACCAGTCTGTCTGACTCCCAGAGTACATTTAAAATAAAGCATTCCTTCCACTTCCTCTGGCAACAGCTGTTACCTCTCTAGGCAGTGTAGCATGACTACTTACATACATTCTTCAACATCATGTCAGTTTTTAAATTAAATCTTTTACCCTGTATTTATGACACTCATTCACATAATCGGGTTAGTAGAGCTATCTCAAAACTCAGGGTACTTTAATAGTCTCTTTTAGTGGAAATAAACAGGAAGTCCAAAGGAGAAATGGGAGATATATTCAAAACTGTCCTTTTCTCTAGCTCCATTTTTGGGGTACCAAAAGTAGAGGAACCTCTCTTCATAGCTTAAAGAAATTTAAAGCTGATCTGGTCTGTAAGTGCTCATTTCCACTTACACTGAGAAAATCGCCATTCAGTGCTGAGTGGTAATCTCCAAAAAGATACATTTACATTCTAGAACCTGTGAGTATTATTATTGCAGATGGCAAAAGTGTGAACATTACCTTACGTGGTAAAAGACGTGATTAGCTTACTGATCTTGAGCTGTTGCTGCTGCTGCTAAGTCGCTTCAGTCGTGTCCGACTCTGAGCGACCCCATAGACGGCAGCCCACCAGGCTCCACCATCCCTGGGATTCTCCAGGCAATAACACTGAAGTGGGCTGCCATTTGCTTCTCCAATGCTTGAAAGTGAAAAGTGAAAGTGAAGTCACTCAGTCATGTCCAGCTCTCAGCGACCCCATGGACCGCAGCCCACCAGGCTCCTCCGTCCATGGGAGTTTCCAGGCAAGAGTACTGGAGTGGGGTGCCACTGCCTTCTCCGACTGATCTTGAGAGGAGGTGCTTATGCTGAATCATCTGGTTGGGCCCTAAATGCAGTCTTATGCATCCTTAGAAGAGAGAGGCAGAGGGGTTCTGACACAGAAAGGGAGGAGGCGATGTGATCACGGGAGCAGAGACTGGAGTGACCCGGCCAAAAACTAAAACAAACGACCAGACTGAAAGACCAGCTTCTCCCCAGAGCCTCAGGCGGCAAGGCCCGCCCACACCTGTATTTTAGACTTCCGGCCTCCAGCCTACGAGATGACACGTCTCTATTGTCGTAAGCCTCCCACGTTGTGGGCATTTTATATTTGTTACACTTGATCATTACTATGAGCTGGACACATGAAAAGCATGGCACAAGAAGTCTGATAGCTATCAAAAAAAGTTTTTGTTTCATGGTAAATAAATCTGACATTTACATTTTGCTGCTGTTTTCAGCCACTCAGTCACGTCCAACCCTTTGCGACCCCACGGACTGCAGCATGCCAGGCCTCCCTGTCCTTCAGCGTTTACATTGTGGTGGTGGCGGTTTAGTCGCTGAGTCATGTCCAACTCTTGTGACCCCATGCTGCCGTCCATGGGATTTAAGTAGGTATAATTTGAATATATTCAATTTCCGTTTGCAGGGCAGATCTAGAATATGATACTCTGTTCTCCTCTGTTCTCCTGATTTGAAGCCAATCACTTGATCTCTGTAAGGTAGCGTTCCACCTGAAAACACAGGATTAAAATTCTTGACCCCCTAAGGGTAATAAGGATAGTGAGAAAAAAGATGATGGCAGGCAACCCCTCACAGATTCACGGAGTCACAGAGCTACAATAGCTCAAGAAGACTCCAGTCCAACTTCAACCCAGGGAGGGGAATACAAGAGCCCACGGGCAGAGGCCCTCACCCTGCGACAGCAAGGGGACCCCAGGCACCACGACTCTGCCAAGAGCATTTGCACAGCAACGTGCCGCCCGTAGCAGAATGGGGGTGACATTCCCAGTCCCCCGTGTTCTGCTTTTCTTCCAGTTTCCTCTGATTCAACGCAAACACTTGGTCACCTTAGGGTTCATGGCAAAATACGGGGCTGGAACATAGACTGCTTCTATTGAAAAGACTCTAGTGCAGGCCTGATGGGGGAAAAGTAACAAAAGGAAAATGAAAAATGTATTCTGAGGATAACGAACCAGGCCCCGTGCAGAACCAGAACAAAAAGGAGAAGGCAATGGCAGCCCACTCCAGTGCTCTTGCTTGGAAAATCCCACGGAGGAGCCTGGTGGGCTGCAGTCCATGGGGTTACTAAGAGTCGGACATGACTGAGCGGCTTCACTTTCACTTTTCACTTTCATGCATCGGAGAAGGAAATGGCACCCCACTCCAGTGGTCTTGCCTGGAGAATCCCAGAGATGGGGGAGCCTGGTGGGCTATGGAGTCTCACAGTCAGACACGACTGAAGTGACTTAGCAGCAAGGCAACTGCAAACATCAACTCTTCCAGCATCAATTAGCCAAGAAAGAGAGTGAAAGGATCTGCCAGGAACCCATCTCAGGTAACATACAATCCAAAAGATCACATCTTTTTTTTTTGCTGTTTATCTGTTTTTGGCTGTGACGGGCCTTGGTTGCTGCATACGGGCTTTCTCTAGCCGCGCAGAGCGGGGGCTGCCGTCTGCTGCCGTGGGCGGGCGTCTCGTTGCACTGGCTCCTCCTGTCGTGGAGCACAGGCTCTGGGGCGCAGGGAGGCAGAGGCCGCAGCACGTGGACTCGGCAGCTGCGGCTCCCGGGCTCAGCAGCAACCGGTTCAGTTGCTCCATGGCACGTGGGATCTTCCGGGACCAGGAATCGAACCTGTGTTTCCTGGATTCTTTGCCACTGAGCCCTGAGAGAAGCTGCAAAGGCCACAGCTCACTGCGTGAGTCGTCAGCGCTGCCATCTCTCCAGGCAGACGAGACGCGTGATAGAGCTCATCGTCCCAACGCGGAAACAGTTCCTAGGAACTGAGAGCAGGACGTAGCCTCTTTAATTCGAAGAACATTTACAGAACCCCTCCAACAAGCATCCGACTTATCAGCGAAATGATGAAAGACTTCCCCCAGGATCAGGAGTGAGGTAACGATGCCCAGCACCGCTCCTCCTCAACCCTGGACTCAAGACCCCAGCCTACGCAGTAAAGCAAGAAAAAGAAATAAAAATTACAAGGGATGGAAAAGAAGAAATAAAACTGTCATTATTTACTGATGTCTGGTTATATCCATACGAAACACAACAGAAAACACAGATAAAATACTAGGATTAATAAGTTTAACAAAGATGCAGATACAACATTTAGCACGTAAAAATAAACTGTATTTCACATACCAGCACAAAGAGTTAGAAAACGAAATATTTAAAAGATATCATTGACCATGGACTATATAATCAGAAATATAAAGTATCTAAAAATGGGTTTAACAAAGATGGGAAAAACCTATATTAGGAAAAGCATCAAGTTTCCTGAGTTTTCTAAAAGTAACTCAGGTATGTGCATAGATTTTAGTTATAACAAATGAAAGAAAAATAAATTGGATATCATTATCACCATACCTTCTCATTCAAAACTGGTTTTGAAATCTAGAGGTATCTTGATGCTTTATTTAAGAATTATGCTCAGACAGGTACAAGGTAGGTTCTGATGGTAAACCAGAATTCTTATCATTAGCCCAGGTTTTGAGTAAACATAAAGAAACATTTAATTTCCACACTAAGTACTATATTAACTATGAAAAACAGAAAGACTTTAAGTCCTTTAATTTTATAATTACAGAAAAGTCTATTGACAAATAAGATCTAAAGTGGCATTTTACAGATATGTATACTATTTCAACACATCTGAGATTTTATGCCATCTACTCTATTCCAATTCATTTAGAATAAGTGTTTCAAACCAATGTATATATATAATGAGGCCAATTCATCCTTAAATGGGAATTAATTGAAATTTCTGCCTTGTGTTTTTAGTTATTCCTCTGTTAGAACTACCTTTATATGTAGGTGGAATGGATAGCTTCCCTTAATGTGATATTTATAAAGCAGACTTCTCAAAATTCCCCATTAGCCTGAAAACATCAGAAATCCAAGTATCAATAGTAATTCCTTTGAGCTAAGACACTATGCCTCCTGGGATCTATTTTTAAAAGAAAATTACTTCTTGGAGGAGGTAGCATATCTGAGTCATTATCCAATTTTAATACAAAACTGAATGTACCTGACTCATACTCAAGATTTTAGGGAATCAAGTCTGACAATGTAGAGGAGGTGCTACCGTGAGCCAGACAGGTTGGCACTGTGAGTCTGCTGGAAAGAACAAAGTGGGCAGCTCAGCAGTGCAGAAGGCAAAGTGAAAAGAGGCCAGAGACAAGCATAATGCGCTTAACAATGCAGGGGACGCAGTCCTGCCGTCGAGATGAGTCTGAGAGACTCGAGTACAGTGCACTGTGACATCCGGACTGCAGTGCTGACGGCCTGTTCTCTCCAGTGCCGACGGAATACGGGAAACCCATGAGTACAGGACTTATGTTCTATTCGCTCACAGACCCTCAGGGACAACAAGCTGCTAAGCTGCTAAGTCACTTCAGTCGTGTCCGACTCTGTGCAACCCCACAGACGGCAACCCATTGGGCTCCGCCATCCCTGGGATTCTCCAGGCAAGAACACTGGAGTGGGTTGCCACTTCCTTCTCCAATGCATGAAAGTGAAAAGTGAAAGTGAAGTTGCTCAGTCGTGTCTGACTCAGCGACCCCATGGACTGCAGCCTACCAGGCTCCTCCGTCCGTGGGAGTTTCCAGGCAAGAGTATTGGAGTGGGATGCCATTGCCTTCTCCGCAGGGACAACAAAGCCCTCAGTAATACCATTTAGGGAGTTAATAAAAATGCATCCCCTGAGCTCTGGGATATAAAGACCATACGTCTAAATCAGAGACAGCATTTTCTTGGCTGTTGGCACAACCAAGTATTGACAAAGATGGTGAGCAACTGGAACTCACATACAGTGCTGGTGGGGGTTTACACAGACACCAGCAATGTGGAAAACTGTCTATGAGTGTGTTGTTCTCAAGGGTAAGTAGAGATCCTGGGACCCAGTGATTCAAGAACAGATGTAGCCCCCAGAGCTTTATTTACAGCAGTCATTGTGTGACAGACACAAACTGTCCATCAACAGTAAAATGGTGAATTGTAGTACCTTCCTACCATCAGACACTGCAGGGCAATGAACTAGAGCAAACCACGGCATCAGTCTCACAGACACAGCGAGAGGAGCCAGACACAAGGGAACACAGACGTTACGACGCCACTCACACGCAGCTCAAAACCGGGCAAAACTATTCCAAGGGGCTGGATTAGATCTGAGGACAGAACAGCAGTTATTTATGAGGGTGGGGGTGTTACATGGGAGAGAGGTGTGGACAGGGAGCCTCCTTGGTGGTGATCTGTGAAGTCATCAGTTCAGTTCAGTCGCTCAGTCGTGTCCGACTCTTTGCGACCCCATGAATCGCAGCACACCAGGCCTCCCTTCCATCACCATCTTCCGGAGTTCACTCAGACTCACGTCCATCAAATCAGTGATGCCATCCAGCCATCTCATCCTCTGTCGTCCCCTTCTCCTCCTGCCCCCAATCCCCCAGCATCACAGTCTTTTCCAATGAGTCAACCCTTCGCATGAGGTGGCCAAAGGACTGGAGTTTCAGCTTTAGCATCATTCCTTCCAAAGAAATCCCAGGGCTGATCTCCTTCAGAATGGACTGGTTGGATCTCCTTGCAGTCCAAGGGACTCTCAAGAGTCTTCTCCAACACCACAGTTCAAAAGCATCAATTCTTCGGTGCTCAGCCTTCTCACATCCATGCATGACCACAGGAAAAACCATAGCCTTGACTAGGCGGACCTTAGTCGGCAAAGTAATGTCTCTGCTTTTGAATATACTATCTAGGTTGGTCATAACTTTTCTTCCAAGGAGTAAGCGTCTTTTAATTTCATGGCTGCAGTCACCATCTGCAGTGATTTTGGAGCCCCCCAAAATAAAGTCTGACACTGTTTCCACTGTTTCCCCATCTACTTCCCATGAAGTGATGGGACCGGATGCCATGATCTTCATTTTCTGAATGTTGAGCTTTAAGCCAACTTTTTCACTCTCCACTTTCACTTTCATCAAGAGGCTTTTGAGTTCCTCTTCACTTTCTACCATAAGGGTGGTGTCATCTGCATATCTGAGGTTATTGGTATTTCTCCTGGCAATCTTGACTCCAGCTTGTGTTTCTTCCAGTCCAGAGTTTCTCATGATGTACTCTGCATAGAAGTTAAATAAGCAGGGTGACAATATACAGCCTTGACATACTCCTTTTTCTATTTGGAACCAGTCTGTTGTTCCATACTTGTATGTAAAACTTCATTGAGCTGTATGTACACTTAAGATTCGGGTACTTTATATAAATTATACATCATTAAAATGGTAAATAAGAAAAAACACTGGCTGTTTGTGAACGCTGAATATTTGTCTTAATCACTTTAATTATGAGAAGTCAACGTTCTCTAAACGTATGTTTGTTGTTGGCTATAATACGAACGTCCAAAACACTTGAACTTCTAGCCAATCAAAAAACAGGACTCTCTCCCGACGCAGACATGTAAGTGGTTCTAATTGTCTCAATAATATTTGATCCTCATTAACGTCTCAAAGGAGCCTTAATCAAAATCCAGACATCCATGGAGAGCAAGAGGCAGTTAGGACAGGCACCAAAGTGAGGCGCATCTCCAGCTTGACAACCAAGGGTCCCAGGGGCTCGGGGCGCAGCTCAGGCTACCCCAAGGACTCCTCCTAAAGCAATAAGTGAAGTGAGGTGAAGTTGCTCAGTCGTGTCTGACTCTTTGCGACCCCAAGGACTGTAGCCTACCACGCTCCTTGGTCCATGGGACTTTCCAGGCAAGAGTACTGGAGTGGGTCGCCATTGCCTTCTCCAGAGGATCTTCCCAACCCAGGGATCGAACATGGGTCTCCCGCATTGTAGGCAGACACTTTACCATCTAGCCACCAGGGAAGCAATAAAACAAAGTCGCCTGTGATTCCCGAAGCGCCACCTCTGAGACGCACAGATACTCATGCACTAGACGCTCTGTCTTATGTGAGCCGGTCCCCAGCCAGAGACCGTGAGTCAGGGGATCACAGAAACTGGTGCAGGAGAAGGACCGCCAGCGCGAGCCTGGTGTGTCTATGGAGGCAGCGGAGAGCAGTCAGGAATCGGGACCAGGGCAAGGGTCGCTGTCAGCCGCCACCTCTCTCTCATTAACTCACGTGGCTAAGGCGCCATCTCCACAAAAAAGGTGCTAAACATGTTTTAAGCTAATGATTAAACATAAAGCAGTCCAACTCAGCAACGAAACAAGTCACTATCGCTTAAGTAACTCCTGACAAAAATAACCAACGTTTGAAAAAAAAAAAAATTAAAAAGTCACAGAGAAAGGCATGAACTTCAGCTTCCACAGCCAAAGCACACGGGAGATGGCCTCGGCTATTTCAGCCACTGAGTTTCCATTTTCAAGCAAACCTACGGTCTGTCAGCAAGATGGAAAGGGGACCTCCGCCCTTTCTGCTACAAGAACTGGCTACCTGAAAAGCTAATGTACGATATCTCTGAATTCTAAGAAGATGCTCTACGTTTTCAGTGGATAAGCAGAATTCATTTATTCATTTCAAAATATTTAGATTAAAACTGCCAGCCTCATTTTCATCACTGAAAAAGTCATTACATAATTTTTTCCCAATAGCTGACTCTCCACCACTTATCATAGGTCATCTCATGACTGCATATTTTAAATGGCTACAGAATTTCATTCACCATCAAGCATCTTTTTCATACTGAAAACAGTAAAATCTGCCAGTCCACTGGAAAAACGTCAGCAACAGCAACAAAAATGTAAATATTTTCCTTTAAAATGTTATAGAGTCACTTCTTCCAAAAGACCTAAGTGTTTTTCTATCTATAAAAGGTCATCTCCTCTGATGAAAGGGATAAAAAATTTAAATCCACATCATTAATTTTCTCCTGTTCTTGTCATTCTTCAAGGATATGATGCAGTGAAAGAGGAGTGGTATTTTAGGCTTAACACTGAGTCTAAAGGGGAAAAAAAATCACGGTAATATTCAGAACAGGTTAACACAGGAAGTCAAGAAAGCAAAAAGCAATAAGATTCAAAGAGTCCCTTCTGAGACACTAGTATTAAGAGTGGTTAAGGTCCAAATATCAAATGGACAAAAACTTCTTTGACCAGCAAAAAAATCACTTCAAGTGTGCACACTACTCACAAAGGAAAAGCTTACATTCAGCAAAATAATAATAAATTATTTCAAACTAATTCTATTTCCCCAACTACAAATAAATAAAGCTACCTTTTGAGTGGATGATTTGCAAGACACATTTCTTATGCAAAGGGGAGTAAATTGATTAGCAAATGCTAAAATTTTATAGGGACTATTAAATATTTACGTAACTTAATGTTTTACTAATCGGGGAGACTTGCGACAATTCACACTGAAGTTTTTCATGGACATTCATTCATAAAAGACAGAATACAGTATTTTTCATCTGTCTTTGTTAAGATAAATAACCTGGAATGAGATAAAACTGTGCACTTCCTCTAAAAAAATGCTATGGCCCTGAAAATCATATTTAGAAAATAACCCCAAGGAATCTGTGTCAAAACTGTACGTGTACGTGTGGAAATGACATTAAATGAGAAATATACAGAGGACAGAGGATGAAATGAACAAGGTTTGCGGTCCCACCAGCAGACAGCTTAAAAGGGTGCACTCCCACAGCTGCTGTTCCGAGGTTCTACTTTGATTCAAGACGTGAAAAAGATGAAGTCAATTCAGTGCATCCTCTCCTTACCCAGCCCAACCCAGCCAATCTCACGGAACAGAAGAGCCCAGCAAGCCGCAGTCGATGGGGTCACAGGAGTCAGACACGACTTAGCAACTAGGCCACCACCACCTCATCCAAACACGCAGCCTGAGCACAACCGCAGAACACGATGAAAGCAAAACAGACACAGAGCAGACGGGGGCTTTCAAGGGGCCTGTGGGTTGGGGGAGGCACGGAGCGGAAGGTGGGATTAGCAGAGGCAAACTGGTATATAGAGAATGGACAAACAAGGTCCTACCGTACACACAGGGAACTATAATCCATATCCTACGACAAACCACAATAGAAAGGAGCATTTTTAAAAGAATATATATATGCATGACTGAATCATGTTGCTGTACAGCAATAATTAACACAACTCTGAAAATCAACTATACTTCAACAAAGAAATTAAAATATAAATAAAAGAATAAAGAAATAGATGAGACTAGGCACGTTCAGTGTGGTATAGCCGTAGACAAGAATAAAGAAAGAGAAAACGCAACTTCCTCCCCTGTAAGTCACTTGCGCTACAGCCCATGACACTAGACCTAGGCTTCGCACCGGGCCCGGCTGCAGTTTCCACCTCCCCAGGTGATGGCAATCGGCCCATCTGGGGTTTCTGGGTCTGCACCACAGAGATGGTTTACATGATAAGACTCCTGCCATTTCCTTTCTCCAGAAGTAGTAGTCCTGGCCTGAAATAATCCTTACTTTTGCTAATAAATTCCTTGCCCCACCCTCCTTCTGCCTAGGAAAACCATGTCATACAACTTCTTGGAGAATTTCTCTACTTGCCGGACAGGAAGCTGCCTGATTCATGAGTAGCTTAGTAAAGTCAATTAGATCTTCAAATTAACTGGCTGAAGTTTTGCTCTTTAATAGGCTGATCTGATTAATAACCAATGGTTTTAATCTTCCAGTAACAGCAGACTGTATACTGTGCCCCTTCCCCCTAAAAAGTGACTTTTACTCTCAGTCCATCTTCAAATGTTTCAGTGTCCTTTGGCTATTAAAATATTAATAATATTAAGAAGCAATGATATTTACTGTTAATAATATTAAAATAACCACTATGAAGTACCTTGTCTAAAAAACACTGAACTTGAATCTAGCCAAGTTTCTAAATCTACCTGCCAGCTTCCAAATAATAATACCAGAGACAGGGAAACAAGTTAAATGTCACCATGAGGAAGAAATCAGTCAAAGGGGTGACACTTTCTATAGGACAGACGGACCTACTTCACCATCAATAATATAATTAGGAAGGAGAAACAAAAACTGCTCTAAGGGGAACAATTACATAATAGATTTATAAACACAGTCACCAAATGCAAAATATGGGCCTTGTTTATACACAAATTTGAAAAGCAACTGTGAAATGATCCTTTTGAAACAACCAGGGAAATCTGAATATGGTTAGTGTTACAGAACATTAAGTAAGGAACTAATATTAATTTTGTTGTAAACAATAATAGCATAACGGTTTTGCAGAGAAAAAAAAAAAAGCCCTTGTGTGTTAGAAATATAAACAAGAGTTATTTACACATAAAATGACATGACTAGGATTTGCTTTAAAAATAGTCCCACGGGGCTTTCCTGGTGGCTCAGTGCTAAAGAATTTGCTTGTCAATGCAGGAGACATGAGTTCGATCCCTTGTCTGGGAAGATCCCACATGCCTTGGGGCAACTAGGCGCATGTGCTCCAACTATTGAGCCTGTGCTCTAGAGCCTGGGAGCCACAACTACCGAGCCACGGGCCGCCAACTACTGGCCCAGGTGCCCCAGGGTCCATGCTCCCAACGAGAAGCCACTGCAGAGAAGCCGCGGCACCGCAACCGGAGAGAAGCCGGTGCAGCGATGAAGAGCCAGCACCGCCAAACATAACCGATTAACTAAACAAAACAGTCCCCCCCAAACAAGTCTTTAATAAAAGTTGGGGAAGGAGAGAAGAAACAAGACTGGCAAAAGGTTGACAGTTGTTGGACTGGGCGACAGATTCGTGACAGTTCACTCTATTCTACTTGTGTGTACACTGAGAGATTTCTCCAGTGAAAAGGGTTTAAGACACGGAACTCATCCATCTCGCATTCGATCCTAAGATACTCCTGCCTCCCTGCAAGCAGGCCAAGCCGGTGGTTACAGGCTGGCGCGAAGAAGCAGAAGAAGGGGGGGTCGGCTCCCCACGCCCCCGTTCCCTGCGTCCGCTCGTCCGGCCACAGAGCAGCGAGGCTGGCCTGAGCTCTTCCCACCGTGATCGGTGGTCTTCTGGGTCGACGTCGGACGCTCCCACACGACAGCAGGACGGAGGAGGGCGCCCGAGGGGTCTCCGCCCTGAGCGGTCGCTCTGAGCCTCGCCAGCCTCCTGCTGATGAGACAAAGCCTTTTCCCTCCGCCCAACGCAGCTCAAGCTAGTCTTCCCTCTGTGGGGCCAGGACGCCAGCCTGCTCATGGCAGGAGTCTGCATGGATGTTTCTCAGGGTCCCTGACCTCGGGGAGGCTGCCTGTGGCCTCTGCGAGGGACCCCCCACACCCTCCAGCACACGCTCGGTCTGCGCTGCGCCAGCCTGGGGCAGGCAGCAGACACGCCGGCAGAGGGCAGGTGGCCCTCCCTTCTCGTGGACGCCAGCAATGTGAGGAGCAACCCCCTTGTCCCTCCTCCACCTCAGCTCAGAAGCAGGGGTCCTCCCGATGCCCAGCCTCTCCGCTCTCCTCTGGGAAGGACAGAGAAGAAGCAACTTGGATTCCCCACGGTTGTACCCCGAAGCCCCGCTTCTTGTCTGCCACTGGTAGATGCTGACAAAGGCGTGTCCCTTCCTGCACCTGGAAATCAACTGGGGCCGTACTGGGCCTTGGAGAACCTAACCTGTTCTCCACGGGCGACTAGCTCTTCTGTTGGGGTGGCGGACGGGGTGGCACAAAAGATCTCAGCCGGCAGCCCCCACCTCCCTGCCGCACCCTTGGGTGTCAGGCGTCCAGGTCGGGCAAGGGCAATCTGAAGGCAAATGAGACCTGCCCCCACGGGCTTGGTCATCACAGGGAGGGAAGGTGGGCACCAGCTCCTGGGGCTCTGCTTTGAGCAAGATCCTGGAGCCAACACTGTGAAGGCTTTGCATCCGTCACTAGGAAAGGAGAGGTGGTCGAGGTGACCCCCGAACCCGGGGCCCAGCAGGAGAACAAGCAAAGCCGCCACGTCGAGCGATGCCAGCCCCCAGTTAATTCAAACGTAAAGAGCTGGCTGGCGGGCGACACACATGGGCCTCGTCAGGGTGGCTCTCCGAATGGAGTGATGGCAGACACTGCCACAGACCCGGAGGGCGTGCAGTCAGCCGGCAGACCAGCGCAGGGTCCTCAGCAGACGCGCCCCTGGTCCAGGCGCAGGCGGTGTGCACGGTCCACGCCCAAGACACAAGGCAGCAGGCAGGCTGCAGACGCCGACCAGCGCGTCTCCTCTCCTGGCTGTTCACTCCGCCACTGGCGTTTAAGATAACAGCTCATCATGATTTCTAAAATTCTCTGTCTCCAAAGCCCCGCCCAATTAATTGAGCTAAGCCAGCACCCAGCCATTGAGAGGACTTGGGATAAGCCAACGGAGGGGACACCTGTCACGCCCCTGGCTCTGTGTACACCCCTCCCACACTTCAGAACCAACCCTATAATCCTACAGACTCACAGTTATTTTCCCAGACTCTTTTGCATTTAGGGTGAATCATCACCTAAATTAAAAGACGCTTACTCCTTGGAAGAAAAGTTATGACCAACCTAGATAGCATATTCAAAAGCAGAGACATTACTTTGCTGACTAAGGTCTGTCTAGTCAAGGCTATGGTTTTTCCTGTGGTCATGTATGGATGTGAGAGTTGGACTGTGAAAAAGGCTGAGCACCGAAGAATTTATGCTTTTGAACTGTGGTGTTGGAGAAGACTCTTGAGAGTCCCTTGGACTGCAAAGAGATCCAACCAGTCCATTCTGAAGGAGATCAACCCTGGGATTTCTTTGGAAGAAATGATGCTAAAGCTGAAACTCCAGTACTTTGGCCACCTCATGAGAAGAGTTGACGCATTGGAAAAGACTCTGATGCTGGGAGGGATTGGGGGCAGGAGGAGAAGGGGACGACAGAGGATGAGATGGCTGGATGGCATCACTGACTCGATGGACGTGAGTCTGAGTGAACTCCAAGAGATAGTGATGAACAGGGAGGCCTGGCGTGCTGAGATTCATGGGGTCGCAAAGAGTCAGACACGACTGAGCAACTGAACTGAACTGAACTGAACTGATCACCTCTGAATTTTATATGAAAAAAAATAACTATTAAGTCACTGCTTAGAGGGGTTGCTTATCCCAGACTCTAATACGCATACGAAATGAAGAGACTCTGGGCTACAGGACTGCAGACCCTACCACCCCTGTACTGTCGACGAACTTACGTTCAAGGGTGTGTGTGAATACCGACGCAAAGCCAAGTTTCTCAGAACAGTGTCAGCCCTGGGGTCCCACCCTCGGTCCCTTGCTCTGGCTCCCATATCCAGACCTGTTGGAATCAGGGCGACGCTCTTGACATCACCCTGAGCTCCCTTCCAAAGCCTTGACTGACCAGCGCCTTGGGAGTCAGGTCAAGAGAAACACACCTGCCTGTACTCCGTCAATCACAGCTGACTATTATCTAGATGAACAGATTTCTTCTACTGCCCACCAGAAAATTAAGTATTCTCTGGCAGAAGGTAACAGTATGCAGAGACCTCGCAATTTTCAAATACAACGTCAGGTCCTGTATAAATCGCTAAGCACAGCAAGAGATAGGAACAAAGGACAGAAACTAGAGAGAAAGGATGGATAATAGGGTGATACATACATTCTAAGTGTACTGTCTAGCTGATTTACTACAATTATCAAAAAGGAATTTTAACACAATTATAATTGCTGTGTGTAAGAAAACAGATTAAAGATGACTGATTTTACCAAATACCTGGAATCTATGCAAAAGAACTGAATAGAAATATAATCATTGAAATTAAAAATGCAACAGACAGGTTTAACAGCAAATTAGACAGAGCAAAGGGAGGATTTTCTAAAGTAAAAGGGGTATAAGGGGGAAATGTCTGCATAAAAGAGGTATAACGGGGAAATGTCTGCATAAAAGAGGTATAAGGGGAAAATGTCTGCATAAAAGAGGTATAAGGGGGAAATGTCTGCATAAAAGAGGTAGGTATAAGGGGAAAATGTCTGCATAAAAGAGGTATAAGGGGGAAATGTCTGCATAAAAGAGGTATAAGGAAAAATGTCTGCATAAAAGAGGTATAAGAAAAAATGTCTGCATAAAAGAGGTATAAGGGGGAAATAACTGCATAAAAGAGGTATAAGGGGGAAATGTCTGCATAAAAGAGGTAGGTATAAGGGGAAAATGTCTGCATAAAAGAGGTATAAGGGGGAAATGTCTGCATAAAAGAGGTATAAGGGGGAAATGTCTGTATAAAAGAGGTAGGTATAAGGGGAAATGTGTGCATAAAAGAGGTAGGTATAAGGGGGAAATGTCTGCATAAAAGAGATATACAGGGGAAATGTCTGCATAGAAGAGGTATAAGGAGAAAATGTCTGCATAGAAGAGGTATAAGGAGAAAATGTCTGCATAGAAGAGGTATAAGGGGAGAATGACTGCATAAAAGCACAGTGAGAACAGAAGAATAAAAGTACAGAAAGAGTCGCAGTGGCACCTGAGACATGGATGAAAGCGCCAACACAGCTATGCCTGGAACCCCCAGGAGAAAAGAGGAGAAAGAAGCAATAGCTGCAGAAATAATCACTGGCAGTTTCCCAAAACAAATTAAAGATACGGAGCCACAAATCCAATAAGCTCCCTGAACCACAATTAGGGGAGATATACTGCGTGGGGGGAGGGTAATAACACAGATATAAAGCACATATTTAAGCTGGACTCATAATTTCAGCTCAATTATGGAACTTTCATAGCTTCTCTCACCCACTTCACTATTAAGGATAAAAGTCTCAAGGTTAAAATCTTTTAATTTGGGGCAGAATTCTGTAAGATATCAATTATGACATATACATTTTTTTTCTGTTTCTTTTTTAGTTTTAAAATCTGTCACTTACTCTATTAAGATTTTTCATTGAAGTCTGAGATGTCTTTAACTCCTAAAATGAACATAAAATCACATCAGCTACTGCGTATCAACAGTAGTCATAATTTCACCTTCTGGAAACCCAAGGCCTATAATGTTGAGAATAAAATTGAGTTATTACTCTTTTGTGGTGAGACTGATTTCTTAACATGAAGACAGGAAGCTGCTATTGCAGATAAATTGGAGTGGTACATATACCTGTAACTTACATAATACTGTAATCAACTGCACTTCAATAAATTTTTTCAGAAATAAAGAGTTCAAAAGGGATTTATACTTTAGAAAAATAAGAGCGCTGAGCTCATCATAATTTCAAAGGCTTCAGAAATTTAGTCTGACTTTTCTAACAATCTAGGAAGTTACTTATCTTAGTTCAAAGGAAAAGAAAGCAAACGCAAAAGCTTAAAGATAATTGTGTGTGGGAACGGGTTTGGGAGGCAGGAAAAACAGGCAAAGGGGGTCACCTGTATGGTGATGGACGGTAACCAGACTTGTGATGGGGATCACCCACATGGTACACAGATATCAAATATTTATGCTGTACACCTGAAACTTACACAATGAAAAAAAAACTTTTTGAGCTAATTTTGCAATAAGAGTTTACCCACCCAAGCTGTTTGAGTATGTCTTACCCAAATGAGTCCTGGAAAAGCTGAGACAGAAAAATGAGCCTTGACAAGACAAGACTGCTGTCCCTCAGCCCTCTCTGCAGAAGGCCGTGGCTGCTAAATGGCAATACTGCGGACTCTAAGTCCCCCCTCCACTGGGATTTCAGATACTGTTCTGGTGAATGGTACCATGATAGAAGAATATGATTCAAGTTTTCACAGATGACTCAAGTCAAGACCCTTACGCGGGAAAAGAAGGAACACTGACCCCTGAGACCACAAGTGACACTGTAGCTTCCAGATCGAGGAGAAAGACCCTGATGCTCGTGCGCCCTCAAAGTCCCAGCGTCTGAACTGGAAGAACCTGAGGGCATCCACTAAGCCATCATCTTCTCCAGCCTGTGTGTGAAGGAAATCACCAGGTGTCAGGAGTTGGTGCCCACGGCCAAGGCCCAGTCAATGAATAACTCAGCCCCTAGACACAAGGACTGGTTCAGAGACAGACACGTGCCCTGTCAAGGTCAGCGAGTATGCCCTGGGGTGTGCTGGGATGACCAAGAGACAAGCACCACCCTCTCCAGCTGGAACTGAATCTACAGATGCCTTACCTTTCCCATGATCTGAACGAAGCTGACAAGAGAGGAGACCCGAGAGAGTAGAGTCCCTGGACCAAGGGATCCCAGAAGCCAGCTGCCTGTGTATTTATAGAAGCCAATATGTTTTCTTTTTTGCTTGAGCCAGTATGAGCTGGGATTTCTATCTCTTGACGCATATGACGTAGGCTCCATACGCTCGCTCTGCAGAAAGACAACCATTCCAACACGTACTGCCGCACAATGCCTCAAAGGACTATTCAGAGGGAAGCTCTGGGGGACTGGATTAGACCAGAGAGGGCAGACACTGACATAGACACAGTCAGTTCAGTCGTTCAGTTGTGTCCGACTCCTTGTGACCCCATGAACTAAAGCACGCCAGGCCTCCCTGTCCATGACCAACTCCTGGACTTCGCTTAGACTCATGTCCATCGAGTCAGTGATGCCATCCAACCATCTCATCCTCTGTGGTCCCCTTCTCCTCCCGCCTTCAATCTTTCCCAGCATTAGAGTCTTTTCCAACAAGTCAGTTCTTCGCATCAGGTGGCAAAAGTATTGGAGTTTCAGCTTCAGCATCAGTCCTTCCAATGAATATTCAGGACCGGAAAAAAATTCTAAGCTGCACTGAACCCAGTGTGAAGCCCTGGAATTTATATGTTATCTGACCAGCCTCTAAAATAAAAGTAAGGTCATTTGATTGTATGCTAAGTGAACTTTTCCCAGAACAAATCAGGCTACCAAACCCCTCAGTCTTTTCTGATGATGATAAGCAAGTATAATTTAGCACGACGGAATAGAAAGACTTAATTTTCACTAAAATTACCAACTGCTATAAATCCAGTTTCTTTGACCACAGGCCTTGTTCGGAAGGATGTTCACTTGCAGGCATCATTTCAGCTTATTTAAACTGCACTGTCACCTGCCTGCTGCCCTGAACCAGGCTTCCAGAGTCTGTGAGCCATCCGTTCCTCCTCTGGGCCTGGGAGGCCTGATGGACGCAGACAAACATCGCTCCACGCGGCCGGCAGTGCTGGGCAAGGTCTGCGCTGCGGGGTTACCATTAAATATCACAGAGGAAGCACACACTGAGACTTCCCCGGTGGTACAGGGGCTAAGAAGCCCCCTGCCAATGCAGGGGACACGGGTTTGATTCCTGGTCCGGGATGATCGATCCCACATGCCGAGGAACAACTGAAGCCCATGAGTTACAACTACAGAGCCCGCAGGCTGCAACTGTGCTCAGCAACAAGGGAAGCCACTACCGTGAGGAGCCCGTGTGCCCAACAAGGAGTTGCCCCCCACTCACCGCAACTACAGAAAGCCTAGAGGCAGCAAATGAAGACCCAGTGGACACCTCCCCCACCCCCCGCCAAACACAAAACAAAACGCACACACAGTGGGCCAAGCTGGACAGCCGGCCACTGTAATAGCCGGCCAGCTGTATTCTTCTTAAAAATACGGCAACTAAAGACATCATCTGTGATGACAAAATCAGAAGCGGGGTCTGCCAGCCCCCAGCTGTGAGGCTTTCGGAAGATCATTCACCTCTGTAGCTTTTCCATCCACTTAGGTCCTTATGACTTATGTTTAGTCAAACTAACCGATCACCCTCTGGAGCTGACATCTGAGAAACCTGTGTTCCGGGAACTCGGAAGTGCACAGCCACCTGCCTCCTGGGCAGTGGTACCCGGCTTCTGGAATGAAGTTACGGACAGAGTTAGTATTACTCACACTGAGCTTTTGCAAGGCCGTGGTGATTTTCACATCAGAATTTCAAACTGAGCTGAAATAAAAGAGTTTTTCCCTCTCTCTTTAAAAACACACACACACACAGAAAGGCTCAGTCTGGATACTGAATTAAGAAAAATCTTAGGCTAAAACAGTTAACCTCAGATTAATATTTATTTTACTAATGTTAGCTTTATACCACATGGTGATACTCTTATTTCCTCCATGAAATTTTCTGACGCCATTATAAAATTCTAGCTAATGCCACAAATCCTAGATGTAAGGCACACTGCCAGTGAGTACTACTAATGGCTTATCCAACGACCAATCACCTGTTTATAAAATCAAAAGAAGCATAATTTAAACAAACTCAGCAGAGAAAACGGTTGAATCCTTGGTCATCGTCTTCTTTTCTTTCCGAATCTGTCCCAGAACAAGGGGTGACAGGAAGCAGCTCATAGGTAATAAAGCACCACACGGCATCTTGTTATGTTCTTAAGAGCCTGTTACCCAGCCCAACCGCAAAGACGACATTCAGAAGCAAGAGCGATGGCAACCTTGACAATGGGGACCAGCCACAGTCCGCAGGACGGGGCCGGGACGCCCAAGCACACCTTGGCGCGGAACAGATTTAAGCCCGCACTCCAGCCCCGCACTCTCAAGCCACGCGTGGACAAGACGCTTTTCTCTCTGAGCGTCCGCGTCGCTCATCTTCGCTTGCAGAGTCCATCGAGAAGCTCAGTTCCCAGGGCTGCGGCAGGGAAGCAACGGGGCATTCCAGGCGTGAAGCGGAGGACGCGGCGCAGAAGGCAGTCCCCTTCCTCCTAGCGGGTCACTGCCCAGCACCGCAGAGAGGCCAGCGAGGGCTCCCCCTCCACCCCTACAGTCACAGGACGGGTCACTTTCCGCCGGAGTTTCTGCTCTCTGGGAGCCCGCTGTCGTCTCTGTGGTCGGGCCAGGGACCACACGTCAGTGGGGCCAAGGCCAGCTTGACGCGCCTGCCTCGCATCGGAGACTGAGTCGCTGGGGCCTGTCCCACACAGTGGCAGGGGAGGCAGCCTGGTGGTCCTTCTCACCTAGCTTCCCTGGAAAAGCCCCGGGGGGCACCTGTGGCAGCAGGACCCGCCTCGCTATCCTGGTGTGGACTCCCCAGTAGCTACAGTAAAAGCCCGCCCACCTCACTGGGCTGCTTCCCGCCCGGCTTCTAGGGGTAAATGGGGAGGAAGAGAGAGTGGATAGGAAGGCAAGGAGGCCCCCGTGATGAAAGGAGGCGACCCCAGCTAACATTTCTCCAAGAGAACCTGAGACCCTCCTCCATGTCTCCACGTGGCCAGCTGACTGACGGGCAGAGTTCCAGGTCTGAGCCTGTCTCTTATACACATCTAGATGTGTATAAGAGACAGCTCACCCACTTCACTATTAAGGATAAAAGTCTCAAGGTTAAAATCTTTTAATTTGGGGCAGNCCAGGACTGTCCATCTCCTGTCTCTTATACACATCTAGATGTGTATAAGAGACAGAAGGCAAGGAGGCCCCCGTGATGAAAGGAGGCGACCCCAGCTAACATTTCTCCAAGAGAACCTGAGACCCTCCTCCATGTCTCCACGTGGCCAGCTGACTGACGGGCAGAGTTCCAGGTCTGAGCAGAGTGGGGGCGGGGGTGGGGTGGGGTGGGGTGTCAGGACCATGACCCTCAATGCTCCCCGCTCCTCACCACTTCCTCCCACCCCCTTGATCCAGCAGCCTTGGGCCCATGCCTGCAAAGGACCTGGCCACCCCTGACCCCAAACGCACCAGCGGAGGCCCAGCGGCTGAGGACTTCCGAGCCTCACGTCACATCAGATCTATTTCAACCCAAAACCAATTCCCTTGAGGAAACACACCCAACATCCAGAAGGGTTTGAAGTGGAGGCAACTACTGCAGCCTGAGAGAAACAGAAACCTCTTCCAAGAAGAGTAACTCAGCCTCTGGGACACCAGAGACCCCCTGCAGAGCATCTTACAAACGCAAGCAACGCGTACCAGCCCAGACACTCAGGATCAGATACTCTGGGATGAACTTGGGCATCTGTATTTTTTACAAAGCTCCAAGATGAAGGCTGAGAAACACTGCCTGAGTCTATGGCTGCTAGCGAGGGCCAAATCAAACTCAAATCAGATGTGGCCATCACGGCAACACTTCTTTCTTAAAGGCTGGTGGGTGGAACACTGTTCTTGCAAAGGTTAAGAGCTGTCATGCTGAGAAAGGGTTCTGTGGAAAAGAAGGCTGGGACCCACGAGGTTAATCCAAATTTAAGTCCTCCTTTTAAAGCTCCAAAAACTTTAACAGGCCCAGGTGCATCGTACTCGCAAGAGAGGAAAGCAGTATCCGGTATTTTCCCAACTTATCTGACCAGCAAACTGTTCCTCTGAAAAGCATCTGATAACACCAGTGATCTCCAGGCAACACTTTGGGAAGCATCAGTCTGGCATACTATCCTCTGTTAATTGTCCGACTCTTTGTGGCCCCATGGACTGCAGCACACCAGGCGTCTCTGTCCATCGCCAACTCCCAGAGGTTACCCAAATTCACGTCCACTGAGTCAGTGATGCCATCCAACCATGTCATCCCATGTCGCCCCCTTCTCTAGAAGTTTCCAAAAGGACAGTGTGGTGGAAAGGCCGGAACACATGGAGAGGCAATGAGAACTCCAGGTGGAGATCAGTCAGAAATCGGGTGACGAGGCCCTGGTCCCCACCCCTCCCCACCTGCGATGCTGCTCTACACAGCTCCACACCCTCCTAATTTGGTCCCAAAATAAACACACATAAGTAATAAATAACAACGCTTACATCGTGCATGAAAGTGAGCCTGTGCAGAGAGTCCTGAATTTTTTGGAATAAAGGGGCCATGTGTATCCACATTCTCAGTGATACAACAAAACCATAGGGATCTCCTTCTGAAAAGATGATGCTATAGAAGCCTTACAAGCTGTTATTCTAACAGCTAGTGCCAGGGCATAAACACCCTGTGTCACACGAGGGATCCTTAAAAGGCAGGTACGTTTCCAGCGCTGGGCTAGATACAGGCCTGGCTTTCCTCTGAGCCCCTTCCTGGGGATCAGAATTCTAAACTCAACAAAGGCAAGAGATGCCAGCTGTGATCAGATCGCACCCACCGCGTGGCCAGCACTGCAAATATGCAACACAAAGTCGCAGGCAGGGTATTCATTTGGTGATGACAAAAAATGTTAACGTCATCATAGTACCTTCCAACATCACACTCCAGCCAGTGAGAACTCAGCACAGACATTATCATTTCTGCAGATTATTTGACTGTAACATGAAATAAAGTTTATCTAAGCAAACTTAAAAGAATCCAGTAACTCATATCCTACCCGAATACTTTAAGTATAATATTACCCACAAACACTACCCATAAGTTAGAGCATGCCCCTGCACCCAACCCACAACATTTCCAGAGTTTCGCCTACTCGCCAGGCAGCATTCCAGGAGGTGGAAATGCAGCAGCGAATAAGAGATAGAAATCCCTGCCCTCCTGTAGTTTTTATTCTAGATCTAGGAATCCAGATATTCAGCAAGTACACTGGATTTCTGTCATTTCCATTTTCTTCTAAGGTTTCTTCTCTGTTAAACTCCTGTTTCACACGCACCCCAGTGATCACGTCTCTGCTCAGGCTTGTCTGTCTCTTTGTGACCCCCGTGGACAGTAATTCTCCAGGCGCCTCCAGCCATGGGATTTTCCAGGCAAGAATACCGGAGTGGGTCCTCCTCCAGGGGACCTTTTCTACCCAGGGAATCGAACTCGCATCTCCTGTGTCTCTCATTTTGGCAGGTGGATTCTTTACCACTGAGCCAGCTGGGGAGCCCCAAACATTCTTAAGAGTGCTCCGATTTCACTTTTATGATACTTCTCTAGTCCCAGGGAGCTATGGCTCATGGGTAAAGACTTTCCTGCCTGTTCACGTCTTTGCAGTTCTGCTGTGATTTTGCTGATGTTCGATGAATGTGACCTGAGTGGATGAAAGTGTTCATGGGAGTTTTTCTTCTGTGTTCATAGCAGCACTAAGACCTGGAAGTAAATTAAATGTCCATGGGCAGATTAATGGAATATTAATCAACCACAAAAATCACAAAATAATGCCATTTGCGCCAACACAGATGGACCTAGAGATGGTGATACTGAGTGAAGTAAGAGAAGAGTATCATATGATACTACTTGCTTGTGGGATCTAGAGGAGAAAAGGATACAAATGAACTTATTGATAAAACAGAGACACTCACAGACCTGGAAAACAAACTATGGTTGCCAAAGGGGAAAGGGAGGGGGGATAAACCAGGAGCAGGGGATTCATGACACACACTAGTATACATAAGGCAGACAAGCAACAAGGACCTACTGGATAGCACAGGGAGCCACACTCAGTGCCTTGTAATAGCCTATCATGAAACCCAATCTGCAAAAAAGAAAGTCACCTTGCTGTATGCTTGAAAGTAACACTCATTGCAAACTAACCATACTTGAATAAAAAGAAAAAAAAAAAAAAAAAAACCTCCCATCTCCCTTTGATTATAAGAATCTTGGATGATCAGAGCTGGAGGAAATGACCTGGGTAGCTCTGTGCCTGGACGCCAGGCAGGCGGGCAGGGGACTGAGATCCTGGCTATACTCGTATATGTGACCTCAGGTGCCCTGAGCCTCAGCTTCCTCATTTGTTAAACGAGGGCTGGGTTCACGTTTGACCCAAGCACAGTAGTCAAGGGTGTCTGGAAACTGGGGGAGGGTGGTTTCTGGCTGAGACACTATTGAGTGGGCCCGAATGCTGAACACCCTGCAGGTCCCAGGACAAGCCCCACCCGGGCCACGGAGTTTGTGTAGCAAGATCTGCTACACACAGCTTGGGGCCCGTCTTGGACACCAAGCCGTTCCACTCTTACAAGGATCGTCTATGGTGACATGCTCCCAAGTTCCCATTCCATTGAGACAGCCCCTTAGATGGGGAAGGCATCTGCCGTGATCGTCCAAAGCCTCACACCAGGTAGAGCGGGTGCCCCTCGCTACCCTGATGTTCAAAACATCCCCCTTCCTAATAGGAAAATCTCGTCACAGCTGAAGCTCAGACACATACAACTGAAATCATTATGTCAACCAGATCTAATTTCTACCAGGATCTAGTTAATCCACACAGCTGTTATACCTTCTTATGAAAGATATAAACCTTAGTGACAAGCCTGGGTTTGAGATTTACAGCATTCTTCCAAAGCCCGAAGGGGACACTCCTAAAATATTTGTCAAGGAAATCATTAATCCATAGAAAATAATCAGCTTGTGGGAAAAATAACAAGTGCACCAAACCAAAAGGGTTAAGTAAGAAAATCTTATCAAATTTCTTTTATTCATTGGTAAGCAGGGTATTATGTAATACTATCCAAGGGGCAGGGAGCAGGCCTCCGACTGGAGCCATATCGTAAATAAAAGAATTTTCAGCTTTTGCTAATTAACTTGACATGACATCTCTGCCCTCCTGTCAGTGTGCTGAGAAATTATAGTCTTTCTCCTTACAGTTACTTAACCCCTAACTTACCTTGGAGGCACATATCTGGGTGTCTAAAGACTACAGAAGGATCACAAATACCCCCAGAAAACTTTTTAATACCTAACTCAACGATTCCCAAACTGTGTGCCAAGGCACCACCCTAGGGTACCAAAGGGAGTGGGTAATTGTGCTTCAGAATATTTTAAATTTTCAAGCAAAGCCCTAGATACTAGACTGTGCTGGACACTGTGCAAACTACGAGCTCCTGAGAATCCACATTTTCAACATTATTCTGAGCTACATTCCTTTTGAAGATCACATTCTTGTGAAACTACATTTTGAGCAGTTACTGTGATAAAAAACAATGGCTACACAAGATGAAACGGCCCAGCTGACTCCAGGGTCTGCAGTGCTGTGCAGCTCCCAAGGGAGGCACGCAACCCATTATCAGGGAACTCTGGTTAAGAAGGAGATAAAGCTTATTATTCTTTCAATCTATTGTGTTATTTTTTCAAACAGCTACTAGGTTGCTAGGACATAAATATAAGCTAATGGCTATAACTACTTAACGGGGAAAAAAAAACCAAACCAAATCTCTGAGTCATTTTCTGAGTCAAGGGGTGTTGAGAAAATGAATGGAACACTGACGACACCAGGAACCTCTGACCTAAACCTCTTGGTCAGCCTCCAAAACAGGGCTGCTGCTGCTGCTAGGTCACCTCAGTCGTGTCCGACTCTGTGTGACCCCATAGACGGCAGCCCACCAGGCTCCCCCGTCCCTGGGATTCTCCAGGCAGGAATACTGGAGTGGGTTGCCATTTCCTTCTCCAGTGCATGAAAGAGAAAAGTGAAAGTGAAGTCGCTCAGTCTGTCCGACTGTCAGCGACCCCATGGACTGCAGCCCACCAGGCTACTCCGTCCATTGGATTTTCCAGGCAAGAGTACTGGGGTGGGGTGCCATTGCCTTCCCCGCCAAAACAGGGCAGAGAACAGCAAAGCATCTTTTTCAAAGGGCAGATTTTTGCAAGAAGAGGTCCACTCCGAGGTGGCCTCCTCCAGCATCACAGTGACCCACATCACCTTGGTGGCCCCGTGGGAGGGCTGGCAAGACCAGCTCGCCAGCTCCGCACACTGTCTGGCTACTGACACTTCTGTCTCTGGGCCTCAAACCCTGGCGGTCAGAACGATTCAGCATGCGCAGTGAACACAGCCTACAAGCTAAAGACAGATCTCCACACCGCCACCAGACTGAAATTTGTTGTCATGAATTGAGGAGCATGAGCTCTTCAGAATATATCACATAAGCATCTGTAAAAAAAATCAGTGACAGTTACTTCAGTTCCTTTCCAGGTCTCCAATCCATCCATCTCCAATCCATCCAACTGCTCACCATAAAATTAAGATCCGATGGGAGCCTCCACATAAGCCAAGCCTCTGAACTTGTACAAAGCATGTTTTAAAATGCTAATTTCATTACAGATGAGAAACGAGTTGATGAATAGGTATCACAACAAAAGGTGATAAAAGTAAGGCATTTCTTAGCGTTTACAAAGAGGAAGATAGTAAGCACACATGGAGAAATGGACCGTCACCTGGCCAGGGTCATTGAAATCAGCATCACCGACAGTGGGCAGGTGCGGAGCCGGCAGGAATACATCCTGTGCAGAATCCCAGCTAGGAACGCACAGCCTGAATCCAACCACGAGATCAGTCACCTAACCCCAGATGAACATCCTCTACAAGAAAACGAACTGTATTCTTCACAAACATCATTCAAAAAAAGAAAAACAATGAGAAGGTTTCAGAGAGCAGGAACAAAGAGATATTAATAATAACTAAACGCAACACCTGATACTAGAGCGAAACACCATAAAGGATGGTATAAGTCAA
The DNA here is from genome assembly GCA_006410675.1 of Oreotragus oreotragus. NCBI lineage: Eukaryota > Metazoa > Chordata > Mammalia > Artiodactyla > Bovidae > Oreotragus > Oreotragus oreotragus. The sequence goes on from SJYX01014290.1 coordinate 427,931, forward strand.
CGTTACAGAGTACAGACAGTCTGTTATCTATGAAGATAAATTGAAATAGATGCCAAGCTGACTGACTGATGCTTGCACTACTGTTATATTGGAAAATATGCTTATTCTTAGGAAATACACATCAAACTATTTGCTATGTATGGGGCTTCCCCGGTGCTCAGCTGGTAAAGACTCCGCCTGCAATGCGGGAGACCTGGGTTTGATCCCTGGGTTGGGAAGATCCCCTGGAGAAGGGAAAGGCTTCCCACTCCCGTATTCTGGCCTGGAGAATCCCATGGACGGTGTAGTCAGGCAAAGAATCAGACACAACTGAACGACTTTCACTTCACTTCANCCGCCTGCAATGCGGGAGACCTGGGTTTGATCCCTGGGTTGGGAAGATCCCCTGGAGAAGGGAAAGGCTTCCCACTCCCGTATTCTGGCCTGGAGAATCCCATGGACGGTGTAGTCAGGCAAAGAATCAGACACAACTGAACGACTTTCACTTCACTTCATATGATCTACGAAAGAGTGAAAGCGTTAGTTGCTTAGTCCTGTCCGACTCTGCGACCCCACGGACTGTAGCCCGCCAGCTTCCTCTGTTCATGGGATTCTCCAGGGAAGAATACTGGAGTGGGTAGCCGTTCCCTTCTCCAGGGGATCTTCCTGACACAGGACTTCTGCACTGCAGGCAGATTCTTTACTGGCTGAGCCACCAGGGAAGCCCAGATGATGTACAAACTTTGTTAGTTCCTCATGAACAAGTGGCTCAGGAAAATACGATGTATAATAATTCTGTTTACAAATACTAGAGAGAGGGAGAGAACGTGCACGCAGAGGAAAAACAAATGGTGCAAAATATTAACAATAGGAGGATCTGGGTAAAGGCTTTGTGTGCTTTCGGTTCCAGTCTTCTGTTTGAAACTTTTCTATAAGCTGAAATTATTTCCAAATAACATATTTTCAACCAGTAAGTGCTGAACCACATTTGGGCACAAGAAGACAACTGCGTAAGTAACTACACAGGACACCTGTACCACAGCTGAAGAACGTGTGTATCAGAAGCATGTGCGTGGTGAGACGCTCACCACAAATGCAGCGGGATGTCACCAGCACACGAGAGGCTCTGCAGCCATCAGCCTGGGGGAGGCTCCAGAGTAAGTCAGGAACAGCAGAGAGCGAGACGTCAAGCCCGGAGCAGAGATCACGGCTCCTTTGGGGGCCCTGGGTGCGAGGATCACCATGAGAAGGTGAAGTTAGCGTCACTCCGAGGCTCCTGAGGGCAGAGCTGAAAAAACCGAGCTCCCCAAAGATTCTGATTTCGAGTGAAGCCGGGGGATCTGGCTGGGTCCCCAGCATCCCGGAAGACTCAGTGCAGGGGCTCAGAAACCACACCACGGGCTCCTACAGAGCCAGGACTGTCCATCTCCCTGAACCTCCAGTGTTTCACAGTGGAGGACTCCTGGTTGACACCCAAACCAACGTGTGCTTAAGTAACTAACATTAGCCCATAAATAAGCAAATTCTTTCCATTATGGAAGCTGGGAAAGGAAAAGGGAGGAGCAGGGACCACCGTTTTATTTTCAGTTTTGGAAAAATGTAAATGTTTACATCCTGTTAGTTAATATTGGTAGTTTCTTGCATCCCTACTGTGTGCCAGGTTGTTATTGTCATTCAGTGGCTCAAGCCACGTCTGACTCTTTGCGACCCCATGGGCTGCAGCACACCAAGCTTCCTGTCCTTCACCATCTCCTGAAGTTTCCCCAAACTCACGTCGATTGAGTCGGTGACGCCATCCAACCATCTCATCCTCTGCCGACCCCTTCTCCTCCCGCCTTCAATCCTTCCCAGCATCAGGGTCTTTCCCAATGAGTCAGTTCTTTGCATCAGGTGGCCAAAGTATTGGAGTTTCAGCTTCAGCACCAGTCCTTCCAATGAACACTCATTGGATTGATTTCCTTTAGGGAATTTCCTAAAGGGTTGATTTCCTTTAGGACTGACTACCTTTAGGATCTGCCAGGTACTTCACAAACATNTCAGTTCTTTGCATCAGGTGGCCAAAGTATTGGAGTTTCAGCTTCAGCACCAGTCCTTCCAATGAACACTCATTGGATTGATTTCCTTTAGGGAATTTCCTAAAGGGTTGATTTCCTTTAGGACTGACTACCTTTAGGATCTGCCAGGTACTTCACAAACATTCACCTCAATCCTCACAACAACTCTAAAAGGTTTGTCTCATTTTCCAGATGGAGAGTTAGAGGGGTGCAGAAACCTGTCCGTCTCACCGCGTTGGTAAGCGATGGAGCTGAGCGTCCAACCCCAATTCCAGGGCCAGTGTGAAGCCTACTGCCTCGCCTCTAGAAACAGGGAGGCACCCCCTCCAACACCCATCAACTGAACCACCAGAAGTGCCAGGGTGAGAGCCATGTGTGCCCCGAGTTAAAGAAGAAGTTCAGGAGAAAGGAGATGCCTACATACACCTTCGGTCTGCTCCTAGTGGGGAGAAACGCTGGCATGCAGCCTGCAAGATCCCAGACTGGTGGCCACGTACTCACGTTCCCCAAACCAAAGTAACACAACTGGAAACACGAGATGGGAAGTGCAGGAGGGAGAATAAAACAAGCGGTTTCTCTGGTGCCCTTCTGACTCGCTAATTTCTTTCATTCATATACTTCTTCATTCTCAGCTTCTCCCACGATTTGACTCAGGAGAAAACAAGAGCCGTTCTTAGAGGAGAAGGCACGGACCAGGAGAAGAGGTGGGAAGAAAGATGTTGGTTTGAATCCCTTGACAGCGCGAGTCCGCTGCACCCCCGCTCCTCGGGAGGAGAGCAGGCGGGCCCGCTCAAACTCCTGCCAACCATTCATCCTGCGGGGCACCCGCTCGGCACCAGTCCCTGGGGGTGTTGAGTGGCCCTGGGGGCGCTCAGGACGCTCCAGACACCATGGTCCGGGTAACTAACAAAAGGCAAGAAAACCAAATGCAGTAACACCACACAGGAGATGCCATAAAAGGAGAGGGGAGCCCGCAGGTCAGGTCAGCCTGGAAAGAGAGGCCACCAGAGTCAAGTTGTGGAGAACCAGCAGGGACCGGCCCAGCCGAGGAGCCTGGAAGGGCGTCCCGGCGGGAGGACGCAGCAGCAAAGACCCAGCACAGCCAAAAAACTAAAACATTAAAAGTTAATTAATTTTTTTAAAAAAGGAAGAGGATGGGCAGGGTGCAGGCACTTGGCGAAGGACCACGTAAGTCCCCGAGTGACGGTAACAACGTCAGGGTACCTTGGGGGGTTCTGGCTGGGGTCTGGGGGAGCCCAGGGGAGCAGAACGAGTGCAGGGGGCTGGGGGCACCAGACGGCAGAGTGAGCTGGGGAAACAAACGTGAGGTCAGCACTGGGTCAGCACCTAAAGCCGAGGAGACTGAGCGGATGACACAGAACGAGAGGGCAGCATCACCACTGCATCTCAAGAGGAGGCGCTCTCAACAGGAAAGATGGGACGCTGGGGAACACGGACCTGTAAGGACTGGGGAGGGGGCCACCCAGGATCAGCCACAGAAAGAGGGAGAAAACCAGAGGAGGTCACCGGACAAGCCAAGGGGAGCAAGAGTTTCTAGAACAGCGGTCAGAGCGTCAGAGGCTACACACACCTCCACAATCTGGCTTCCTAAATAAGCACTAAATTAGGAGCTAACGTGCCTTACCAGATTACAGTGAGATGAGCAGTAACACTGAAACACACAGCAAGAACTTCAGAGGAAGAAAAGTTAGGTGATTGCCTAACACAAAGCAACACGCGCGCCCACACGCAAGCAGCTTATCCACCCCCAGGGACAGCTCCCATTCCAACGGCAGGACTCAAATGAGGCCAAGGCTACACGTCACCTTGCTGCAGAAAATCACCAAAAAACGCCAATGGTATATGTCATGCGATGGTGCTTAATTTAACTTCAAGTTAATCTATTACTTTCCAGCCATCAAGACCTCTATCCCTTGGTATAAACCCCCACTGGCTTGGGACAAAGCTGTCACATGTTTTATAAACTTAGAAAACACATTTAATGATGCCAGTAGCCCTGGCTGGAAGTTTTATCAGATATGAGCTGGCAGTAAAGAACCTGCCTGACAATGCAGGAGCCACAAGAGGTGCTGGTTCAATCCCTGGGTCAGGAAGATTCCCTGGAGGAGGGTATGGAAACTTCTTCAGTATTCTTGCCTGGAGACTCCCATGGACAGAGGAGCCTGGAGGGCTACCGTCCATGGGGTTGCAAAGAGTCGGACACAACTGAAGCGACTCAGCACACACACACATGATCTTGTGCGAATTCCAACAGATTCCTTTCCTAAGGTAGTCTAGTTCATTTCTGGTTCTTGTAACCATGAATCCTGATTGATATCCAACATTTTAATTTGCCAAGAAATAGAAATTTTAAATATTAACTATCCTTATATTCTAAAAGAATAAATATTTTACATTTTAATATATAAGAAAAGAGACCAGAAGCTCAAATTAAACATTATTCCTTTCAAGTGACTATTATCTCTTTGAAAACATCACTTTATTTTTCTCATTCCTCTGCAGGTGACTGACACCTTCCCCAGCAACTGGATTCCAATCCAAGAATTGGCACTCGGTAACCAAAAGGGTTCAAGTCCAGCATATACTGGTTTGGCCAGAAAGTTACTTAGGTTTTTAGGTAAAAACAAAACACTCATTTTTCATTTTCACCAAGAACATTATTGAACATGTTTATCATTTTATTTCACTACATTCTGCCATTTTCCAGGCAACTTCATAATTTCATCTTCCCCAAACTTTTTATCTTTTTAAGCAAAGAACTATTTCAGGTGCCTTTTTTTTATTAGGAGAATTTTGCAAAGACCAAAAAAAAAAAAAAAATCCCAAAGACATCCAAAGGCACAATGACTGGTGATTCCAGCGGAGGAATCAGAACTTCCCAGCCGAGCTGTAACAGTTTTGCCTGGTCATCAAAGAAACATGCGGTCTTGTGGCACTCTGGTCGAGGATTATGCACTTTCTGTTGACCAATTCCACACAATTTTCATTAAGTGCTGCTTTCAGCTGGTCTAACTGGGAGCAGTACCTGTCGACATTCATCTTTTGGTTTGATAGGAGGAGCTCACAATAGAGGACTCCCTTTCAGGCCCACCGAATCCACAATGCTACCTTCTTTGGATGAACAATTCACCAATCTTGGTTAAGTTTTTTAAAACGCATGCTGATATGATAGCTGTCACAATACAATCTAACAAAATTGTTTTGAATGAAGTTAAAGATAACTAAATGCTACTAGAGCCATCTAAAGGGGAAAAAAACGAACCTTTTGGCCAAAACCCAATAATAAGTTTCACATTTTTGCTGAATTAAAAATATGCATGTCTTTATCACAACATCCAAGTATAAACACTATTATTCCTAATTACCATGTTTTTTAAAAAACTTTACCAAAAAAAAATTTACAATATCCATTTGAATGAGTTTCCCAATAGTAGAGATGAATTTCATTTTTTCTAGAGGCCTTGACCATAGGATCACATTTGGAACATTAAAAACCTCAGTAACAATTGAGCTGGAAGTTTCCATAACGTCCTAATTCCTTCTTTTGCCCACCCTCCGCCACTGACTTTCATTCCCACTTTCCCCTCAAACCTTCACACATGGCCTCACCCGATCTCTACCGTCCCTTCTCAGCCAGTGTGCCCCTAGGCCGAAGGGATTCAAGTTTCATTTTAAATTCTTCAGGAAACATACTACCTATCGGGTCAGAACATTTGAGACAAATGCTTCCCAAGTGTCAGCTGAACCTTGTGAAACTGTGCCCTTTCAAGCACCAGAGTTTTATTTACAGTTGTAGGGTCATGATTTTCAACTTGAAAGGGCCATTAGTGTAATGGAAAAAAATAAAATAAAAAGACAAGACTTAAAGTAGCTGTCTCCTTGAAAGTATTAGAGATAGTTGCTCAGTCGTGTCTGACTCTTTGCAACCCCATTGACGGCAGCCTGCCAGGCTCCTCTGTCCCTGGGATTCTCCAGTCAAGAATACTGGAGTGGGTTGCCACGGCTTCCTCCAGGGGATCTTCCTGACCCAGGGACCGATCTGGGGTCTCTCTCATTGCAGCCAGATTCTTTATCGTCTGAACCACAAGGAAAGCCCAGCTGTCTCCTTATGAGCAATCAAATTAAACCCTAGACTCTGTCATGCCCTCTTCTTGGGACAGAAAAAAACATTCCTGGTCCTCATATTGATTTTCAATGTCATACAAGTATTTCCAGATGAGCAATAAGATCCTGGTACCTTTGCTGAAGAAAAACAGGTGAGGAAGTGGGTAATTTTGAACCAGATTTTAACTGAAACACTAAGAAAAGGAATAAGACTCTGTCATGCCCTCTTCTTGGGACAGAAAAAAACATTCCTGGTCCTCATATTGATGTTCAATGTCATACAAGTATTTCCAGATGAGCAATAAGATCCTGGTACCTTTGCTGAAGAAAAACAGGTGAGGAAGTGGGTAATTTTGAACCAGATTTTAACTGAAACACTAAGAAAAGGAATAACAAGGTCTAAAAGTAAATTCCAAAGGTCTCATCAATTGAAAGATAATTTGTTTTTCTTACACAATACAATTTTTTAATGAAAAGTGATTTAAAAATCTAAGTAGGACTTCCTTGGTGGTCCAGTGGTTAAGAATCCACCTGTCAATGCAAGGGACACGCGTTCCATCCCTGGTTGGGGGCAGATAAAACATGCCGCAGAGCAACTAAGCCCGAGGGCCACAGCTACTGAGCCCCAGCACCCTGGAGTCCGTGCTCTGCAGCAAGAGAAGCCCCTGCAATGAGAATCCCGAGTGCCACAACAAAGACCCAACACAGCCAAAAGTACATAAATCAATAACTTTTTTACACTCTACACAAGTGAAAAGTTAAGCTCAAGGAAGGGAAAGTCCCTAAATCAAAGAAATCCCTTTCATTAAAAAAATTAAGTGGGAAAAAAAAATCCCTTTCAACTTTTTTTTTTTTACTGGTACTGGAGTCAGAGCACCAGTTCACATCCCTCCTATCTATGGTGGCACAGAAAACAAACGTGAAAGAGAGCAGACAGACAGGTATACTGTCACTGCAAGCGTGCTCAGCCACCCAGACCGTACATGGCCACGCCCTCAGCAAATTAAGATGCTGACAATGTTGGGTTCTGAGGCCACGCCCTCAGCAAATTAAAATGCTGACAATGCTGGGTTCTGAGGCCACGCCCTCAGCAAATTAAAATACTGACAATGCTTGGTTCTGATGAGGGTTTTCAGATACCAGAAATTCATCCAAATGTTTGTGAACGTGCATACGGACAAAGATATGCTGGGCATTGCAAACGCAGACACGGAGCCCCCTTTGAGGACGATGATGGCCACAGGACAAACACCCAGCAGGCGAACAGCTGTGGACGGTTGAGGTGACAGGGCCCAGCCCCAGGCCAGGCAAAGGCCAGGACGGATTTCCAGGGCGGAGCCAGAGCAGGAAGGCAGTGAGGAGGGCGCAGAGGAAGGAGGAGGAGGGGGTAGGGGGTTGAGGGTCCGGCAGGGCAAGACACAGCCATGAGAGGCTGAAGCAAGAAACCCACTTGGAAGGAGATTCTCAACGAGCAGAGCCCCGGAACAGAGCAGAAAAGACAAGAGCCAGGCCTGAGGAGGTGACAATCCGCAGACAAGAGACGGCCGCCCCGTGGCAGGCCGCATCAGGCCAGCGTGTCTCTCCTGGCCTGGCCTGGAGAAGCCCCAGCTGCGGAAAAGGAACTGTGGTTCAGGAGGATAAATGAAAATTGCAGCAGCAGACACTGGCACTCATGACAAGCTTACATTCTTCACATCTCATTCCATTAGGTGGAAAGACTGTGGAAGTCCAAAACAGATCCCAAAGAAGGCCACTTCGTAAACTATCTATACAAACTTCTCTACCCGATTCTCTAGTTTTGCAAATATGCGCAACCTGCCAGTTACTCCATTATAGTTTTATATTAGTATTTACTTGTAACACCCCTTCGTTCCAAAAGAAAACGGCACCGGCTACTACTTCACGTTATCTGATAGACACGTGTCATGCGTGGGCTCGCAGAGCTGTAAAGAACTACAGGGTGATCTGGCCACAGACAGAGCTTGGGACCCGCAGACAGCAGCTGAGGAACTAACTGGATCACAGAGTGAGATCCGCCGGGTCAGCGTCCTGCTCGGGGGCCCAGGCGGCCGTCGTGGGACCGTGACGAGGAGACAGTGCCAGGTGCCCGCTCTGGAGGGGGCGGGAAGCAGAGGGATGCGGTTCCCACAGGTCCAGACCCCCCCAATATTCCCTTCCTCTGTATCAACCATGCCATGCCTCTTTCAGCTTATCCAGGTGCCAGGACCTGTGTCTGAGTGCTGGAAGCCCCACGGGGGGTTGTCACTGAAGGACCAGTAAATGTTCCCTGGAGGGTGGTAGGGAAGGAAGAGTTCCTGGTAGGAGTGTGGAGACACTGGGCTCGGGGTGGGGTCACGCACTTGGCAGGCAGCAATTCATGGAGAACGCACCAGGGGGACGTGGAAGAGACCTGGAGATCGCTGGGGGAGCCTTCCATCATCTCAAGCTGGTGAACAACGATCTAACCACCTCTCCCGGCTAGGACTCCAGGACTACCGTGCGCAGGGCAGGTACACCTGCCAACCAGCCGCTCTTTCCCAGTTTACACGGCTGCCCCCTGCAGGTCTGGTGAAGGTCCACTATTGAGGGACTTCCAAAGCCCTGCATCTATAAGGAACTCAGATTACAAGGAGTATGCATGCATGCTAAGTCGCTTCAATCATGTCTGCCTCTTTGTGACCCTATGGAGTGAATATAGGCCACCAGGTTCCTCTGTCCATGGGATAATGTCCATGATACTGACCTCTATCCAAGAATCCTGGGGCGGGTTGCCATGCCCTACTCCAGGGGATCGTTCTAGCCCATGTCTCTCCTGTCTCCTGCGTGACAGGCGGATTGTTTTCACTAGCGCCACCTGGGAAGCCCACAGTTCCTGGAAAACTGGAGGCTTTCCCAAGCTCCCACTATCCCAGTGCAGCCTGACTCCCCATCAACACCCTGTCTCTGCAGCAGGACGTACAGAGACCAGACCCTCATCAAAACCCAGCTGGGCCTCCCTCATCACTTCATCCTGGGGTAAGAACATTGTAATTGGATTATTTCTCATTACTTCTCTATTTTGTACGGTTTACTCTGGCTCTTTTCTACAATCATCTCAAGGTTTTAATATCATGATGTTCTAATGACACTATTATCTTCTACATCATCCAAGTCATTCTCAAAAACATTAAACATTGAAATACCTCAGATTAGAAGACTTCCGTTGTGACCCTCAAAGTAGTCTTGGATCACTTAAGGCCTCTTAGCCACTCAAGTCTCTACTCAGAAAAGAATTTGTGAAGAATTATTGTTTGGTTATTTTTGTATTATTATTATTGTTTTATTGTGGTTATTATTAACTATGGCCAAGGCTGTTTTTATTTTTCATGACTGGTAACTCAGATACAATCCCTTTAACTCCTCACTCGCCATTGTTTGACTATAAAGCAGTTCATTAAAGCAAAAATCACATCCAACATTTCGGTTTTCAGCCTTTTATCTCAAACAGTACAACAATAATAAACATTAAAAATCAAAACAAAACCTCTCTAGCAATTTGTTGAATGAAGACCAGTGAAGGGGTTTGCCTGAAGGTATGCAGATGGTGAGCACAGCTTATCTGTTTTCATTTTTACGCCTACAGATTCACCCCCATAGAAAACTAAAATAAAGGTTTGCTCTGCTGAAGGTAAGAAGCACATACATGACTTTCCATCTCATACGGTTCCATTTCATCTAATGATGTCCCTGAAGTTCTTAGTTTTTTTTCAAAGTTTAGTCTTGCCAGATGTAATAAAATACCTTACTGTAGAGAAATTCAAAATCATTGCTTACAAGAGCAGAGCTAAAACAACGTCCCCGAGATTTACACGGGTCCCCAAATCTGAAACCAACCATACAGTCTGTCAGGGTACTATTCTCCAAGAGTTCTAGAAAGTATTCCCCTGAGATGCTATAAGTTAAAAAGTAAGATCATCCTTCAATTTCCTATTTCATTTAAATAATTATTTTCTTGTAGCATGGTGAAAATTACGATGCCCTTTTGATTATGGGTTAAATATTTGAGAAAGCTTAACATTTCGTCACAACTTCCAAAAGAAGAACAAATGATCCTATTCAGGTGAATTTTTTTAAAAAGAATTATGTAGTTCTTCTAACTACATTATTGGCATTTGCCATTCTGAGAAGAGATAAATTCTGAAGAAGCTGGCAGAGTTAAATGTAAATTACAGGCTTTACAAGTGAATAAAAGAATTTTCCAAGGCAGCCAAGTAATTATACTACCTTGAAAAAGTATTCATATCTTAAAATAATAATCTGTTATTAATGGAACTATTGGCAGTAAAATGAAATTCAGCACATTTCAAACATAGCCAGAATACTGAATAAACTCAGACCATACAAAGATTCATTTCTTAAGTAATTCAGGATTAACAGACTCACTTACCTGGAAGCATAAGAAAAGATTAGGATGAAACTACATCATTCTTCCACTGAGTAAAAATATCTTGACTTTCCTCCTTGAAATGGAATCTAAAAAATAAAAATAGGAGTCACTTCTGGGAATTTCCACGTCTTAAATATTGATGATATTACAAAATTTCAAATCACGTAGGATCTAAAATACAATTTATCCAACCAAAGTCCTGCCCCAAAAAGCAGGATGGTATTTTCCCTTTTCTATTTCAATAGGTAAAATGCAAAGCATTTGTTTAAAAAAAAATGATCAAGGTTTAAAATAAATGCCGAGAGCCATGTAGATATGTGTGTAAAAGCAAAGCAGTCACATTCTTGGAAAAGAACNAAAAGCAGGATGGTATTTTCCCTTTTCTATTTCAATAGGTAAAATGCAAAGCATTTGTTTAAAAAAAAAAGATCAAGGTTTAAAATAAATGCCGAGAACCATGTAGATATGTGTGTAAAAGCAAAGCAGTCACATTCTTGGAAAAGAACCCAGAAAAAAGCAAACCTCGCAGGGAGGAAGGGTGCCCGCTGGCTCCCGAAGGCTCCGGGGCCTGGGCTGTGCGTCCGCAGCAAAGCCGCGGTTCAGGTGGTGTCGGGGGACCGCGCGCCGCGCCGCCACTTTTTTCTAATGGTCGGTCGTAGGGAAGGAAGAAATGTTACAAAGCAGCAACCCCCCTGGGAAGTTGGAGAGCCCAGCTCTCCGGGACGCGCGCCCCCGCCGCCCCTGCGGACGCCCCCAGCACCGCCCGGCGGGCGCGCACCGCCCGCGGGACCCGCCTCCTCCCCGGACGCCCCCCTCCGCCCGCTNCGCCGCGCCGCCACTTTTTTCTAATGGTCGGTCGTAGGGAAGGAAGAAATGTTACAAAGCAGCAACCCCCCTGGGAAGTTGGAGAGCCCAGCTCTCCGGGACGCGCGCCCCCGCCGCCCCTGCGGACGCCCCCAGCACCGCCCGGCGGGCGCGCACCGCCCGCGGGACCCGCCTCCTCCCCGGACGCCCCCCTCCGCCCGCTCCGTCCAGCCCTGCGTCCCCCGGACTTTCAGGAATCCACCGAGCGCCCCTGTGTCCACGGAGATCAACGCGGACGCAAAAGAGGTACGAGCATAGCACGGGGGAAACACTCCGGAGAGGATTCGCCCCCGCGATTGAACAGATGCGAATAAGTCTATCATCTTCGACTCCTCTACGCAGAGTCGTGTTTGTGATTTCATCTCATCTGTCTTTATAATTCAAGTCATAGCGCACACACACACACACACACACACACACACACACACACACACACACACGAAAATACTCTTTCACAGGCAGGAATAATAATAATAATTTTTTTTTAAAAAGGTCCAGGGTGGTTGCAGGGGGACAACGACAAGGTTGATAAGCGGCTCAGGTCCGCGGGTCGGCCTCCCGGTGCCAGTGCTGGGGGCTGTCACGTGCTGTTTCTTCCTGCGCCCAAGTTTGAAAGTTTTCTCTGCAGCAGGGACACCGAGTCAGTAAGTACGGCGTGAGGTGCGTCACCATAGAAGGGGCCATCTGGATTCGCTTTCCTGTGGGTTAACTGTTGAGGCGGTGGGCCAGCCGGGGCCGTCCCCCCAACCCCGGCCCCGCCAGTACCCCACGCTGCGCTGCCTCTCCCGGCTTCTCTCTCCCAGCTCACTTCCGTCCCTGCCTGGCTAATTAATCTGTGTCTAAATGGAACTGCAGTTGGCAGCCCCGCAGCAATGCCAAAGTCGAATAATCACTTGGACCTGAATCTGAGTTGTTTTCCATCCTTGACAACAAATAAGGCCACTCTAGGGCCTGCGGGCCAGGAGTTGAAATGAGTTTATAATTTGGTTTCCAGTCTCCCATTCTCATTCTCAACCACTTAAATGTCCTTTTCTGCCTTTTCTGCATGCAGCGGGGGCAGCTTTGGAGGCTGGATCACCAGCATGGTTTTTATTGATATCCGTAATGAATATTCTTTGCCATCTAAGTAAGAGGGAAAGTCCACATCATTCAAAACCACACTTGTTTTAACAATGAAACTAAATAGGCTGTCGGCTCATGCTACCACATGATCAAATTAATAATCTAATTTGTTCTCCTCACTGCGGCAACTGGAAGAGAAACGCTGGGTTGTTTCATCCACACACAGAGGCCCCATTCATCCGGCCAGCCCGAGTGCCTGTCCTGGCAACACCAGACTACAGGTTAGGAGTTACAGGACAGCCCTGTTTCTCCTTGCCTCCTAGTAAAGCACACGCGGACACTCAGCTCCTCGGCTCCGGGAAGCACATTGTCTCCTTGCAGTTCCAAACATCAGGTGCCCTAAGAAGGTGGTCATCTCTTGCTGGTAATAGAAAAGGAAAGACACAGGAAGGCGGAACCACTGGCAAGACTCCCTAGAGGTCAAGATGAGAGGGGAGGTGCCATCATGGAAAATCACTAGAGGTGAGCCACAGATACACAGAGGACAGGGGTGTGTGCAGCTGGGCTTCTCCCCTTAGGAGGACGGCAAGTGTCGTCACCACCCACTCGCCTGCCACGTGCCTGCCTCACACTTCAAGAGCTGCTCCCAGGGTGAGCTCCTACCATCCCCACAGCGATGCCATGGGAGTCTGCAATAACCTCCCCATTCTACAGATGGGGAAAATGAGGCTCAAAGGTGCTAAGAAGCCTCAGACAGATACATGGTAAAGCCAGGATTTTTCTGACTTCAAAACCAAAGCTCTCAAAAGAAAAAGAAACGCAAGCCTCGACTTCCTCGAGGATGCAACACGGTGGTCCTCATGGGTGGCTCTCCAACAGGTGGGTGGCTGCCAGCGGTAACCTGCAGACACGCGGCCGGCATCCGAAGCCCCTCCCCAGACTCCTGAAGCCCTCATTCTTCACAAGGAATCACAGTGACAAACCGCTCTCAGACAAGCCTTTCAGAGTATTGAAGACAGAGACAGTAAGAATGCGTTCAAAATTAAAGCTAAATCCAGAAAGTAACTGCAGGTACAGAGCAGAGACAAGCACCTTGCTTTGTCGAATTCAGAAACAAGGACATCCCTCGGGCTGAGTCCAGGTCTGAGGGCTCCTCCCCAGTCATCTGATGCTCTGGTGCTCTCCTCAGTTTGGCATAGAGAGAGAGGATTATGGCAGGGCTTCTGTGGCCTCTCAAGTTCTGGTTCTGGTAAAAAGTGAGCAGGAGAAGGCAGGATGTGCATGAGAGTGGCTGGGAGAGGCTCCATGGGAAAACCACACACTCAGTTTTAGAAATTTCCCAGTTGGGATTTGAAAGGTTGGGAAGCCTGTTCCCCCCCCCAACTGCCCCCCACCTCCACAGTTTAACAGAGTTCGACATCCATCAATTAGCAGCACTCCATAAATAAGTCAGCTTTTAATCATGCCAAAGGAGATCGCCAAAAATCAACTATGGAAAAGAGCAGTTGAAAACAAGGACACTGAGGTCAATGCTATTTTAACAATCTGGGAAGCTGTGCTGTTCAACGTTCAATGAGTAAGTGAAAGTTCCCAGGACTTCCAAAGAACTTCAAAGGCATGCCTGGTCCTTAAGGCAGGTACCTTAAGTTCCAAGGCTTCCTCACATTCATACATGTAAATCTAAATCTTTAATCCATCTAAACCACATCAGTATCAGACACATTGATTCCTGAAATATGAAAACTAAGACAAAAAAGCCTGCCTAACGTAACAAACCAAAGCACTGATAGGCTAGAAACATACCAGCTAACTCAAGCTGCCTAGCGGGATTTGTGTGTGTGTGTGCACATGTGGATAATAATATATACGTTTTAAAGCCTTGATGGTAGTGTTTTCATTTGTATTAATCCACGGAGTCCTCTGGGTAACTGCACTGGGAGACAGGGCAGACTTAGGGTCAGGAAGTATGCAGCCAACTTCTAAAATTATCCTTCTCAAGAATGTTTCAGAAAAGAAAGTGCCCTTGGATGCTACACGTTACAAACGGCATGTTACTATATTCTTGACAAGATTCCTTCCACATTAAATAACTTTACTGAAAACAGTACATTTTAGGAAACACTTTAAAAGTCATGAGTTCTTCCCCCAAAACCCTGTCTTCTCTTATTCTGTGAAACAAACAGCAGAGTCTCTGCATCCTGTCTTGTGTGTAAAGACGCAGACCAAACGAGATGAGGACATGTTGCTGTTCAGTCGCTCAGTCGGGTCTGACTCTTTGTGACCCCGTGACTGTAGCCCACCAGGTTCCTCTGTTCGTGGGATTCTCCAGGCAAGAATACTGGAGTGGGTTGCCCTTTTCTCCTCCAGGGGATCTTCCCAAGCCAGGAATCGAGCTCAGGTTTCCTGCACTGGCAGGCGGATTCTTTACTGCTGAGCCACCAGGGAATGAGATGAGGCCCCTTTCTCCTTCCTAATCCTGCCCATGAAGCGGCCATCCTCACTTTCTTCACTTCAATCTCTGATAAACGGTGATAAGCACAGATCAGTTCAGCTGAGTTGCTCAGTCGTGTCCGACTCTTTGCGACCCCATGGACTGCAGCACACCAGGCTTCCCTGTCCATCAGCAACTCCTGGAACTTGCTCAAACTCATGTCTGTTGAGTTGGTGATGCCATCCAACCATCTCGTCCTCTGTCATCCCCTTCTCTTCCTACCTTCAATCTTTCCCAGAATCAGGGTTTTTTTCTAATGAGTCAGTTATTCACATCAGGTGGCCAAAGTATTGGAATTTCACCTTCACCATCAGTCCTTCCAATGAATTTTCAGGACTGATCTCCTTTAGAATTGACTGGTTGGATATCCTTGCAGTTCAAGGGACTCTCAAAAGTCTTCGCCAACACCACAGTTCAAAAGCATCAATTCTTGGGTGTTCAGCTTTCTTTATACTCCAACTGTCACACCCATACATGACTACTGGAAAAACCATAGCCTTGACTAGATGGACCTTTGTTGGCAAAGTAATGTCTCTGCTTTTCAATATGCTATCTAGGTAGGTCATAATTTTTCTTCCAAGGAGCAAGCGTCTTTTAATTTCATGGCTGCAGTCACCATCTGCAGTGATTTTGGAGCCCCCCAAATATAAGGTCTCACTGTTTCCACTGTTTCCCCATCTGTTTGCCATGAAGTGATGGGACCAGATGCCATGATCTTCATTTTCTGAATGTTGAGCTTTAAGCCAACTTTTTCACTCTTCTCTTTCACTTTCATCACGAGTTCTTCTTTTCTTTCTGCCATTAAGGGTGGTGTCATCTGAATATCTGAGGTTATTGATATTTCTCCTGGCAATCTTGATTCCAGCTTGTGCTTCTTCCAGCCCAGCGTTTCTCATGATGTACTCTGCATAGAAGTTAAATAAGCAGGGTGACAATATACAGCCTTGACGTACTCCTTTCCCTATTTGGAACCAGTCTGTTGTTCCATGCCCAGTTCTAACAATTGCTTCCTGACCTGCAAACAGATTTCTCAAGAGGGAGGTCAGGTGGTCAGGTATTCCCATCTCTTTCAGAATTTTCCAGTTTGTTGTGATCCACACAGTCAAAGGCTTTGGCATAGTCAATAAAGCAGAAGTAGATGCTTTCTTGGAGCTCTCTTCCTTTTTCGATGATCCAACAAATGTTGCCAATTTGATCTCTGGTTCCTCTGCCTTTTCTAAATCCAGCTTGAACATCTGGAAGTTCACGGTCCACATACTGTTGAAGCCTGGCTTGGAGAATTTTGAGCATTACTTACTATGCTATGAACAGAGCTGCCAAGATGATGAGCAAGATTATGCTGCTAAATTATTTGAAGTCTCTTTTAAAATGTATGGGTCTAATGTTGCCTTAAAGGGTATCAAGTATAAGTGTATCTCCTTAAATTCCAAGCATTTACAAAGTGCCTGCCTCCCTAGGCTGTGGGGTCCCCGTGAGGGCCCTGTGTGTGCCGTCTCCTATACTGTCAACATGAAAACTGCTAATACAAGGGAGAATGAAATGATTCATATGCTAAATAGAGTCACAAATAATATGCTATTAGAGCATCAGAAAAAACAGGCTAGAAGTGGAGGGAATCAGAGTTACCGCCAATCTCTAGAAAAGAGACTAAATGCTCTGTTTGCCATTGATGGTGAGACCAATCACACATCTTTCTCCTACATCAGTTGGGATACAGACAGACAGCTGATGTGCGAGCTAAGTTACTTCAGTCATGTCTGATTCTTTGCAACCCCATGGACTGTAGCCCGCCAGGCTCCTCTGGCCATGGGATTCTCCAGGCAGAATACTGGAATGGGTTGCCATGCCCGCCTCCAGGGGATCTTCCCAACCCAGAGACTGAACCTGAGACAGCTGTGCTCCTTTATAAAAGAGAGCTCTTTCTCAGCAGAGTCTGCAGTGACACACCCTCTCTGAAACCCCTCCGGGCCAGCCTTGCCTATCTGAGACGCTGCATGTGCTGACATCACAGATGCCAGTGAGGGAGACCCGTAGCACTCAACCCTGGGCACGGTGTGGGATTCGGGTTTTCATCTGTTATGGACTCTGTTGAAATTCTAACCCCAATACATTGCTATTTGGAGATTGGGTCTTTGGGAGGTAATTAGGTCATGAGGGTGCTACTCTCGAGAGTGGATTAGTGCCCTTGTGAGATATAACAAGAAAGGTAGCTTCCTTTTTTTTTTTTGCTTTGTGAGGACACAGTGAGAAGTCAGCTGTCCACAGCCCAGAAAAGGGCCCTCATCAGAAAAAGACCATGCTCACCCTGTGATCTTGGACTTCCAGCCTCCAGAACTGTGAAGAACAAATGACTGCTGTTGATGAGCCTCCCAGTGTGTGTTTGGGTGTTCTGTTATAGCAGCCAGGACTAAAGTGTCATCTTAAACGTGTCACTGTGAGACTTAGGCAAGCCCGTAACGTCTTAGTCTGTATTTCCAAGTCTGGCTGGATCGGGCCAGTGGTTCTCGGTGAAGGAGGGCGGTCTTTATCGGCTGCCTCCCTTCCCCACTAGGATTCCATCGGTGGGGGAGACACATACATCACGGAGAGAAACAAACAGCACAGATGAAGGGAGATGAGCAGAACAGCACCTGGACTTGGATATGAAGCTGAGGGAGGAGCTTTAAAAAGCAGAAGCTCTTTCAAGACTTAAAGTTACAGCCTCCTGAGTATCATGATTTTACCAGACTAGTTGATAATGAGTAATCTGACCATCAAAAGCATGGGTTTGCCCATTAACCAAACGTCACACCTCACAGAACTGATAGAGCCAGAAGCACAGCTCTCCATTCAGCAGAATAAACTCACCCCCTAAGAAAACAAGATGCTCAGGAAGAAGAGCACTCAGATGCAGCGTCCCAAGGAACATGGACCCCTCCATTGGGCAGCTCAGAGAGAGCAAATCCACCTCCCAGCACCGAGCACTGCAACACACCAGCCCCAACATAACAGGGGCAGGAACACTGAGAGGGCCCACATAGAAAATGCATGCGTGGCTCAGAAATCCCTGGTCTAGCCTCAGTACTGCCATTAAGTTACTGTGTGACCTTGGGCTGGTCATCGACAAAATGAAAGTTTGGATCAGATCATCTCTAAGGTACCTTCTGGCACAGAATGTAACTGAATTACTTTTTATTGTATTCCATAAAAGTCTATCTTGCTCCTAGAATCCTTGCAGCATTGTTAAGGTCAGTATATACATCTCCATTTATGGGCTCAGTTTTTTAAATTACTGCATTCCCAGGTTTCCCAGGACAGCCACCCAGAACACAGGCTGAGGTGCAGAATGGGTGAAGCTTGTTTTTTCTGGCTTCTTGACAAATCCCTCTGGCTGAATTCTACCCACAACGCTGCCAAGTCCCTGGCACTTCTGGCACTGAGGGTTGATCTATAGTATTCACAGGGCTCGTGACACAGTGACAGATGAAGAAATTAAATCTTTCACCAAACTTGAACAGGTATTCTGAATGGTAATTTTTATCTTGCTCCTTCCCAGATGCAGAAATGTCAACAGTTGAGAGATAGTATGGTGTTGGTAAAGAACATTAGAAAAATAGACTTGCCTCTGAAATGATCTCTTATTATCTTGCAAATATATTATTTTTGCTGTAGCCATTTTTTTTAAGTTTACTTCATGTTATGCTCCAGCTGCAAGGAAATTGAGAACATACTGTCCCTACTTTCAAAAAAAAAAAAAGACTTAAACATCAACAGAAGAAATATTTCATCATGAAAATGAAAACTATGTGTAAATATTTCTAGAACTGAATTTATTCAATCAATTTATTGGGTCAGGCCAAGGGAAGGATGCTTTTTTTGGTACCTGAGAGTCAGCAAGACAGGAGAAAATTGTAATCTCAATGGTCAAATAAATAGCAATACTGTTTATAGATATCAATTTTTTTTAATATGCATACAGAGTACAATGGGTGTTACTCTCAAGAAACCTACAATTTCTGTATACTACTTACTACATATACCAGATAGCAAGAAAATGAAAAGAATGAGAAACACAGATATTTAACCAATAAATATTTTTAAAATCATTAAAATATGTTTTCATTCCATGCCATGTCCTGTTAAGCAAGACAGGGGTAAAGAGTAAGCAAAGAAATATTGGGAGTAATCAGCAGTAAGAAGGAATGAACTATTGGCCCATGTAGAAGTAAGAATGATAATCATGCTGAGGAAAAGAAGCCAGACAAATGGAAAATATACTGCATGATTCCACAATATAAAATTCTAGCAGGTCAGAGTTTGCCTGAGGCTGGGCATAGAGGCTCGAGGGGGCCAGGAGAGGCAGGATGGTGGGATTACCAAAGGGCAGATGGAAACTCTCCTGGTGATGTGTATATGATCACTGTCCTGATTTGGGGGATGGTTTCATATGTGTATTAAAACTAATAGCATTGAAACATGTATATTCAGTTCAGTTCAATTCAGTTGCGCAGTCGTGTCCGACTCTTTGCGACCCCGTGAATCGCAGCACGCCAGGCCTCCCTGTCCATCACCAACTCCCGGAGCTCACTCAGATTCACATCCATCGAGTCGGTGATGCCATCCAGCCATCTCATCCTCTGTCGTCCCCTTCTCCTCCTGCCCCCCAATCCCTCCCGGCATCAGAGTCTTTTCCAATGAGTCAACTCTTCGCATGAGGTGGCCAAAGTATATTACCATATGTGAAACAGATCCCCAGTCCAGGTTCGATGCATGAGACAGGGTGCTCAGGGCTGGTGCACTGGAACGACCCTGAGGGATGAGAAGGGAGGGAGGTGGGAGGGAGGTTCAGGATGGGGAACACATGTACACCCATTGCTGATTCGTGTCAATGTGTGGCCAACACCACTACAGAATTGTAATTTGCCTCCAATTAAAATAAATAATTAAAAAAAAACTAATCAAACTGTTTACTTAATTTTTTTATACTACCTCTGAAAGTGGAATGCATCTTTTTCAAAATATTTATTTAGTTGGCTGCACCAGGTCTTCGTCGCCGCACATGTGACCTCTGAGCTTCGATTTCCGCCGCAGCACGTGAGATCTTTTAGTCGTCACTGAGAACTCTCAGTCGCAGCATGTGAGATCTGGCTCTCCAACCAGGGATGGAACCTGGGTGCCCAGCACTGGGGCTACGGAACCACCAGGGAAGCCCGTGCATGCTTTAAATATGTGAGTTTATTGCAGAGCAATTACTGAATAGACAAAAATAGGGAAAATTTTTTTAAAGACTGAATAGTTATATTTTGAGGCAATTAAGATAGTTGTTGGATGAAAAGGCATAGAAAACAACACTCTAGACTAGAACCCATAAAAGCCTCCAGAAGCAGGATCTCTGATTGCTGTTTATGTACACACACACGTAAACATAGTTTTTTATTTCCTTCGTATTTTTGACAGAAAGAGTTTTAACTACCCTTAGAGCTACAGTAACAATCGCTAACATTTATTGAGCACTTATAGACCAGGGCTTCCCAGGCGGCACAAAAGGTAAAGAACCTGCCTGCCAACGCAGGAGACACAGGTGTGATCCCTGGGTCAGGAAGATGCCCTGGGGTAGGAACTGGCGATGCACTCCAGTACTTCTTGCCTGGAAAATTCCACGGACAGGTAAGTCTGGCAGGCTACAGTCCACGGGGCTGCAAAGAGCTGGGCGCAACTGGGGACACGTACTCTAGACCAGGCCCCGGTCTTATGGACCGAGCCACTCGCTCCTCACCTAAGGAACCCAAGGCATAGGCGCTGCCTATCACGATGAGGATATCAAAGTTCAGAGAAGTTATGTATCTTGCTTCACATCCTTCACCAGCCCAGAGGTGGAGCTAGGTATGAACCCAGGCTGAGCTTCTGAAACGAAATCTCTCCCTCTGCTAGACACACAGGATCCTAGACCAAGGCTGTGGGTCACGATTTGCTGACTCACACCTCTGATGGCTTAAAGAAACTCTGTACATGAAACAGCTACATTTCTAAGTCTGAAGGCTATTCAGAAAAGTCAGTAATGAAGCAGAGGTGGGAGGCAGGGGAACTGTGGTGGGGAGCAGGGGAAATCACGCCCAGAAATCAGCAGATTGGGGATTGGCCGTGTCCTCGGTGATGGCTATACACTTGGGCAAGCCATTTCTCTTCCTGGAGTCTGTTTCCTCTTCAGCAGATCAAGGGTTTGGACTAACTGATTCCTAAGACTCCTTCCAGCTTGGTGATTCTGCCAGTCCTCTTTGGGGGTAATACCCCTTGCATTTTGTAACTTGAGTAAAAAATTTTCCATGACACAAACACATGTCCAATACAAAGCTTCCTCCATCCCTTAAGATACCTGGATCTCTCCCACAAATTCCTGGATCTCTCGCAAATTCCTTCATTATTCCCCAAAAGTATTATGTTCCCAAAGGACCGCCCTAAGGAAAAGCCGAAGGAAAAAGAGAAAGAGTCCCCTAGTCAGAGCCCACCATGTTCTCCTATACACACTAACAATCTTTTTCACTTCGAAAGCTCTACAATGTTGATTTGGGAGGTGTGGCCGAGACGTTAGGGTAGGAAAATCCTGAGCTCATCTATTCCCGCAGACACACCAAAATTACAGCTATTTACAGAGCAACTATCTATGAGCATGAACTAAAGAGCAACAGAAAAGATTTTCCACAACTAAATATACATCAAAAGAACCTCGAGGAGATGGGTCGGAGGTCGGAGACACGGTACAGTCAAGACCTGTACACCTGGTGGGTAATCACAATTGCAGAGGCTCTCCCCCACAATCGAGGGGTCCAAGCCTCACACTGCATTCCTCATGCCAGGGGTCCTGCGATGGAAAGACAAGCCCCCCAGAATGTCTGGCTCTGAAGGCCAGTGGGGCACATGTGGGAGAACCTGTGAGCGAACCGAGGACAGCCTTGCCCACCAACCACACCCAGAGAAGTCACCTCATCCCAGCAGAAGAGCCCCAGAGTGAACACAGCGGCACTCAAGAGCATGCTGCCCTGGTGAGGGGCGTGCACTGCCCCCCTGCACATTTCCTGTATAAAAGAATAGACGTGTATTTATAACTGAATCATTGTACTATACACCTCAAACTGACACAACACTGTAAATCAACTGTACTTCAATGAAAAAAAGTTTTAAATCTACATAAATAAATGTGAGGACAGTTTAAAAGACCACTGAGACAACTCAAGCATATTAACACTAACATTTTAGGGGTCCAAGAAGGAGAAGAGAGAGAAAGGGGCAGAGAATTTATTGGAAGAAATAATAGCTGAAAAATTCACTAACCTGGGAAAAGAAATTAGACATCTAAGTCCAGGAAGGAAGCACTGAGAGTCCCAAACAAGAAGAACCCAAAGAGGTCCACACAAAGACATACTGTAATTAAACTAACAAGAATGAAAGATAAAGAGGGGATCCCAAAAGCAGTAAGAGAAAAGCAACTTGTTATATGGAAAGGAACTCCCCTAAGGCTATCACCTGACTTTCCAGCAGAAATTTTTCAGGTCAGAGGGAGTGACACAATATATTCAAAACATAAGAAGAAAGGAGAGTAGTTTACCTGGCAAGGGGCGTCCCAGGTGGTGCTAGTGGTAAAGAACCCACCTGCCAATGCAAGAGACATGGGTTCGATCCCTGGGTGGGGAAGATCCCCTGGAGAGGGCATGGCAACCCACTCCAGTATTCTTGCCTGGAGAAGCCCCATGGACAGAGGAGCCTGGTGGGCTACAGTCCACAGGGTCACACAGAATTGGACATGACTGAAGCGATGTAGCATGCATACCTGGCAAGCCTATCACTTAAGTTTGAGAGAGAAATAAAGGTTTATGAACAAACAAAAGGTAAAGAGTTCAACACCTCTAAATTGGCTTTGCAGGAAATGCTAAACTTCTCTAAGCAGAAAAGGCCAAAATTAGACAAATGAAAATGAAAACGCAATGATCCAAAATCATTGAATATAGCAAAAGCAGCTCTGAAAGGTAAGTTTATAGTGATAAAAACCTACCTTAGGGAGCAAGAAAAACAAAATCTCAATAAACAACCTAAACGTACACCTAGAGAAACTAGAAAATGAAGAAAAGTCAAAACCTAAAGTTAGTAGAAGGAGAGAGAGAAAAAAAGATCAAAGCAGAAATAAATAAAATAGAGACTAAAAAACAAAAACAATAGACAAGATTGGTGAAAGTAAGAGCTGCTTCTCTGAAAATATAAACAGACTGATAAGCCTTTAGCCAGATTCACCAAGAAAAAAAAAAAAGGGCACGGGCCCAAATCTATAAAAACAGAAATGAAAAAGAAGTTACAGCCAACACCACAGATACGAAGAATCAAAAGAGACTCCTGCGAACAACTATACACCAATAAAATGGACAACCTGGAAGAAACGGACAAATTCCTAGACATGCGGAATCTCCCAAGACTGAACCAGGAAGAAACAGAAAATATGAGCAGATCAATTGCTGGGAAGAAAATTAAACTGGCAATTTATAAAACTCCCAATAAGCCAAAGTTCAGGACCAGGCAGATGAATTCTACCAAACACCTATCCTTCTCAAACTATTCCAAAAACCCGAACAGAAAGGAATGCTTTCAAACGCATTCTACCAGGCCCACATCACCCTGATAACAAAACCAGACAACGATACCCCAACAAAAGAGAAAATTACAGACCAATATCACTGATGAACTTAGATGCCAAAATGCTCAACAGAATATTAGTAAGTCAAATTCAACAGTGCATTAAAAGGTCCATACACCATGATGAAGTGGAATTTACCTGAGGATATAAGATGGCTCAATATCTGCAAAGCAATTCATGCGATACACTACAATAGCAAATTGAAGAATACGAATTATATGATCATCTCAATAGATGAAGAAACAACTTTTGACAAAATTCAACATCCATTTACAATAAAAACTCTCAACAAAGGGGCACAGAGGAAGCATAGCTCAACATAACAAAGATCATATACAGTAAGCCCATAGCTGGCATCATGCGCATTGGTGGAAAACTGAAAGCATTTTCTCTAAGATCAGGAACAAGACAAGGGTGCTGACACTCAGCACTGTTACTCAACATAGTGTTGGAAATCCTAGCCACAGCAATCAGAAAAGAAAAAGAAAGGCGCCCAAACTGGAAAAGAAGTAACACTCATTATTTGCAGATGACATAATACCATATACAGAAAACCCTAGCTGCAGCTAAGTCGCTTCAGTCGTGTCCGACTCTGTGTGACCCCATAGACGGCAGCCCACCAGGCTCCCTCGTCCCTGGGATTCTCCAGGCAAGAACACTGGAGTGGGTTGCCATTTCCCAGATGCCACCAAAAAGCTGTTACAACTAATAAATGAGTTCAGTCCAGTGCAGGCTATAAAATCAATATGCAGAAACCCATTGTTATGTCTATAACAAACTGTCAACAAACTGTCAGAAAGAGAAAGAAAATAATCCAATTCACAATTGCATCAAAAAGAGTAAGATACCTAGGAATAAGTATAATCAAGGAGGTGAAACACCAGTACTCAGAAAACTCTACGACTCTGACAAAAGAAACTGAGGATGACCAGACAGACGGAAAGACGTATCCTCGTGGATTGAAAGAATATTGTTAACAAGACCATACTGCTCGATCTACAGATTCAACCCAATTTCTATAAAATATTCCAACAGCATTTTGCAAAGAAGCAGAATATGTTTCACAGAACTGACTTCAGACGACACTACAGAGTTAGAGGAATAAGAATGGTATGGAACTGACACAAAATCAGACACACAGCTCAGAAGACCAGGAAGGAGTTCAGACATAAACCCATATTCATATGGCCAATTAGCCGATGACAAAGGGCTCAAGAATACACAGTGAAGAAAAGACGGCCTCTTCACTGAATGGTACTCGGAAAACAGGATAGTGACATGCAAGAGAATCAAACGGAACTAGTTTCTCACAAAATGTACAAAACTAAATTCAAAATGATTAAAGACTTACATGCAGGACATGAAACCATCAACCTCCTAGGAGAAAGCATAAGCAATATGATCTTTGACATCAGTCTTAGCAATATATTTTTGATATGTCTTCTCAGGCCAAAAAAAAAAAAGTAAAAATAAACAAATGGAAATACAGCAAACTAAAAAACTCCTCCACAGTTAAGGATGCAATCAATAAAATGAAAAGGCAGCCTTCTGAATGGGAGAAGCTATTTGCAAAGGATAAATCTGATCAGGCTTCTCATACAAGTCAACATCGAAACAAACCTGACTGAGATATGAGCAGAAGAAATGAAAGCCATTTTTCCAAGAAGACATACAGATGGCCAAAAGACACATGAAAGGATGCTCAGCATCACCAGTCATCAGGGAATGCAACCCAAAACCACAGTGAGATAACGCCTCATGCCTGTCAGAATGGTCACCATCAAAAACACCAGGAGTAACAAGATGTGGAGAAAAGCGAACCCTTGTAACTGCTGGAGGGAAAGTAGTTGACACAGCCAGTGTGGAAATCAGCATGGAGATTCCTTGGAAAAATAAAAACAGAACTGCCATATAATCCAGCAACTTCACCTGTAGGTTTTTACTCAAAGAAAACAAAAACAGCAATTCCAAAGGATAGATGCACCTTTATGTTCACTGAAGTATCGTTTACAATAGCCAAGACATGGAAGCAACGTTCATGTCCATTAGGAGATGAATGGATAAAGCAGATGTGAAAGTGAAAGTCGCTCAGTCTTGTCTGACTCCGTGACCCCACGGAACAGTCCATGGAATTCTCCAGGCCAGAATACTGGAGCAGGTAGCCTTTCCTTTCTCCAGGGGATCTTCCCAACCCAGGGATCAAAACAGGGTCTCCTGCACTGCAGGCAGATTCTTTACCAGCTGAGCCACCAGGGAAGCCCAAGAATACTGGAGCAGGTAGTACATCCCTTCTCGAGCAGATCTTCCCAACCCAGGGATCGAACCGGGGTCTCCTGCATTGCAGGCAGATTCTTTACCAGCTGAGCTGCCAGGGAAGCCCAAGATGGTGTGGTGTATATACAATACAAAACACTACTCAGCCACACACACAAAAATGAAATCTCGCCATGTGCGCCACCATGGATGGATCTAGAGAGTGTCATAAATATTCCTTCCTGAATAAAGGAAGGAAGTCAGAAAAAGAGAATACCACATGACTTCACCTATATGTGGAATCTAAAAAACAAAACAAACAAAACAAAATGAAAGCAGACTCTTAGATACACAGAACAAACGGGTGGTTGCCAGAGAGAGGGGGGAGTGGGGGACTGAATGAAATAGGCGAAGGGGATTAAGTGGTACAAACACCCAGTTATATTAGTTATATAATGAATAAGTCACAGCAATGTAACACACCACATATGGAGGATGGCCCATAACACTGTAATGACTGTATCTGGGGACAGATGGTCCCTGCACTCACTATGGTGACCATTTCTTAATGGATGCAAATGTCAAACCATTATGTGATTGTGAACCTAACATCATATTGTACACTGACTATATTTCAATTAAAAAATAAAAGATACAGTGTTTTTTAATGTTGGTTTGGGCTTTCAGGTGGTGAAAGGGAGGCATCCTATTGCCCAGAGCTCGTTCCATTCTCCCTGTAAAGCTTCCAACATCCGAGACGATCCAAAGTACTGGGCATGTTGTGGCCATGGGACCAGACTGCATTTATCTCCATTCCCCTCGGTTCTCTAAAGTGACTGTTCTCTCCTTGCACTAAAAACACATCATTTTCTCTTTTTAAATGAAGGATTTTTGTGACCCTCTGGGGAGGCATAAAAAATAAAAGCAACTAAATAAGGCAACTGTAAACCATTTCAGCATCTATAAAACCGTCTCCTTTGTCACAGAAGAAAAGAAGAAAAAGCAGCTGGAAAAAGAATGCAACTGACAAGAAGCCAGGTATCCCCAAACACAACTTCTCCCCGAGTTTTCTTCTCTCTGTCGAGGGTTTCAGCGGCCTTGACCATTATTTCTGGGAAAAGCACTTCTCAAGTGTGATAACTACTGTCATGATGCAATGGTGAGGCGCACTTAAAAATTAGAGGAAGCATAATGACTACTTTTCTCTAATTCCACCTGTCTTTCTGCCCTACGTTTTGATTCTGTGGTTCATACACTCTTCACAGATGTCTGTCTGTGCTATCTCAGAACATATAGCTGATATTTTTATGGACCCATTTAGCAATCACTCTACTACAATAAACCAGAAGTTAAAATCTAGATCACCTTTGGATTTCCCTGGTGGTCCAGTGGTTAAGGATCCAGCCGCCAATGCAGCGGACACAGGTTTGATCCCTGGTGTGAGAAGAGTCTACATACGGCAGGGTAAGTAAGCCTGGGAGCTGGTGACGGACACGGAGGGGTGAGTAAGCCTGGGAGCTGGTGACGGACATGGAGGCCTGGCATACTTCAGCCCATGGGGTTGCAAAGAGTCGGACACGACTGAGCGACTGGACTGAACTGAACTGAGCCCACACGCCCGAGCGCCTGAGCTCCGCAACAAGAGAAGCTCCCGCAGCGAGAAGCCCGTTCGCTGCAGCTGGAGAGCAGCCCCCACGCGCTGCAACTAGAGAAGGCCCCCAGGCAGCAACAAAGGCCCAGCCCAGCTGAAAAAATTAATTAACGAAAAAATTCGGATACCCTCTTTCCCACACAAAACTCGAGATTTACAAAGTTCACTTCCAACCTCTGTCATTGCACAGGCAAGGGTTCACGTGGCTGTGTTTGGATATGCACACCATTTTCTAACTTTCTGCCTGAATTCTCCATGTATCTACTAGGTCCTGGTATCTGCCGTTTTAAAAGGACAAATATTCCACTGTATCACCGAAATGGTTTCATTAAGCCATCTTTCAGTTAGTTGTTTCCACTGTTATAATTCAGTCAAGCATTTTTAAATAAAATTTTGTTTATCCTTTGGAGCTATTTTCTCAGGCTGTAATTTGAAAAGTGGGATTACCAGCTTAAAGACCATAATCAGCTGGACGGCTTTTATTATAAGTTGCCAGGGGCTCTCTTCGAGAGGTATTACCAATTTGCAACATCACCAGAAAAATACGAGTTTAGCTTTTCCTTCATCGTCTCTTTAACACTAGGCTTTCTGGGTTTTATTTATTTTGGAGTGATTCCAAAAGATGGACGTAAAGTCTCTTAGCTCTTTGAATCTGTCATACGTCTATTTAAAACTCTTACTGCCTCTTCTTGAAAATCAGTATTGATCACCTACTACATGCCAGGAGCTTCTGTGCCCTATAACTCACTTACTACCCTGACTGCTGCATACTGTGGACACTAGAAATTCCATTTGCACTAAAGAAACTGACTCTCAAAAACGTAAATAACGTGCGCAAGATTCAAAGGCTGGTAATTGATGACGGGATTCAACTTCATTATCTACTTCCTGTGAATTCTCCGTACACCGTCCTCATAACCACAACCTTTAAACATCCTGCTTGTTTTTCTTCTCTCTCTCTTTTCGGTTTATTTATCCTGTTTATCAAGGCACAAGACACGAAAGTAAAGTGATGAAGTTGTCTTCGTCTTAAAGGTACAGCCAATGCAAATCGAAGACTCATACATGATGCGACCTCCACACAGATCAAAACACAGAATCTCTTACCAACCTGAGATCTCGTCTCTGCTTTTTAAACCCAGATCGGTACTGTGCTTCTCATTCTACTTAGGCCCTGGTACTGAAGCTATGCAAACAGCTGTTTACTAAACTGCTGAATCATAGAAGGTTGAAACGTAGAAGTGACCTGAGAGATCACGTGTCCCAACTTCTCAAACTTGCAGATGTGGAAACTGAAGCCAGGAGGAAAGAGGCTTCTCCAGCATCTGATAAGCCACAAGCTGTTTCTGCCACACTGCCCACGCAGGCCTGGCCGGCGGCTTGTCACACCTTACACAGGAGGCGAGGTGAGGTGATGAGGAAGCAGGGTGCACAGCAGAGGAAGGGCCTAGATGGAAGTTTTGGCTTTTTTTTTTTCTTTATTTTAAATGAGCCTCCAAGTAACCAAAGGGTCAGATCACAGCATGCTGACCTTACTGTAAAACACTATTTTTTTTTCTTACATAAAAGTATCAACAGTTAAAGTCAAATGAGACTGCATGTCACAGCAGTCTCTTGGAGGGGTAGACACTTATACTAATCGTGCTCCATTGCTCATGACTTCATTCCAACACCCTCTTTCACAAGAACTTCCAGAGCTAATTTGAGTCCATTTTATTTTTTGAAGCTATAAAACTGGCAACAACAGAATAAAAACCAGATGTGTGCCTTTCAAATCACTAGAAAGAAAACAAAAATACAATCCATATCACAAAAGCACAGAGAACAAGAGGCATAAAATGTTAAAAAAAATTATTTGACAAAGGAGCAAATCTATGAAATATGACAATAAATGTGAATGGGTTAAATAGACCCAAAAAAAGGAAAATATTTTTATCATCCAATTATATGCTATTTATAAGATGGGCCTAATAGCGAATGACCCAAAATCAAACATGAAAAGAAGAGCAAAGCGTGTCTAGAAACTACAAATGGAAAGAAGGGTTAGATGGCAATATTTATACCAAATAAAGCAGATACTGGAGCAAAAGAACATTTAATAAAAAAAAGACTATGTGAAAATTTTCAACCTCACTAACAGGTCATGTATGGATGTGAAAGTTGGACTGTGAAGAAAGCTGAGCACCAAAGAATTGATGCTTTTGAACTGTGGTGTTGGAGAAGACTCTTGAGAGTCCCTTGGAGTGCAAGGAGATCCAACCAGTCCATTCTGAAGGAGATCAACCCTGGGATTTCTTTGGAAGGTATGATGCTAAAGCTGAAACTCCAGTACTTTGGCCACCTCATGCGAAGAGTTGACTCATTGGAAAAGACTCTGATGCTAGGAGGGATTTGGGGCAAGAGGAAAAGGGGACGACAGAGGATGAGATGGCTGGATGGCATCATGGACTCGATGGACGTAAGTCTGAGTGAACTCCGGGAGATGGTGATGGACAGGGAGGCCTGGCGTGCTGCGATTCATGAGGTCGCAAAGAGTCGGCCACGACTGAGCAACTGAACTGAACTGAACAGTAAAAATTCCACTTTTAAGAAGCAGTTTAGTTTATCAAACTGGTAAATATTTCTATCATTGAGTGTACAGACAAATAAATGCATCCAGAAACTGCTATTAAATGGTGAATACACCATGGATACATATGATGGGATAAAATGTAACCCACCAAAATCAGATTTGGAATGGCAATACACTCGTTATACAGTACTGAGTAAAAGAGGCAGTGAGATCTCAATTTGTCTTAAATAAAATATACATGTGAGATATTTTTAAAATTAGAAAAAATATACCAAAATAACACTCATGCTAAAATAGGGTAGATCTTTAGTTACTTTTTTTTAATAGTAATTGCCACAATTTATTAACTACTTTTTTTAATGTGTCCAGAACTCAACTACACTATATATGTCATCTATTTTAATCCTCAGAACAACTCGAAGAGGTGGCAACTATTATCTTTTTTTTGCCCCTGGCTGCACTGTGCAGTATGCAGGATCCTAGTTACCCGATCAAGGATGGAACCCACATCCCCACCCCACACTGAAGTCCCACTGGACCACCAGGGAATTACTTTTTGCACTCAAGAATCTCCGGTGGTTATGGGGTCCAGAAGCTTAAACATCACTTTTTCATGGCAATCTCACCTCCGGTGATAATGCTGATAAGAAAAGACTGGAGTTAAGACATATGCACATTCAAACATTGGTATCACTACATATTAGCTACATGACTTTAGGAAAATCATTTAAGTTTTTTGAGCTTCAGTTTTAAAATAGGCATACCAACAGTATTGACCTCATTGGATTGTTTTCAGCATTAAAAATACTAGTGTGTTCTTCAAAACTGTTAGTTCCTTCTTCACAGTATTTTCTACTTTGAATTTTAATAAGGCTTTCGGTAAACCAGGTCTTTGTGCGAAAATTGGATAAGATTTTTATCATCTTGTCTAGCTATTTGTGAAAGATATATGGGGACAAAATTGGGACATTTGCAAAGATAAAACACCTAAACTTTCTGAGTGCCTAATATGTTGCTGACAAAGGTCCGTCTAATCAAAGCTATCATTTTTCCAGTAGTCACGTGTGGATGTGAGAGTTGGACTATAAAGAAGGCTGAGCACTGAAGAATTGATGCTTTTGAACTGTGGTGTTGAAGACTCTTGAGAGTCCCTTGGACTGCAAGGAGATCCAACCAATCCATCCTAAAGGAGATCAGTCCCGGGTGTTCACTGGAAGGACTGATGTTGAAGCTGAAACTCCAATACTTTGGCCACCTGATACGAAGAACCGACTCATTGGAAAAGACCCTGATGCTAGGAAAGATTGAAGGCGGGAGGAGGAGGGGACGACAGAGGATGAAATGGTTGGATGGCATCACCAACTCGATGGATACGAGTTTGAGTAAACTTCGGGAGCTGGCAATGGACAGGGAGGCCTGGCGTGTGGCAGGCCATGGGGTCGCAAAGAGTCAGACACGACTGAGTGACTCAACTGAACTGAACTAAAACCGAATATTCACGTATCATTGACTTAGCAATCCCACTGCAAAATATTTGCTCAACAGAATGTTGCTCAGCTGAACTGAATATTAGCAACTGCTCTCAGGTATTCTTTCAGCTCACATATCTTGGGCTTTCTTGTCTACTCAAGCACATCAGCATGCACACACACCCAGAATCATTCTCTCACACGACTCTATCTCCTTTTTTAACACCACCAGGGTCTAATGGCATCTAAATATAGCCATTACTGAGTGAAGGAATGAATGGTCCCTCTAATCCTACAACAGCTTGGACAGAGAGGCTGACCTTGCTTTCACAAGCAAGGCACATAGGTTTACCAAAGGTAAACCCACCTGTGTGTGTTAACACCGTTCATGAGACCTAATCAAACAAGCTATTTCTAAGTTCTTCCTCTTTCTATTGCACCTTTCATGCTCTACAGATTTTGAGGGCTTCCGAGGTAGTGCAGTGGTAAACAGAGAAGGCAATGGCAGCCCACTCCAGTACTCTTGCCTGGAGAATCCCATGGACAGAGGAGCCTGGGCAGCGATAGTCCAAAAGGCTGCAAAGAGCCGGACAAGACTAAGCACATCCCTATTTAAAAAAAAAAAAGAGGGCCTAAAGTCCAAGATAAAGGAAAAGATGGCCTGAGAGGGCTTTGCTTCCTTAAATGAATTCAGGCATCCTGACTTTCTGATACAGAAAAACCCCATCCCAGGGCTCTAGCAAGGGAGTTAGAAAAAAGACTTCTTGCACTGGATGAGAACTCTGAGACTCTGAGCACCTTCTGGCTCTACAACCATGACCTTTAGAGTTTTCTTCCAAGGACTGACTAGTTTTTAACTAAAATGAATTCAGGCATCCTGACTTTCTGATACAGAAAAACCCCATCCCAGGGCTCTAGCAAGGGAGTTAGAAAAAAGACTTCTTGCACTGGATGAGAACTCTGAGACTCTGAGCACCTTCTGGCTCTACAACCATGACCTTTAGAGTTTTCTTCCAAGGACTGACTAGTTTTTAACTAGAGTATAGACTGGGTTGACTTTCTTCTTTCTTCTAGGTTCTCCAAATGAACATAAAGTAAGCAAACTGATAAACAATAAACAAGGCAGTAACACAGTTCAACCACCCACTTGGTTCACAAATCTGTCCTGCAAAGACAGATCTGCCAGTGTTAGAAAGGAGAGTGTGCAAGTTCTCACGGGTAATTCTGAACAGAAGTTCCAAACATATTTTAAGCGAAGGCAGTCTCCTGGGAACAGCCCCCTGGATATCGTCACTGAATTACTTTGCATTAATTTTGATGTACATATTTTACATGTGAGGGTGTCTTAAAATAAAATTGTACTGATTTATGTTACCATGTCATTTATTCAACAATATGAAGGAAGAATAAGCAAGCTTTTACAAGAGGGACTCGGTAGAAGTCAGCACGTTCCTATGCACTTACAAGGAGACTTGTCCTCCCATCACGATTAGGAAATAATCAGAATTCCAGATCTTTCAAGAAGTTCTCTATCTCTGCACAATATATACCCCAACCTTACAATCCATCGGCCATCAAGTACGACCGTAAGGGCCCCAGCCCTGGAAGAATCCCAGCAATCGTGGTGCCCAGTATCCCCCGTCCTGGGAACCAGGGCCCAGGGAGGGGAGCGTCCTGCCCCGTTCTTGACTGGCACGCTGTCCGAGCATAGCTGCATCTGTCACGCCTTCTGCTTTTTCCTTCCCGCTGGATCTACATAATGTAATCATTACCAGCACCCATTTTCTTCCACGTTGAACTCTTCACCTCAAAAGAAGTGAAATGTTTAACGGGGTGGGGAGCTGGAGGTTGAAACAGGCAAACCTCCATTTCCCACTCATCCCACAGAAACGTGCCAACTGACCCCATGGGCCCAGTGCTATGACGGGGCTACCGCCCCTGCTCTCAGGGAGCTCACAGACCCTCAGCTCCCCACCACCTCACCCCTCAGCTCCCCACCACCCCGAGTTCAGAAGGCTGTGGAGTCTGGGGGCATCGCAGGGGCTGCAGGAGCATCTAACCACGCCTGAGCCGCGACAGGCAGGTGGGAAGGAAGATGAGAGGAGACACAGGAGAGAGGAAGACAGCCGTGAATGTGGCCGGGGGTGCAGACTCCCAGAGAGCCCAGAAGCGGGCGGGGAGGGCGTGAGAAGGCTGGGAGTTTCCCTGAGGGAAGGAACCACATCCAAAAGGCCATGGAGCCATTAACACAGCCTAGTCGATAGATGGACATGGTCCTGCCTCTGTTTAAAACGCTCACTGCAAGGCCACGGTGCAGCTAGGCTGGGGAGGAGGAGGCCCCAGGTATGGAACCTTCCAGAAAGCTCCAGGAGTCGGGGCTGGGGGGACATCCAGGCAGGCACTCAGGACAAGCGGCGGTTCTCATGCAGGTGAGGGAAACGAGGCGGCTCCTCGAACTTGTAGCTTTCTTCTTTTTCAAAACCCACGTTCGGTATCATTGACATATTCATGCATGACCAAAGCAAAATGGCCCTGTCCTTCAAGGAACTTCAAGGAACACTAAGTTCTGATAACAGAAAGCAAAGCAGAGGCCAGAGAGGTTACTTGAAAGATACAGGAGGAGCAGCACAGACCGCTGACCAGTCACCGGGCAGCAAGCGGTTACAGTCAGGTGAACTGGGGTTCGAATCCCAGGCTGGCCACTTGAAACTTCGAGCAGGTGTTCCTAACTGGATCTCAGTTTTCTCACTTTTAAAAAGAGGGTAAGGATGGAACTTACCTAAGGAGCCACACAGGGAGGTTGAAAGAAGGAGAAAGTGCCAAAGGCAGCACCTGACCCCCAAAGAGCGTGCATCCCACAGTCTCTACCATTACACAGTACAGAGGATTTCCCAGGCCTGGAAAAGAATAAAATTCTTCATTTTAACATTAGCATTTACTGTTAAGACATGCTGAGCTCTGTGCATTGGGCAAGAAAGAGAACAGGGACACCCCAGCGGGTGGCTACGGTCAGGTGCTCCTCGATTGCGAGGGAAGGCGCGCAGGTGGGAACCGTGAGGTGCTCCCACCCAAAACCTGCCAGCTGGACGCGGGGAGTGTGCACTCAGAAGACACAGTCACAGCAAAGGAGAGGAATCACCTGCTTCACGTCTGAACAGACAAGCAGAGGAACCCAATGATATTTTTTTTTAATGTAGAAATAGCAGAAAAACCTGGAGTGAGACCTAGGTAGTTTAGACCAAGGTGATAAGATTTCTAGTCCACCTTAGGATAAAGAATATTGCATACTTTATTGTTATCTGTAAATTGTGTACAAATACTCTACACCAATAACATTTATAAGTAATTTATGTACATAGTTATAGATATATATGCAATTCCTTTTTTCCCCAGATAGCTGGTTGTTAACAGGTCCCAGCACATCATTAGTTTCTCCAAAACTAGCTAAAAGCATCCTAATTGTATCTGTAGATGAAAGGGGACAGTCTTTACTGACTTAAACACAGCAATTGCTTCTTTGTACATCTCTTTACTAGAGTTGTCCCGGAACTTGGGCCAGCAGTATTATAGCTTTGACTCTTATATTTACGTCTATGATCCATCTAGCGGCTTCCCAAATGGCGCTAGTGGTAAAGAGCCCACCTGCCAAGGCAGGAGACACAAGAGACGCAGGTTCAAGCCTGGGGCACTAGGATCCTCAGGAGGAGAGCATGGCAGTCCACTCCAGTATGCCTGCCTGGAGAATCTCATGGACGGAGAATCCTGGCAGGCTATAGTCCGTGGGACTGCAAAGAGTCAGACATCACTTAGCTACTGAACAACAGCTAGGTCCTTGTATTGGCCAGGAAACAGGAAAAGTACTCATCTGTATCAGCCTTTAATAAGTCAGCCCTTGTCTAAGGCACCCACTAGAAGAACATAAAAGAATGTGTAACCCACAAGCCAAAGAAGAGAGGGAAAAAACGGAAAAGTAAAAAATACTTGGTTAAAACACAAGGCAAGAAAGAAGAGAGAGACGAACAAGAACAGGTGGGACAAATGGAGATCAGACAGACAGACGGCAGCTTGAGACCCAAACAGACCTGCAGTTTTGTCAACGGCAAAAAGACTAGTCCAATTACAAGACAGACTGATAAATAAGACGCACAATTAAACTGAACTGCTTGTAAGAGAGGCACTTTAAACATAAGGATGCAAATGGTTGATGGTAACAGGATTTTTAAAAAGATAAGAGCATGTCAACACCAAGCAAAAGAAAGCCGGAAGGGCTCTGTGAATCAAAGGGGACTGTAAGGGAAAAATCACTGCCATCAGGCTGACACAGCAATCTTATATTTTGTATAAATGTAATAAATGTAATAGTGCTTGAACCATACAAAGCAAAAAGGGAAGGAAATGAGGGACAGGTAAGCCTAAGCACTTATCCATAATCACGGTGAAATATTCCAACACACATCTTCAGAAGCTAGCAGTACAAACTGAAAAAACTCAAATGTTCTATCCTTTTGCTTTTAAAATCTCTATGTCCTTAATGTAAAAACTGTCTCTTATAAGCAGCATAAAGCTGGTCTGACACACTTTTTAATTGAACAACACTACACTCTTCCACACTCAACAACTGTAGAACATGCCTCATTTTCAGGAGCAAACAGAATGTTTACAACAACTGACCTCCTGCTGGGCCAGAATGCAAGTCTCAGCAAATCTCTAAATTACATTGAGTGCATTCACTGATCACAGTGAAATCAAGCCAGAAATCAATTAACAGAAATTAAAAAAAAAAAAAATCCTCCAGTGTCTAGAATTAACCAATAAACTTTTAAATAATTCATTCATCAAAAATTATTTAGAACTGAATGATAATGAAAATATAAATCCTTCCAGAAGGAAAAACTTTCAAGTCAAGAAGGCATCTTTTGAGACACAGATATAAAGAACAGATTTTCGGACTCTATGGGAGAAGGCGAGGGTGGGTGATTTGAGAGAACAGCACTGAAACATGTATATTACCATGTGTGAAAGAGATCGCCAGTCCAGGTTCGATGCACGAGACAGGGCGCTCGGGGCCGGTGCACTGGGATGACCCTGAGGGATGGCGTGGGGAGGGAGGCGGGAGGGGGGTTCAGCAGGACACATGTACACCCATGGCAGATTCATGTCAGTGTGTGGCAAAAACCACTACAGTATTGTAAAGTAATTAGCCTCCAATTAAAATAAATAATTTTTAAAAAGAAGGCATCTGAAAGTGGTGAACAGGCCTGCTTCCCTCCTGACATGCTGTCCTGAGATCCGTGACTTTTATTCATGGAGCACACACTGAGCCTCCAGCTGAGAAGGGGCCCACCTCCCTCCTACTTTGAGGTCACTGGAGACAAACGGTTAAACGCCTAGGACACAGACCCTGGGCAGCCACCCCATGGAATACAAGAACCTTCTGCTTTACAGTGAGAAACGGTACCATCTCTCCTCCCAGCGCCCAGCACTTCTCTCCCAGGAGAAGAATGCCCGTGCTAGACTGCCAGACCACCTGCTCGGCAGAGGAGACCCTCCAAGACGGTTGCTTCTTCCATTCTGATTCCCGATGGCCCTTTGAACCATAAGAGACAGCCCTTAAGAGACGATTATCTCGACGTGCACCTGGACACCTGAGCTGCATTCTGGTGCTTGAGAATCACACAAGGCCACCAATGGTGGCTCAGACAGTAAAGCATCTGCCTACAATGCGGGAGACCCGGGTTCAATCCCTGGGTTGGGAAGATCTCCTGGAAAAGGAAATGGCCACCCCCTCCAGTATTCTTGCCTGGAAAATCCCATGGATGGAGGAGACTGGTGGGCTACAGTTCACGGGTTCACAAAGTTGGACACGACCGAGCGACTTCACTTTCTTTCTTTACCAATACATAAAACTCTCACACATATTCTAGTTTGAAAAGAAAGTCTATAATCACAAATGCATATCTTGTGTTACAGCCTCCGACGAAATTGCCTGCATGCTTCATAATGTATTTCCTGTAGCTCAATAAAAATGAAGCATTTACAGTAGTATAATAATATAATATTCTACACTTCTAGGAAAATCCCATGGATGGAGGAGCCTGGTAGGCTGCAGTCCATGGGATCGCTAAGAGTCGGACACGACTGAGCGACTTCACTTCACTTTTAAATATCCATCAGTACATTAATTGGAATAATTACCACTCACCCGTCCCCTTAAATCTCAGTGGTTCAAAACAGCAAAGGTTTCGTTCTCTTCCAAATCACCACAGTGACTCAGGGACTTAGGCTGCCACCACCTTCTTCTGCAGTGTCATCCGGGTGTCAAGCAGCCAGAAGGGACGCAGACACACACAGGGAGGTCAGACTTGGCCTTTCAGTCCAGAAGCGACACACCCTGGCCATGCTCACGTTCCATTGGCCAGAACCAGTCACATGACCCTACCCAGATTCCCAAGGGGCAGGCAAGGGTGGTCTCCCAGTGATCAAGAGGAAAGTGAAGTGGTTTGTTGAACAGGTTCTGTTTGTTTGTTGACACTGTTCTTGATGTTCTAAATGCACATCAAACTTCCCAGTTCATTAAGGAGGAAGGAGGAAGGAAGTGGTCTTCACTGACGTGGGTACCAACTTCACACACATCGTGTTTAAACAGAAAGGAGACTTGGGAACCAGATGTGTCATTCCCATTTTATACATGAAGAAACCAAAGCACAGGGCTAATAAACAGGCGAGTGAGAAGCTGACCCCACATCTCTGACTCCAAGGTCATGTGACTTCTCAATCGACCTCAGTCTTAGGTGGATCCAAGGTGGCCCACAGCCTCCCTGCATCAGAGTCATGGAGGTGCCTCTTCAAACTGTGGGATCCTGAACAATAAACAAAATGAAAAGACAACCCACAGATCAGGGGAAAATATTTGCCAATGATGTGACCAATAAGGGATTAGCCTCCAAAATTTACAAACAGCTCATGAGGCTAAGTAGCATCAAAACAAACAGCCCATTCAAACACTGGGCAGAAGCCTTAAAGTACACATTTCTCCAAAGAAGACGCACAGACGGCCAACAGGCACACGAAAAGATTTCAACTAATATCAAAGAAGTGCAAATCAAAACTACAATGAGACATCCCCTTGCACCAGCCAGAAAGGCTATCAACCCCCCCAAAAAAAAAAATCCACAAACAATAAATGCTGGAGAGGGTGTGGAGAGCAGGGAACCCTCCAAAACTGTAGGTGGGAATGTAAGCTGGTGCAGCCACTATGGAGAAGAGTATGGAGGTTCCTACAAAAACTAAAACCAGAGCTACCAAATGACCCTGCGATGCCACCCCGGGCATATATCTGGAGAAAAACATGATCTGAAAGGGTACATGCATCCCCACGTTCACGGCAGCACTGTTTATAACAGCCGAGACATGGAAGCGACCTAGATGTCCATCAGCAGAGGAAAGGATAAGGAAGACGTGGTACCCACATACAATGCAATCTCACCCACTAAAAAGAATGGCATAAAGCCATCTGCAGCAGCATGGCTGGACCTAGAGACAGTCAGACGGGGAAGTAAGTCAGACAGAGGAGGAGAAATGTCGCATGACATCCCTTATACGTGGAATCTAAGAAGAAATGATACAAGCGAACTTAGAAAACAGAAAAGACTCATTGATTTGGAGAACAAATNAAAAAAAAAAAAATCCACAAACAATAAATGCTGGAGAGGGTGTGGAGAGCAGGGAACCCTCCAAAACTGTAGGTGGGAATGTAAGCTGGTGCAGCCACTATGGAGAAGAGTATGGAGGTTCCTACAAAAACTAAAACCAGAGCTACCAAATGACCCTGCGATGCCACCCCGGGCATATATCTGGAGAAAAACATGATCTGAAAGGGTACATGCATCCCCACGTTCACGGCAGCACTGTTTATAACAGCCGAGACATGGAAGCGACCTAGATGTCCATCAGCAGAGGAAAGGATAAGGAAGACGTGGTACCCACATACAATGCAATCTCACCCACTAAAAAGAATGGCATAAAGCCATCTGCAGCAGCATGGCTGGACCTAGAGACAGTCAGACGGGGAAGTAAGTCAGACAGAGGAGGAGAAATGTCGCATGACATCCCTTATATGTGGAATCTAAGAAGAAATGATACAAGCGAACTTAGAAAACAGAAAAGACTCATTGATTTGGAGAACAAACGTATGGTTGCCGGGAGAAGGGATGGTTAGGAAATTTGGGATGGACATGCACACACTGCTATATTCAAAAAGGATAACCAGCAAGGACCTACTGACCAGCACATGGAACTCTGCTCAACGTTATATGGCAACCTGGATGGTAGGGGAGTCTGGGAAAGAATGGATCCATGTGTATGTATGGCTGAGTCCCTTCAGTGTTCATCTGAAATTATGACAACCTTGTTAATCAGCTATAACCCAACACAAAACAAAAAGTTCATAAGCAACACCCAAACAAACAAACAAAAATTGTGGGTTCCTGAGCTGCACACCACACTTAGTGAATAAAAACCCCCAGCTACAGGAGCTTGCACTTTTAACAAGTTTCCAAGGGGACTCCATACCATTGATCATGTTATCTTTAGCACTCAACAGCAAATTCTAAAATAATGTCTTTCAAGAAAGTAGATCAATATAAGGGAAAATGAAGAGATTTGGTAGGTTTAGGAGGGAGAGGCCTTGCGACAAATTGAAAACCCTTCACATGAAAGCACTAACATTCTTCCAGAGACTAAAATTTTTCAGATGAAAGACTCGGAAGCTGCGAACCCCCCGGCCCTCAACCAGTTAACCCCGCGTGAGCTCAGGAGCACTCACCAGTGCTGGATCTATTCTGAAGGAAGATGACACTGTCTCCACAGCAATCAGTGGAATCACGCTAAGTGATCTCTAAAGCCCACTTTGGTTCTAGGAAATTGTGAGAACGATAAAGTGAGACAATAAAACAAATACAGAATGAGAAAAGTAATAACAGTATTTAAAATAACAGCTGATCTCAGCAAAGCGTTTTTTGTTGAACTAAGACAAGCTTCTTCTAAAATGTATAGGGAAAGGCAAAAAAACTAAAAGAACTAAAAGCAATCTGGGAAAAGAAGAATAAGGAGAGAGGAGTCATAGGACTCCGTTTTGAGGCTTACTCTGTAATCAGACAGCGGGTATTTATTGGCGGAGGCATAAACACACAGATCGATACAACAGATTTAAGAACCCAGAAATAGCTCATCACTATGGCCAATGAATCTTTTTTACAAAGACACAAAAGCAACTGACTGGAGGAAGTATGATGTCTTCAATAAATGGTGTCGGAATGATTGTTTATCCATACTCAAAGAAAAGGAAAGAATTTCAATCTAAACCTCATACCTTAAACAAAAATTAAATCAAAATAGATCCTAGATGTCAATGTAAAACGTAAAAATATAAAGCTTTTAGGAACAAACAGAGGAGAAAAATCTTTACAATTCAGGGTGAGGCAAAGAAATTGCTGACATAACAAAAGCATGATCGATAAAGGAAAAAATTCAATAAATTAAAAACTTTCACTCTAAAAACCATCCTGCAAGGGGATGAAACATTTTGAAAACATTTGCAAACCACATATCTAACAAAGGACTTGTACACCGAACATATGAACTTTCTAAATTCAATAGTAAGAACACAAGGAATCCAATTTTTAAAAGGAACGAAAGGCCAGAAACCAGTCCATCACTAAACAGAATATACAGATGACAAATAAGTTCATGAGGAGATGCCCAACACCACTAGCCATGAGGGAAATGCAAATTAAAGTAACAGTGAGATACTGCCTCACGGCTCTTAGGATGGCAAAAGGGAAACATAGCAGTGCAGAGAAACCGGAGGCCGCCTACATTGCTGGCAGAAATGTAAAACGGGACGGCACCAGAGAAAATAGCTTGACGGTCTTGTTTTGTTTTTTTTTTAAGTTAAACATACCCTTCACACATGACTCAGCAATCACAATTTTAGGGAATGAAAAATGCTCGCACAAAGTGGACATAAGCTTTCACAGCAGCATTGTCTGTAATAGCCAAAGAACTGACGACCCAAATGTCTTTCCAACAGTCAGTGGACGAATGAACCCGGAGCCACGGCTCAGCAGCAAAAAGGCAAGGACTGCTGACCCATGAACCACCTGGAGGGGTCTCAAGGCCATTACACTGAGTGGAAGAGTGATCTTCAAAGGTGTGATTCCCCTTGCACGACGTTCTCCAAAAGTGATGGAGGACAGATCCACGGTGTCCAGGAAGGGGTGACCGTGACGGGACAGCCTTTGTGCAAACAGGACAATCCTGCATCCTTCGAGGGTGGTGGTCGCATGAAGGTGTGTCCTGAAATGTCACAGAAATGTACACATACACACGAACACACAAAAGACAGCATGAAAAAGAGTGAAATCCAAACAAGGCCTGTGCTTAATAGTGTTGTACCAAGGGCAGTTTCCTGGGTTTCATGAAGCATTGTCACTATGGAAGATCCCATCATTAGATGAAGCTGCAGTGGTTTCAGGAGAATTTTCTACACTGTTTCTTCAACTTCTTGTGAGTCTAAATGATTTCAAAGTAAAAAGTTTAAAGATAGCTGATATCATCAGGACTTCCCTGGTGGTTCAGTAGCCAAGACTCCACGCTCCCAGTGCAGGGACCTGGGTTCAATCTCCGGTCAGATCACAGCAAAGAGTTAGCACGCTGCAAGTAAAGATCCCACAGGCTGCAATGAAGACCCAGGATCCCACGTGCTGCAACTAAGACCCAACACAGGCAAATAAATAACTAAACATATTTTAAAAATTAAAACAGCTGATCATTTGTTGAGTCCTCGCCAGGTAGCTGTACTGTTCTGAGAACTTTATGTTTATCCACATATTGAATACTTAAATCTTTACAGTAGACACTGTGTTCATCACATTTTACAGCAGAGGAAACTGGGTTTCAGAAAAGCGAAGCAATTTGGGCACGGATGCAGCTGGTAAACCCAGGATGCCAGCCCCAGTGTCTTACCCAATAAGTAGTATTTAAAAAACCCAGCAAGTCAAAGAAAATGTCAGAACAGGAGTTAATAATACGGAAGAAAACAAAAGGGACAAAAAGAGAG
Source organism: Oreotragus oreotragus (assembly GCA_006410675.1). Taxonomy (NCBI): domain Eukaryota; kingdom Metazoa; phylum Chordata; class Mammalia; order Artiodactyla; family Bovidae; genus Oreotragus; species Oreotragus oreotragus. The sequence continues at coordinate 470,655 of SJYX01014290.1, forward strand.
AACCATGACCATCACAGAAAAGGCCGGGGAGTGGTCATTCCCAGCCACGCTGTACGTGTCCCTAGGAGGACGCGTGGTCCCTTTTGATCCATGTGTTTCTAAAGCCTGACGAGGACCCAGAGAGAGGGAAGGAGCTTTGTCAAAGGAGTACCAGTCAGAGGAGTCGAAAGAAAGAATGAAACTGGCCGTTCACTCGACTCAAAATTAAACCTGTGTGGCGAGCCCCCCTCCCCGCCCTCCAGGGCTGCACAGGCCGCAGGGAGGGCGTGCAGTGCGTTATCTGACCATATTAGCTGGCCCATTTTACAGACAAAGAAACTGAGCTGCAGACAGGCTGAGCTCCAAGCTAAGTCCCTCGGCTGCCAGGGTGGACGGGGAAGTTCCAAGCCCACGCTCTTCTGCATTCAAGCCCAGACTTTCCCTACACAACACACTCTGCTAAGTTCAAAGATGTAAGGGCCTGACCAGTCCTCTGCCTGCCGGCATTTTTTTTTTTAATCAATGATGTTCCTTTCCAGTTGCAAAAACCTCCATCCATCCCAGTGCGGCTAACCTGGTTTGACATCAGCTCCACCTACCCCGATCTCTACCTCGCTGTTTTGGTGGGACCTCATTCATCCCGTAAGTTAACCCATGTTTCTGATTATCACTTTCTCAGCAACTTCCCTGTGGGGGATATGATGAGTCGAATTAGAAGAAATCTAAGAGAAAGGGGAAGAATAATGACCCTCATTCGACAGATGAGAGCCTGGGCTGCCCATTCGGGGCGGTGGCTGGGAAGCGACTCCAGGAAAGGCGGGGCGGGGGTGGGGGGAACTCTCTGAAGATTTAAAAGCAGAACCAGTGCTCAGCACAGAGCAAAGGCCCCTGGAGGCCTCCTGCCATCTGGCCGTGTGGACAGTGACGCAGCTGCAATCACCCCACGGAAGTGCCCCGGGTGTGTGCCCCACAGAATTTCATTTATGGAGACTGAAATTTGAATTTCCTTTCACCTTTGGCTAATTTTTTTTAATTAATAGGCAAACTTTTGGAGAAGTTTTAAGTGTACAGAGGAACTGAGCTGAAAGTACAGTCTCCATGAACTCCCAACCACCCCACGGGAGTTTCCCCTATTACTTACATCTTTCATTTGTACGGAACATTCCTTACAACTGATGAACTAATACAGATACTTAATTATACATTATTGACCAGAGACTTATTGAGACATCTTTTGTCACCCGAATGTTATTGACTAGAAATATTTCGATTTTCGCTTACATAACAAATCGCCAGCCACAGGAGTCAGTTACTGCAAAAAATCCCCCGGTCAGTAAGGCGTTAATACACTTTTCATTAAGGTTCGCTCTTGGTGACACAGCCGATTGTTTCTGCCAAATGCAGACAAGTCCCCCGCATCACAAGGTCACGCAGAACCGCGTCACTGCCTGAGGCCCGTGTGCTCTGCCTGTTCATCCCGCCACCTCCCCAGCTCCCGGCAACCACGGGTCCTTTCTATTTGTTTATTTTTGCCTGCGCTGGGTCTTCGTTACTCTGCGCGGTCTTTCTCGAGTGGTGGTGCTCGAGCTTCTCCTTGCGGTGGCTCCTCCGGGTGTGAGCACAGGCCCCGGGGCTCGCAGGCTTCAGTGGATGCAGCCCTCAGGCCCCAGAGCTCGGGTCAGTAGCCGTGGTACATGGGCTTGGATGCCCCGCAGCTTGTGGGGTCTTCCCAGACCACGGGTGGAATCCGATCGAATGTGTCCGCTGCACTGGTGGGCAGACTGCAATTCACCACACCACCAGGGACATCCCACGTCACTCTTTTTACTGCCTCTAGAATTTTACTTTTTGCTGAACGTCATAAAGTTGGAGTCACACAGTACGCAGCTTTTTAAGACCACGGGTGGAATCCGATCGAATGTGTCCGCTGCACTGGTGGGTAGACTGCAATTCACCACACCACCAGGGACATCCCACGTCACTCTTTTTACTGCCTCTAGAATTTTACTTTTTGCTGAACGTCATAAAGTTGGAGTCACACAGTACGCAGCTTTTTCAGACTGGCTTCTTCCATTTAGCCACGTGCGTTTACGTTTTCTCCATGTCTTTTCATGACTTGAAAGATTTTTTTAATAGTTTTTTTTAAGACCAGGGCTTCCCTGGTAGCTCAGACGGTAGAGAATTTGTCTGCAGTGTAAGAGACTCAGGTTCAATACCTGGATGGGGAAGACGCCCCTGGAGGAGGGATGGCTACCCACTACGGGAGTCTTGCCTGGAGAATTTCACGGACAGAGGAGGCCGGTGGGCTACGGTTCACGGGGACACAGCTGGCTCTTTCTTGGACTTTCTAACAGTTTTAGGTTTGCAGAACAGGTCGGAAAGTACAGATCATTCCCTCAAACTCCCACACACGTTGAAGTCACGTTTATAACGTGTACTAGTCTGATGCACTTGTTATAACTGATGAACTACTCTTGGTTCATTATTACTAACTGAAGTTCACACTGTGACATCAAGCACCAGGCAACAGCACATGGATAAGAATGAGTGTGTCCATCGGTTTCATCACTGAGTCATATTCCATGATTTGGGTGTTATCATGCTGCAGCTGCTAAGTCGCTTCAGTCGTGTCTGACTGTGCGACCCTATGGACAGCAGCCCGCCAGGCTCCTCTATCCACAGGATTCTCTAGGCAAGAATACTGCAGTGGGTTGCCATTTCCTTCTCCCGGATGTACCACTGTTTATCCATTTACTGCTGAAAGAATCTGGGGTTTGTTCCCATTTGGGGCCACTATGAATAAAAGTGCTAAACTGCAAATGTTTGCGTTCAGGGTTCCACGTGGACCTCGTTTTCAACTGATTAGAAGATCACATAGGAGCATGATTGCTGGATCGTGCGGTGAAAACATGCTCAGCTTTGTAGAAACCACAAACTGTCTTCCAAAGCAGCTGTGCCATTCTGCACCCCCACCAGCGAGGAACGAGAGATCTGGCTGTTCCACCTCCTCGCCAGCACTTGGCGTTGCCGGTGTTTTAGAGTCATCCATTCCAGTCGTCTGGAGTGGTATCTTGCTGCTGCTGCTGCTGCTGCTAAGTCGCTTCAGTCGTGTCCGACTCTGTGCGACCCCAGAGACAGCAGCCCACCAGGCTCCCCCATCCCTGGGATTCTGCAGGCAAGAACACTGGAGTGGGTCGCCATTTCCTTCTCCAATGCATGAAAGTGAAAAGTGAAAGTGAAGTCACTCAGTCGTGTTCGACTCTGTGTGACCCCATGGACTGCAGCCTACCAGGCTCCTCCATCCATGGGATATGCCAGGCAAGAGTACTGGAGTGGGGTGCCATTGCCTCCTCCGGAGTGATATCTTAGTGTCTCTTTAACCCAAGTATATATATATTTTAAAGTACTTTGTTCAACTCCCTAAACTGCATAAACTGCATAATAAACTGCAAGGAATCAGCTCTGAATGGTCATTCTCAGAAATTCCAATCACAAAAGAAGGCTCGGTTGAGAGAGAAAAATTAATCTTTAAAACAATTCATTCCTATTGCTGAAGGCAAGGCTGATATATGATTTGGAACCTGAAACACACTGAGCTTGAAGAAAACACATCAAAATTTGTCCCATCATCACTAATATGCTAAAATATAAACTTTAAAAGTCAGCTGGACACCTGAAGTTGAGAGATTAAAACGAAACTGTCTTCTAGTAACCACTGGCCACGTATAGGCATTTTCGCTAACATTCCTGCATTTGCTTTGACAACGTTCTCAGATTTAAACACTGCACGCTTCGTCCCATTTCTAAGGCACTAACACTTGAACAGCGGGGAGGGGAGGGAGAGCTGGGCTTCCTCCTTCTATAGCTTGTCCAGATGTTCTCTAGCACTTTTCATGGAAACTAGGGCACCAGAATAATGGGAAGAAAGGTTTCACTGTCTATTATTACACCTGCTGTGGCTTGAATTTTCATAAAGACATTCTCTTACTATATTTATGTCGAGGCAGCACTTCTCACCTGCATGTTGATACAATGGTTTTGATGTTCATTAACTCAACAAAGATTCAGGCAATAAAGTGCAAATAATTCTTGAAAGAAGTTACTAGTTTTCATTTTCTGTTTTGCATCGATGTGAACTTGCTATATGAAACTTAACATAATCAAAAGTCATATAACACATCTACCTTGAAAAATTATTGGCAAGGTATCTTAAATTTTTTAACAGTCCATTTAATATTCCCATTCTTAGCAGGCATGATCTAACCCAGATGAAACAAGTGCTTTATCCTCAGCTCTGGATCTGCTGTTTATGTCAGCTCCTCAAAAGCCTTGGAAACAGTCCATAATGAGGTGGCAAAGATGCCTGAACACTTTCCCAAACCAAATGGCAAAACATTTAAGAGAAGCATCAAAAAAGAATTTGCCAGGAATAAACCTAACATTTGGAATACCTTTTCTTTGCATTCTTAAGGATACATTTTGGAGGATACATTCAAATACTTCTGTGTTTGACCTCTGGCTACCTACGAGAATTGAGGCGAGGCATCCCCGTATTTTATAAAGCAACATCCTCGAGTGTAAGATCCTTCAAAGCAAAAAGCTGAAACACCCACACTTTGGTAATGCTAAGAAAATTCTCCCCATTATTTTGCTGTCAACCTAACCAGAGTGACTACGCACTCTGCTGAAAGCTTTTTTAAGGGGAATTTGGGGCCTTGTTGTTGTTAGTCACTAAGTCGTGTCCGATTCTTTGCGAGCCCATGGACTGCAGCACGCCAGGCTTCCCTGTCCATCACCAACTCCTGGAGCTTGCTCAAACTCATGTCCATTGAGTCGGTGACGCCATCCAACCATCTCATCTTCTGTCACCCCCTTCTCCTCTAACTCACTGTAAAATTTCCAGAGAGGGACTTTTGGCTCAGAGGATACCNCACGCCAGGCTTCCCTGTCCATCACCAACTCCTGGAGCTTGCTCAAACTCATGTCCATTGAGTCGGTGACGCCATCCAACCATCTCATCTTCTGTCACCCCCTTCTCCTCTAACTCACTGTAAAATTTCCAGAGAGGGACTTTTGGCTCAGAGGATACCGATTATCAGGCTATCAGATTATCTTTGCCAAGTCAACCACACACGCTCACTAATCACGTTGGGAAGCCTCCAGGACAAGAGGTACAGATGTTTAATGTAGTACAAATGACTGGAGGATTTTGGTAATTCGCTGCTTTCCTTTTTCACCCACAGCTTGATAAACATAGTACTCTCATCCACACCAAAGATGGAAAATTTTCTAGCCTACAGTTACAGGTTGAATTGTGTCCCTCTCAACAACAAAGTAAGCACACACACACCACGACGACAACAACAAAAGGTAGGCCCAGAACCTCCAAGGGTGACTTGTTTGGAACCAGGGTCTTTTCAGATGCAGTGAGGCCATCTCATTGGAATCAGCTGGTCCATGGGATAGGCTGGTCCCTAATCCAATATGGCTGCAGTCCTTATAGGATGATGTGAAGACACAGGTAGAGAACACGATGATGAGAGAGACAGATGTTAGAGAGAGCGAGAGTTGCAACTGCAAGCCCAGAAAGGCCAAGAATTAACGGCCCCACGGCCAGGGCCAGGAAAAGGAAGGAAGAACTGGCCCCTACAGGCTTCAGAGGGAGTACGGTCCTGCCCATGCTTTCAGAGGCACAGGTTTCAGATGTCTGACCTCCAGATTTTTGAGAGAACGCATTTCTGTTAGGGTTGTGGGGTGTGTGACCAGCTCGTGGACATTCTCCTGATTGGTTGGTGGTGAGGTCAACAGAAGTCAACATCATCAACCTTTGGGTTCCAATCATTCTCTGGCCTCCGTGCTTGTGAGCAGCAAGCAGTTGCCTTCTTCCACCTGGTGGGGTTTCAGTATCCACAAAACAGCTCAAAGGACATGGTTCAGAATATTGTTAGAGCCCTTAAGGAGAAGCTAAAAGTCCTTGACTTTGTTTAATGGCTAAACTATTATTATTTTGTCTTACTTGACTGTTTTCCTTTGCTTCTGCATTTTCTCAGTCCTCTGATTAAATTTATTCTTTGGACCTTGGGGAAGGCTAGGAAGCTAGAGTTTTTCTACAAACAAGAGGCAGGCAGAGGTCATGGAGGGAGTGCCTGTCCTGGGAAAGCCTCATAGGGTCCTGCTTGGTTGCAATCCAATGGGACATTCAAGGTTTGTGTATTTCATTGTGTGTAGATTTTAATCTTAAAAGAAAAAAAAAAGAACTGTAAACAAGTTAAACTGTAGTTATGATAAACCTGCTGAAGTTTGGGGGTGGGCAGTGTGAAATGTCTGCAGCTATTTTCAAGGCATCGAAAATGATAAAATAGGTTGATGGGTGGGCCGAGGGATGGGGAGACGGACAGATAGGTGATAGAGCGAGTGCAGAAGAATGCCGGCGGTAGACTCAAGGCAGTGGGGACACAAGTGTTCACTGCAAACTCCTCAGCTTTTCTCTCTGTTTGAAAACGTTTACAATAAAATGTTGGCGGGAAAATCAGTTCCAAAGTTAGTGCACAAAGGGCTGTTTTTGGAGACACTGGGAGGACTTTGCTTCGCTGTGACCAGCAGGAGGTGGCGAGCGCCTGGAACGCACGCGTGTTTCTGGAGTCCTGGTGCTGTGCTGGGTGCCATGGGATGGATGATGCTGGCAGAGCTGCAAGTTTCTGAGGCAAATGCTTGTATGTCTTGTATGCTTGTATGCACTTGTATGTCTACGGGTCTAGACCAAGTGTCAGGTCCTGATGCGGGGGTTGAGACTATCTACTTCTTTGAATTCCTGGTGATTCTTGTCTTTGGGGGAGATCAAAATACTCATATGAGGAAGATTTAATTGCCCCCGTTTTGATGTTTGCTAGGAATGCTGCTGGGCTCCTGAGATGGAAAAGTGAAGGGGGCTGGACCAGCCAGCTGGAGGCTGGAGGGCAGGAAGGAGGCGACAGGATGTCCCTACAAAGGGGCCGCAGGACCACAGTCAATGTGGGGTGTTGCAGGGGTGTGGGGACCAGGGCTGGACAAAACAGAGGTGGAAAGTAGGGGTTTCACAGGTTGGAGGCAGATTTTTAAAGTCTCTGAAAGTCAGGACTGGGGGATTCTCAAAATAATCAGACCAGGAAGCCATGGATGGTTCCAAAGCAGGAGTTGCCCTGGGGTGGGTTGTGAATCTGGACACAGAGCGTGGTTAGAGGAACCAGATGGGTCGTGGGAAGGGGAGATGGTGGCCTCTGAGGAGGGGGCTCACAGAGGCCAATGTCCTGGATGGGGTGGAGAGGGAGGAACCAGGGCTCAGGTCTGGACCCACATGGACTCTTTCCTGGCCCCTGGCAGGCTGGCCCCCAGCAGTGTGGCTGGGCACAGAAGGCTTTACGGCAAGCAGGGGAGGGGATGGGACCTTGCAATGTCTGTCCTCACCGAAGTCACATAGTTCTCCGGGACTCAGGCTGATCATTCCTCCCACCCTGAGCAGGGCTCCCTCAGGCCGGAGGGGCAGTGTCCACCTACGTATTCCACCCAGCCAGCTGCCCAGGGTGGACCCCAGCCTCAGCTCAGTCTTCCCTCTCTCCCCTCGGCCCTTCCTAAGTCTCCTGTGGTCCTCCCTCTGTGGGGCACAGTGTGGGCCGTCACCCAGCAGCAGGATTGTTAGTAAGAGGAGAGGATTCTGGAAACAGTAACACCCTGAAATTTTGCACAAGATGCAGTGCTGGAAGGAAAGGGATTTGGGGCAGCTTCTGCCTGTAAGTGATGCCAGAAGGCAGGAGAGGGGAGACGGGGGTACCTACCCAGGCCTACCCAGAAGTCAAGAAAGGGAGATGCAAAAAGAAACCCACAAATATTGAATTATTGCCAAGATGTCTCCCCCACAGCCAGGCAGGCCTCTCACTGTCTGAAGGCAGAAGTGGGGTGTGGGGTTGAGCGATCAGGAGACACAGGGATGAGTGACCAGGAGGTCAGTGGGCGAACGACCAGGAGGTGAGTGGGCTCACAGAGGGAGCCTTGCAGAGGGTACCTGAAGGGTGGGGAATCTTGAGCCCCTGGGAGGGGCCGCCCCTCTGATCTGCATGAAGACGAACGGGGTGCTCAGACCCCTTCGCTGAGCATGTCCTGAGCAGTTGCCTCTCCCAGCATCAGCTCACGGCAACCTGGAGCCATCCTGGAGTGAGTCAGGCACCGTGGAGGCTCCTAATAGAGATGAGGAAGCTGAGGCTCAGAGAGGTTGAGAAAAACTGGACCCAGCTCCAAGGGGAGAAGCGTCAGATCCAGCCCACTGTCGGACCCCCACCGCATGCTCTGGAGTCAGATGCCAGGGCTCTCTCCTCCCCCCAGGCTCTGTCCTGCACCAGGCACTCCACCATCCTGGCTCCTCCAATCGTCCCGCCTCCTGTTTTACAGACGAGGAAACTGAGAGTCAGAGATGATGCCCACTCATGGCCGAACACCCCCGCGGCCCAGCGTTCGGGTCCTCAGACCACCTCTTCCTGTGCGGCTCACCTGGGGTCCTTCCCCACCAGGGGCTCCGCCTCCCTCCGTGCCCCCCACGCCCACTCTGGCAGGAGCCTGCACGGCCGCTCCGGGAATCGTTCATACCCGTCAGCGGCAAGCAAACAAACTCCCCGCTCCATTTATTTCTCGAGTCTCCCGATTTAATTAGGTTTTCCAGTTTTCTGCCTGTCCTGGGCCAGTCACTCCTTGGAGCAGTGGAGAATTCATTTGCACCTGCTGTCAGAAAGCGGCTCTCCCCAGTTAGAAAAATAATTAAGCCATCATCACTCATCAGGGGTAATGAATCACCATTTCTCACTCAGTTCGCAGGTCGTTTGTTTCCCCTGCACTGGCGAAGGAGGTGCAGACTAAATGTGCGCAGCTGCCAAATGCGTCCCCCTCCCCTAGCTCCCCCCTTCCCTCGCCTCTCTCCCCGGAGACCCTGCCTTCTCCTTGATTGGCGCCCCCGGCCCGGCAGCCTCTGAGGACACAGGGCTCTCCCAGGGCCTCCAGCCTGGGCTTCAGGTGGCAGGCCACGAAATCACCTGCTTCTGCTTTTTCTCAGGCACCTGACTCACAGGGGGCCACTATCCGTTAACCTGGGAGGTGTCACCTGAATGAGACCTGTATGCCTTTCCTAGGGCTGCCTTAACTAATGTCCCCAAACTGCGTGGCTTAAAACTACAGAAATATATCGTCTCACGGTTCTGGAGGCCAGAAGTCTGAAATCAGCTGTCAGTGGCAGATCCTCCCTGCCCCTCCGGTTCCTGGGGTTGCTGGCTGTCCTGGGCTCTCTTAGGTTGGTGGACCCATCACCCCATCTCTGCCCGAGTCGCTGCGTGACCCTCTCCCTGGTGCCAGGTATCCCTTTCCTTTCTCTGCCTTGTCACTGGGTTTATGGACCACTCTAATCCAGGATGACCTCATTTGGAGATCCTTGCCTTAATTTCACCTGCAAAGGCTATTTCCAAATAAGATCCCATGTACAGGTCCTGGAGGTTAGGATGTGGACATATGTTTTTTTGGGGGAGAGATGGGAGACACAGTTCAACCCACTTCAGGTTCAACCTTTCAGGCAGTTGTGTTCCCAGATACTCCCACACCTGGACACCGCCAGGATCCCAGGAGATTCTGCATGTGTGTGCACCCTGCAGTCTGGCCCCTTTTCCCAAGCAAACTCTATCTTAGGACAGGCAGGCCAGCAATTTGGAGACCTGGGGCTGGTGTGTCAAGCTACTGCATCTGGGGCTGGCTTTCAGACCCCTGACGATGTCTAAGTGGTATTGCCCATAACCCACTGGATCAGGTGCCATGGGGTTCACAGACCGGCAACCCATCTGGAAGCTCACAGTCGTGGAGCAAGGTCAGTGCTTGGACACCGGTACTGGGATTGGAAGGTGGGGTAAAGATGGGCTGGGGAGCTAGGGATCATATGGGGTATCCCCTGCCTTCAAAGGGACAGAAAGGAATCTAGAACCCCTCCTCCCATTTTCACCCCTTCCCTCTGCCCTCAGGGCTTCGCTTGTGGCTCAGCTGGTAAACAATCCACCTGCAATGTGGGAGACCTGGGTTCACTCCCTGGGTTGGGAAGATCCCCTGGAGAAGGGAACAGCTACCCACTCCAGTATCCTGTCCCGGAGAATTCCTCGGACTGTATAGACCATGGGGTCGCAAAGAGTTGGACAGGACTGAGCGACTCTCACTTCACTCACTCTGCCCTCAAACACAGGGTCTCGACGGGAACACATACATAGCTTGCCCTTCTGGGCGCCTAAGATTCGGGGAACCCTCCAGAGATGAGAGGCCACGCCTGTTGGTCTGAGCCTTTCTCCCTAAAGAAGCCAGGCTGGCAGGAGACTCCAGGACACCTGTGGAGGGAAGGAAGCAAAGAAGCTCCATGAGTGTGCCCTTGCCGGCACAGAGACCCTAAGTCACATCATTACCCCCTTGCTGGCACAAAGACCCTGAGTCACATCATTAACAAACTTGAAAAAAATTCTGCATTTTCTTGACCCTCTAAAGGTGGTGTTCTTGACCGACTGACCGACTGATGGATTGACTGTGCCTGTGGTTCCCAAAGGAGTCTTTCCTTTGGGACTTAACAAGTTCTCTTGCCTTTTCCTTCCTTGCTCCCCGTTTTGGTTTAACTACCTGCTCCGGGAGGTAGTACCCATGTCCCGCCACCTGATGGCGCAGGCCAGCTGCCAGCCAGAAAGTTGCCAAGGTTTTATCTTCCTATTTGAACATTGGGTATGAATTCATCAGCCCACTGAATCGTTGTCATTCCGGAACCAGCCCCTGGGGTGAACCCAATCTGGCTGACTATTATGGAAGCAGCATCTCAAGAGGCTTCACCGCCACAGATGTAAAAGTGAGTGTACCCAGGTTTCTCTGTTTGGGCATGGCAGGTTTTTAAGATGTGTTTTCTTGTTTCTCTCTGGAGGAGGATTTCTTGATGTCAAGGAGACTATTCCCTCCCCAAGTGACAGCATCTGGGGGCAGCTTTTGGAGGTCTAGCTCAGATCAGGAGCGTGGGCACTGGGCTTTAATTTTGGCTTCCAAGGTGGCTTGGCTCTGATGTAGAGACCCTCTAAGGTCAGGGTGGTCAGGAGCTGCCAGGGGTCCTGGGAGAGGCCCTGCCCCAGCCAACAGGTGTTTGTGCAGCGGCTTCCCCAGGCAGGGGCTGCTCAGCTGTGAAATGGCCCTGTGGAGGTGACTTCTCTGTGAGAGAGCTGGAAGCATGGGGGCACCCCACTTCCCACGATATCTGCCTAGCACCTCTGGACATTCTACGGTCAGTGTCCTCCATATCCACAGGTTCCATATCTGCAGATTCAACTAAATTCGAACCAAAAATACTTGGGAAAAATAGAGTCCCCCGAAAGTTCTAAAAGGCAAAACTTGAATTTGCTTCATACTGGCAATTATCTACATAGTATTACATTGTATCAGTATTATAAGTAATCTGGAGGTGATTTGAAGTATTTGGGAGGATGTGCATGCATTATATGCAAATTTGTCATTGTCGTTTAGTCTCTGAGTTGCGTCCAACTTTCTTACGACGATGCTATGGGCTGTAGTCCGACAGGCTCCTCCGTCCATGGGATTCTCCAGGCAGGAATACTGGAACGGGCTGCCAGGCCCTCCTCCAGGGGATCTTCCCAACCCAGGGGCTGAACCTGCGTCTCTTGCATTGGCAGGTGGATTCTTTACCACTGAAACTCCAGGGAAGCCCTGTATGCAGATGCTGCGCCACTTTATATACAGGACTTGAGCATCATAGATTCTGGTTCGGAGGGGCTCCTGGAACCAGACCCCTGAGAGCTGCCTGTATGCTGTCAGTCTGTCTGTGCCTTCCACCTGTCCTTCATTCCTTCTTCCATCCTCATCCCACCCACTTGCCTCTGTTCACTCTGTGGGAAGCCCTGAAGTCAGTGAGCCTGAGCTTCAAGGCCTCTTGGTTTGTCTCTTCATTGTCAGACTTTTCCCCACCCCACCGCCCAATCCCAGGGACTCAGTCCTGATCCCACCGGTGACACTGAGCGTGGCCGGAGGCCTAGAACCCACAGCTGCCCCTCATCACTGCCTCTGTCACACCTGTGAGTCGAGCCGCAGGGCAGATGGGTCTGGAAGACTCGGAACGTTTTCTGAGCACTGTTGCCAGCTGGGGTCCGGGAGCTGGAGTTGGACTTTCCTGCACAGACAGAAAGGAGAACTTCACTTAAAAGAAAGAAAAGATTCTTTGTACCATCTGGGCCATTTGTTCACCCGAGAGGAGGACCGGCTTGTGTGCCCCAGAGAAGCGAAGTGGGAACAACGGTGAAGATACAAGAAAGCAGGCTGTCATCAGGGACATCACTTAGCACATTAGCAGCATCATTCCTGCAAGATTCAGGGAGATTCCCTCCTTCCCCCTTTCTATCCACTGGGCACTTGCATGCCGCCACGTGGGATTTTTGCCACATTTAATGGTCCCTGGTGTTCAGGGTTCTCCCTATGGCTGCAACCAAAAGATAAAACCCAACAACACCCTCCACGTGAAGCCGTCGCAGTCACAGCGTGGTCACCCCCACCCCACCACACACAAAAGCTAAACGTAGACCCTCGTGTTCTGATCATGCATGTGAGCAGTTGCAGAGGATCAAGTGAGGAGTTCCCAGCCAAGCAAGCCTAGGAAGTACCCTGAACCTCTGCGCCTGTTTCCCCTTGTGTAAAATGGGGTGAGACTATCCTCTTTATTAGTGTCCCGGGGCTGCCTTAACAAAGTCCCACAACTGGGGCACTTGAACAACAGGAACAACTTCTCTCACAGTCTGGAAGCCTGAAGTCTGAAACCGAGGTGTCGGGGGGCCACCTCCCTCTGAGACCCTGGGTGGAATCGTCCCTGGCCTCCCAGTTCCTGTGGCTGCCGGCAATCCCGGCCTCTGGGAGCATCTCTCCAGTCTCTGCCTCTGTCCCCAGGGACCGTCTTCTCCCTACATCATCTTCCCCCTTCTTTTAAGGTCAACGGCCATATTGGCTTAGGGCCCACCCTAACAACCTCATCTTAACCAGATTCCTATCTGCACAAATAACGTCACATTCAGAGGTCCTGGGGTGGTGGTGGGGCTGAAACTTCAACATATCTTTTGAGGGGACAGAATGCAACCCATAACATCCACCTTACAAGCTGGGAGTTAATGACTTCACAGGTAGAAATTGGCTAGAGTCATGTCTGGACCTTAGTGAACACTGTGTCAGCTGTACTAATTACTGCTGTTGTATGTGTTAGCTTTTCTCTGGGTGGTTTAGACTTCTCAGCTTTAGCAAGACTGACACCCAGGGCTGGGTCATTCTTTGTGAGGGGCTCTCCCGGCCTCTGTTGACTAAGCACCAGCACCCCACCCTCCATCCAGTCCAGGCTCAACATCCCCAGAATGGGAGTTTTCTTTCCTCCAGTGGTCCGGGTGGCCGGCCTCTGTGCCGAGAAGGTGGGGGTGGGTGTGAGAGGAAGGGGCTGATCTTGTCCCAGGTGGAGACTCGGTGGTTTCTCTGGAGGTGCTTGTGGTCCTTGGCAGGGCCTGGGTTCTCAGCTTGCTCCCCAGAGCCCGGGAGTCTGTCTGTCTGCCCTCATCTTGCTGGTGCTGGACCCCGATGCTGGAGCAGGAAGCTCGTGGCTGGCAAAGCCTCTGTCACCTCTTTAGGGACCATCCTCCCAGGTCTGGTGATGCCGGGACGTGGCACTGCTGAGCCCCAGGTACACACTGGCAGGATCACCAATGAGAATCTGAATGATCCCTGCAGTTCGTGGAGCAGCCAGAAGGGGGGGTGGTTCTTGAGCTTCCCTGTCTCACTGTAGAGGGGCAGCAGAGACCTGGGCCCAGCTCCTGCGATCCCCTCCCAGCTTGACCACTGAGTGCCGTTGACCTTGAGCAAAGCATGCGACCCTGTGGCTCAGTGTCCCCTTCTGTGATGTGGGAGAACAGTGATCCTACTCCTTGGAGTTGAGTCAACCCACAGACAGCTAATCGTGCTGGACCAGTGCCCACACGATTAGTGGTGACTTAAGCGCCAGCTGCCAGTGTCCGTTGTGAAGGATGCTGCTCTCCCTTGTGACTCTGGGCCGGGCTCTTGCTCGGGTGCCTAGGCTGACCCAGGATGGTGGACCACAGGGTGAAGCTCGCTTGTAACTGGAGCCGCTGTGAATAGCTCACAGATGTGACAGGTGGAGTCCCAAGCAGGACACCAAGCGCACAGCGATTTCCCAGAAAGTGGAAGTCCTAAGGGGGCAGGTTGGCTCGCGTTGATTCTTCCGGGCCTGGAATGACCTGTCCCTTGAAGTCAAGAGCCAAGTGGTTTGCCCAAAACAGAGGCCGCTGCAGCTCGCCCCTCAGCCAGACCCTGCCAGGGATCTCCGGTCCGGCCTCTCTGGACCAACCCTTGGCAGTGGCTGGTGACAACCTAGGAGGGTTGGAAATAAACCTGTTGTGACTCAGCTGGTAAACAATCCACCTGCAATGCAGGAGACCTGGGTTCAATCCCTGGATTGGGAAGATCCCCTGGCGAATGGAAAGGCTACCACTCCAATATTTTGGCCTGGAGAATTCCACGGACTGTATAGGGGATTACCCAAAACCAGCTACAGATTCAAAGCAATTCCTATCAAAATTCCAATAATATTTTTCATGGAAATACAAAAACTACCCTAAAATCTATATGGAGGCACAAAAGACCTCCAAATGGTCAAAGCAATTATGGCAAAGGAGAACAAAGTTGGAGGCACCACACTTTCTGATGTCAAACTGTACTACAGAGCTGTAGTAATCAACACAGTATGGTACTGGCATAAAAATAGACACAGAGACCAATGGAACAGAATTGAGAGCCCAGAAACAAATCTATGTATATACGGTCTCTTCAACACATGGTATTGGGAAACCTGAGTAACAAGAAGTGGAAGAATGTGCACCACTCCCAAAAATGAACTTGGAATGGATTAGAGACTTAAATTTAAGATATAAAACCACAAGATGTAAGATATAAATCTTAGGCCACAAGACACAAGCTATTAAGATATAAAACTTCTAGAAGAAAACACAGAAGGAAAAGCCCCTTGGCATTGGTCTTGGCAGTGATTTCCTGGACGTGTTGCCAAAAGTGCAAGCAATAAAAACAAAAACAAGTAAGTGGGAATAGGGACTTGCCCAGTGGTCCAGTGGTTAGGACTGTGATCTTCCAGTGCATGGGTTCAACCCCTGGTTGGGGAATTGAGATCCCACATGCCCTGAAGCCAAATTTTTTTTTAAAAAGCAGGACTATATCAAACTAAAAAGCTTCTGCATATCAACAAAATGATAAAGCGACCTACTGTATGGGAGAAAATATTTGCAAATCATATACCTGATAAGAGGCTTCCCTGGTGGCTCAGACGGTAAAGCATCTGCGTGCAATGCAGGAGACCTGGGTTCGATCCTTGGGTTGGGAAGATCCTCTGGAAAAGGAAATGGAACCCACTCCGGTACTCTTGCCTGGAAAATTCTATGGACAGAGGCGCCTGGTAGGCTACAGTCCATGGGGTCGCAAAAGAGCTGGACATGACTGAGCGACTTCACTTTCACTTTTCTTTTATCTGATAAGCGTTTAATATTCAAAATATATAAAGAACTCATTCAACTCAACAGCAAAAGACAAACAATCCAATTTAAAAGTCAGTGGAAGAATTTATTTTCCAAAGAAGACGTCCAGATGGCCAATGATTACATGAAAAGGTGCTGGAGTTCACTAGTCATCAGGGTGATGCCCACTGAAGCCACAGTGAGTTATCAGCTCACACCAGGGAGAATGGCTGTCATCAAAAAGAACACAAATAGCAAATGCTGGGAGGATGTGGAGAAAAGCGAACTCTCATGCACCATTGGTGGGAATGCAAGTTGGTACAGCCGTTATGAAAGCCACTCTGGCAATTCCTCAAAAAAGTAAAATCAGAATTACCATATGATCCAGCAATCCTACTTCTAGGTATTTATCCAAAGGAGTTAAAAATCAAGACCTTATAGCACTACCTGCAATCCCATATTCCTTGCAATATTACTCATAATACCTAAGATATGAAAATAATCTAAGTATCCATTAACAGATGAATGGATAAATGAGATGTGATATACCTAAGATTATAAGATTAACAAGTTCTAGGCATCTACGGCACAACTTGATGATTACAGGTAATACTGTGTCATCTGTTTGAACCCTGCAAAGAGAATAGATATTTAATAGTCTCACCACAAAAAAGAAACAGCAATTATGTAACAAGACGGAGTTGTTGCTAATACATACTTGCTGATACTATGGTAGCAGTCACTTTGCCAAATATAAATACATCAGACCAAATGTCACACACCTTAAACATTCGCAGTGTTGTATGTCAGTTACATCTCAATAAAGCTGGGGGAAATAAAAATGAAATTAGCCATCAACAGAACAAAGACAGCTGGGGACTCCCTGGTGGTCCAGCGGCTGAGACTCTGTTCCCAATGCACAGGGGCCCAGGTTCGATCTCTGATCAGGGAACTAGATCCCACAGGCCGTAACTAAGACCCAGTGCAGCTAAATAAATTTTTAAAATAACAAACATGTTAAAAACGGTTTTAAAAAAGGAAGCTAGCACACATACCTTGTTAAAAATGGGTTCGGGAGTCAGATAATGGTTCAAACCCTGCTGTCTGGATTAACTTTCACGGCATTCAAAGTTCCTCTGGGTAAGTCTTATTACAATGAGCCCTCCCCAAGGGTCAGATCCTGTCCAGGCCCGCTGCCAGGGCCCTGTTTCTGGTCCCACACTTTGGCAAGAAAACGGCCTCCAGTATCACCACCCAGATGAAGGTCTGTGATCAGAATTCATGGAGGGGGGCCCTCCGGGGATGTGTGAGTCTGTTTTTTTTTTGTTTCTTTGATATTTAATAAACCCAAAATAAACTGGGAAACTCATTTTACCTTAAAATAAAAATACACGGAGGCTCTCTCATGTCATACTCATTAATCTTAAAAATATATTACTTTTATACGTTTAAAGTAGCTTTGACTAAAAAGGTGAATTGTGTGCGCCCAAAATTCATGTGCTGACCCCCTAACCCCAGTGTAATGGTATTTGGAGACGGGGCCTTTGGAAGGGCCTCCTTAGGGTTAGGAGGTCATGAGGGTAGAGTCTGAATGATAGGATTACTGCCTTTGTAGGAAGAGACCCCAGAAAGCCTGGAGTGTGAGTGTGCGTCTGTCTGTCCTGTCTCTCCCTCACCCAGCTATGTGAAGACACAGCAGGAAGGCAGAAGTACAAGCCGGGAAGAGCGTCCTTGCTGGAAACCCACGTGCTGGCACGTGGACCCCCAGCCACCAGAACTGCAAGAACGTAAACGTTTGCTGTTGAAGCCTCCCAGGCCATGGTGTTTTGTATGGGAGCCTGAGTTGACTAAAACCGCTGTCATACACAAGTGGGAACACAAGTGAATGAAAGGGTGAAAACGCCTCAGGTTCTGTAGCGGTGACTCAGACCTCACCTGGGTCAGAACCCGCTCCCTGCAAGTCCTCAGCTGCTTTGGTGGGGGGCAGTTTAGTCGCTAAGTCCCTGCAAGTCCTCAGCTGCTTTGGTGGGGGGCAGTTTAGTCGCTAAGTCGTGTCCAACCCTTGCGACCCGTGGACTGTAGCTCACTAGGCTCCTCTGTCCATGGGATTTCCCAGACAAGCACACTGGAGTGGGTTGCCATTTCCTTCTCCAGGGGATGTTCCCGGCTCAGGGATTGAACCCCTGTCTGCTGCATTGCAGGCAGATTCTTTACCAATTGAGCCAACAGGGAAGCCATCAGCTGCGCAAAGAACAACAAACGTCTAAATAATTGTGTGCCAGTTAAGTTGCTGTGCTCCTCTGCTTTCAGTAACAAATAAGGCCTGTTTACTCTGTGTTTCATGGAACAGCCCTGTTCCCAGGGGTCGGCTTTCAGGGCAAAGCGGAAGGGGAGGAGGGGAGGGAGAAGGGCCCCACCCCCCACCCCGTCCTCTCTCCAGGACGCCTGGGCCTGAGCACTTGTCTGAGCCTCCTCCCCATTAGTGATGCCCGCACAAAGGCACGGCACTCAAGGGCCTGTGAGAAACCAGGCTGCCTCTCTGCCCGCCTCCCTGGAGCTGAAGCCTTGTCCAGAGCACCAAGTGAACAGCTGCTTCCCCACCGCCCCCATCACCTCTGAGATCAGCCCCACATCCTTGGCTTACTGAAGTCGCTTCATTAAAGGATGGGCAGAAAGGGGACTTCCCTGGTGGGCCAGTGGCTAAGACTCCACGCTCCCAGCGCAGGGGGCCCAGCTTCGATGCCTGATTAGGGAAGAAGATCCTGCATGTCTCAACTAAAGAACCCGCATGCCACAACAAAGGCTCAGTGCAGTCAAACAAATAAAAACAAATACACAAGGGATAGGTAGCAGGGAACAGCTCTGAGGCATCCAGCATCTCTCCGCTTTCCTCCTCGTCTTTTCACTCCCCTGTTCTTTCAACCAGTTTAGAAGGCCGCTCACACAATTTCCCAAATTTCATGATATTATTCCCAGGAAGGATGTATAAGACATGCCAGAACCCCAGAGAAAATACCTCTGAAACAAGCACCGCTTTTGCATAGAATTGGGGCCACTTTATAAAGAACGGCTGATGTTTTTTATGTTCTATGCTGTTTTGAATCTGGAAAGTATTGACGGGTCCATAAAGACACACTGGTTTGCTATTTTTAACACACCTGCACAAGACAACCTGTCTAGAAAAAATCAGTGCTCACAATAATTGAGGCTCACTGGTACCAGATATCCATAGCCAACAGTGCTTCCCCTCAACCTGAGACAGAGCTCTAACATCCTTCTAGAATTCTCTATTTGAGAAGACTAGCACAAGAGTGCTTCCTCTCAGAGGTTTTATGAAGTTTTTTTACCTTGATTACTTAATGCATCATTTTATACCACTTGGATATGGATACTTTCATAGGCAAATCAGAGTCCTTGAGACAATGGTTTCAGATGTATCATTCATTAAAGAAAGCAATGACTTACACTTCATCAACTGTTTTCATTAAAATGTCTTAAGGAAATGGTTCTGCCTTAAAGGCTCTCTTCCTGAGTTCATATGCAACCAAATCATCTTATTCTTTTCCATTAAGAAAAATCTTAATTCTTGCAAGTTAGAGTTGGTGATTTTAATATTTAGTAATAGCCACAATCATTCTTTTTTATTTACCATATGCAGTTGGCAAGATTCTTATTTTACTATTTTTCTTTCCATTTTATGTTAATGCTCTCTTTTCTG
Organism: Oreotragus oreotragus; assembly: GCA_006410675.1. Classification (NCBI taxonomy): domain Eukaryota; kingdom Metazoa; phylum Chordata; class Mammalia; order Artiodactyla; family Bovidae; genus Oreotragus; species Oreotragus oreotragus. Next base: position 489,957 of record SJYX01014290.1, read on the forward strand.
TATGATAATGTCATAGCCTAATTTTCTCTTCGGCTAGGTCTTGGATATTCCCCTCAAAGGCTGATAATTTAAACGAAAACATTTAAAACTTAATGTTAGCAGAATGGTTATGTGGTCACATGCAGACATGGGGAAATAAGCCTACAGACTCCGTTAATAATATTCCATGCAAATTAAGTCTAACGCGGCACATATAGTAAGCAGCTTCCCTCCAGGGCTGAGCTGAATTGTAAAACTGAGGCTAAAGTTTTAGAAAGATAATAAAATGGAGAGCAAATAACTAGGAATCAGCTTGTCAACTTCTGTTGCAGGGCTGACGTCTGAATATCATTTGCATCTGACAGGAAACCACAACCTAAGAAATACGCTCATTGGATGAACATCCAGTCTCCATTAACACTGATCCTGAGTAGCGCCCTGTGGGGTCCCAGGCACAAAGCTTTCCTGTGCCCCTCATTTCTTTGATTATAGGAAATAACCTTCATTCAGCCTCCATGACCTTTGCTGAGCTCCAACTGGTCAGATTCAAGCACAAAACCAGGGAGAAACAAACAGTTAAGAGAAACAATAGCGCAGCCTTGGGGCAGGGTCTTGGTTCCCCTTCAACACACACAAGAGTATCTTTGAGCTGTTTTGCAGATATGGAAAGCCCCTCCGGGTGAGAGTAGGGTACTGCCCACCAACACACAGACTCCAGACCAGTTAGAAGCAGAAGGCTGATGATGCTGACTCCCACTTCCCTCTCCACCAACCCATCAGAAGAACGCCCACGAGCTGACCAGACCCTCTTTGAACCAGTGCTATGAAACTCCTCCTTAGCCCTCCACACTGGGACACATAGCTTTGAGGACATGAGCCCACTGTGTTCCCCCTTTGCCTGGCATAGCAATAAAGCTATTCTTTTCTTCACTTCAGTTCAGTTCAGTTGCTCAGTCGTGTCCGACTCTGCGACCCCACGGACTACAGCACGCCAGGCCTCCCTGTCCATCACCAACTCCCGGAGCTTACTCAAGTTCATGTCCATTGAGTCGGTGATGCCATCCAACCATCTCATCCTCTGTCGTGCCCTTCTCCTCCCACCTTCGATCTTTCCCAGCATCAGGGTCTTTTCTACTTCACCCAAACTCTCTGTCTTAAATTTAATTTAGTGTAGGGGTACAGAGGCCAGATTCAGCTTCAACCTGACCCTTTTTTGTGTTTTGTTAACAAACATACCAGATTGGTGTCTCTTGCAGACATTAGCTGAGGCTGGCCCAAGGCATCAGTTCCACAGGTCCTTCAAGGTAATCTGGAGCCCAAGTGCAAGCTGAAGACACACCTAGTTTTAACAGCAGCTGGAGGTTGGGGGTTACAGGAAGGATCAGGTTCACAAAGGCAGGAAGTGGCAGTGAATCAAGCTTACCAGCGTGACAACCAGCCTAAGCTGTCAGTACCTGAGAGCAGGCGCTGAGTAAGGGTTCTCTCTAGTTTCTCGTGTCTAATGTGCTGAACCGTTCTGTGTGCCCGAAATTCCCTCCCCTCCTCTCAGCATCACTGGGCCCACTCCACCCTTCAAACCTCAGCTCCAATGTCAGTTCCTAAGGGCAGTCCACCTGGGCCAGGCTCTGCCCCAATACTGTCTACCGAGACTGTGGAACAGAAACGAAAGACAAGGAGGACCCGCAGGGGACAAATGATGTGACTTGCCCGGCATGGCAGCCACGCCCCAAGGATGCCCACTTGTCTCTGAGCTCAACCTGACCCCAGACCTACCCTTCTTCTCTCCACCCTATAAGATCTGTGCTCTCCCAGGGCTCACTGCTCTGATTACTGATGACCCTCAAAAGTATCAATAATGCTATTCCTAGGGACTTTCCTGCCAGTCCAGTGGCTAAAACTCTGTGCTTCTAATGCAACGGGCATGGGCTTAATACTTGATCCCTGTTCAGGGAACTAAGATCCCACATGCCACATGGCAAAAAAAAAAAAGTTATACCAAACTGGAGGAACGGAAAGGCAATAATAGAAAAAAAGGAGAAGAAGAAAAGGGAAAGGGGTACTTGAGATGTATTATGATTGACTGAAATCTAAATGCACAAAAGACTGATTCACCTGGAATTTAAACAGTCTAAGGAGATCTCTGCAAGAAGTGATTATGCAAGTGGACAGAAAAGAACAGGGATGGCGGGGTGGGTACAGTGATCTCTCTCCTCTGGCTGAGAGATGCAGGGAAGGAGCTGAGCTGGGCGGCCATGAAGGGGTTTTGTAAAGCCGATGCATCAGCATCACTTTTATAGACCACGTGGGGGTATAAAAGCACATACAGAGCGTTACGTAACTTCCAAGGTCAGCTAAAACCTCCACATACATAATTTGACAAAGGCTTATTTCATACTATAAATGCCTACTTTTGTGCGCTTTTCCTGAACTTTCGTGACTCACCAATAAAGAGATGCAGCACTTTGTGATGTATTCTCCAGTGAATCTGCCTTGTCTATTCAGGACGCTGCAAACGGAAGACCGGGAGCAGATGTAAATGTTTTCCTAGCTCTCATAAAAGTACAAAATTAAAAAGGCCCGTTACCCTGTAATGGAAATATTCTACTAAACTGAAATCTCATTTTCAAATGATCCAACCAGAACAATCAACAATCACAGGCTTTATGTCCAAACGGGAGAGGAGGGGGCACAGATAACTTGCCCTTGGGTTAGCAGGGTTATATTTAAACAATGAAGGCCAAACATGTCTATATGAAGGGCTCTGAGAAAAATATGCCGAGGATTTTTTTTTAATTAATGGGAATTCTGCTCCCACATTTCCACAGAAAGCTTTTTCTTTTCTAATCTGATTATTCCCTGCAGTTTTAGCCACTGCCAGGAAGAAGTCAGAGGACTGTAAAAATCTATGATGTCCCATCTGAAGGGAAGTGATCTACAACTGGGGTCCCTGGGGGCTCCACGTTCCAGTATGAGCTGGGATCGGGTGTGTGGGGTCAAGGGGAGAGATGTACGTGAAACAATGAGCTCAGGAGTTTCCCAAGATGTAAGCAAGTGCTGAAAACCACAATCACACCAACTGTGGGCAACAGGAAGCCAGTCAGTGATTTAACACTTGATACACACACAAAGTTTCCCTCTCCTCCACACCCACAGAGGAATAGGGCTGCTTTTCCTAATTAGGCCACAGACAACACACAACCGCTCTGACCCTCTCCATTCACCATCGACAGATGGCAAAGTATTACAGCTTCCTGGATTTATAGGGACATATCCATTTGCATTATCTACAAGTGTTTTTTGAAACATTCACTTTTAAAAGAATAGTTCTTGAAACAATAAAGTCCTACTGTACAGCAGAGGGAACTATATTCAGTATCCTGAGATAAACCATAATGGAAAAGAATATGAAAAAGAATATATATGTGTGTGTGATATATACACATACACGTATATTCCACTCACAGATGAGTCAGTAAAGAATCTGCCTGCAATGCAGGAGACCTGGGTTCAATTCCTGGTTTGGGAAGATCCCCTGGAGAAGGAAACAGCAACCCACTTCAAGTATTCTTGCCTGGAGAATTCCACGGACAGAGGAACCTGGCGGGCTACAGTCTATGGGGTTGCAGTTCCGTTCAGTAGCTCAGTCGTGTCCGACTCTTTGTGATCCCACGAACCGCAGCACGTCAGGCCCTTCTGTCCATCACCAACTCCCGGAGTTCACCCAGATTCATGTCCATCGAGTCAGTGATGCCATCCAGCCATCTCATCCCCTGTCGTCCCCTTCTCCTCCGGCCCCCAATCCCTCCCAGCATCCGAGTCTTTTCCAATGAGTACATACAACTGAGAAGGAGGCAACAAAGGACGAGATGGTTGGATGGCATCACTGACTCAATGCACATGAATTTGAGCAAACTCTGCAAGATGGTGAAGCCTGGTGTGCTGCAGTCCATGAGGTCTCAAAGTGTCAGACACGACTGAGCGACTGCACAATAACCGAGTCACTTTGCTGTATAGCAGAAATTCACACAACACTGTAAAACAATTATACTTCAAAAAGAACAGTTCTTCAGAAATTGATAAGATAAAAAAAAAGGGGAGGAGGGAGAATAAAAGCTACAAGTTTATAACTTTAGTTGCAACTTGGCATCATTTCAGTCTAATGAAATCCCTGAAACATTTAAATTTACTTTGTAAGATATAAGATATGTTCATACAATGGAAACAACCAAATGTACCAAGATTGTTGAAAAAGTCTCCTTGTTTCCTTGTAGGAATCATGACGCTGTTACATGCGCAAAGTCCACACGAGAGCAGTGCACATGGCAGTGTCAGCAACAACAGCATCACATTCTTACACCTCTCCAGATGCACACATGCAACACTTTCCCATCGCCATAGCAACTGTTATTCCCATGGGAGGAAGTCACCCGGACAAGTGGCAAAGAGGATCGGTGAGACGATCAGTCCCAGAAACCAGGCACCCAGCCCCCAGTCCAGTACTTTGATTATTCAGCCCCTCATTAAGGTCAAGTTTTCTGAAGAAGAAAATCCATCTCCCTAAGAAAGGCGGCATTGCGTTGCTGGTTAAGAGTACGGGCTTTGGAGACAAGCAATTCTAAGTCCCAGGGCTTGTTCTGCCACATTCCAGGGATGTGACCATGGACCAGTAACCCCTCCTCTCTGCACTCCATTTTACCATGTGTGCAGTGGTCCTCCGGGAGCCGCTGTCACGATACACCAGTCTCCAGCTTTCCCCCTCTTCCCAGCGCACAGAAGGCACACTTCTCCAGCCTCTGCACCTGGACAGCACCACGTGACTGCTCTGACACAAGAAGTGTGAGGAGAGGCAGGCTTCTGGCGTCCAGGTGTGGACAGTGAGGTGTTGTGCGCCCTCTCTGTACCCAGCCCTGGGCTGAGACCAGTCACCTAACACCGCACCACCTAACAGATCGCAGCTCAAGCCCTCCTCAGGCCCCTTCTTGTGATGATCAAATGAAATGGCAGAGGAAGTTCTTAACACAACGCCTTGCACGGTCACCAATGAATGAAAGACGGCCCCCATCTATAGACCTGCACGGGTGAAAAGGGAGACCCAAGATTCAGTCTCAAGACACCTATTCCATAGTCCACTTACTCTCTCTACAAATGTTTGCAGAGTACACGTGCCAGGCACTCTTCTGGGAGTTGAATATACCCCCAGGAAATATGCACATCTTTAAAGACTGTCTAGAAACCCCTTTCTGAGGGAGTTTAGGTGCAACTCTTCGTGATTATGTACATGTACAACTCTTTGATTATATTATGCACAACTCTTCAAGTACATGTCCTAGTGAACTGCAGAGGAGTGAATTCCTGCCCGGGCAAGGATCTGAGGGATCAGAGAGACCACCGAGGACACTTCCAAGGTCTTGGCTCGTCCCCTCCCCAACATGAGACTCACCGAGCTCTCCTTCCTGCTGATGAGGGCACCAAACGTCAATGCACCTGGTCTACAAGGACAGAGCTCTGACTTCCATCAAGGGTGCTGTAGTGAACAATTTATCACATAGCCATCTCACATCACATCCAGCAGCACCTGCCAGATATGCAGGTCATTTTATGAAATATGTGAGCTGAATGGATAGATCCTGATAAATATCCCAATATTTTAATCTCTTTTTTTTTTTCTCTCCTTGATTCTTAAAACTATACTTTTCTTGAGAGGGAACTTCTCCGAAGACTCCTTGGGGTTTTGGGTATGTTTTTTCAACTTCAAATTTATTTTAATGATATGTACAGAAGTTAACAAATTACAATTAAAACAAAATCAGTTATGTTCATTATACACAATTTAAAGTCATGCAGCACTGCATGATAAAAACAACAGCTTCACTCATATACAAAATAGTATAACGAAATTTTTATCATAAGCTTCTGGTAAAGAGTATTTCCTAAAGATTTAAAGAACTGATGAATCAGTTAATGCATTATTAGAAAAGACAGGAAACTTTAGTAAAGTGAGACTACAAGCAATTAACTTGAAAATTACACCAGGGACAAGGGTGAGCATTCCTGACTGAACACCCCATTGCTGGTGGACGTGTTCTCAAAGAGCTCTGAGCTCCAAATACAGTCATGTTTTCATTAACTTGGGAAAAATGATTACATCTGGAAAATGCATATACTTAGGATCAAAACTCAAAATCGGTTCCCCCCCACCCCCAGCATCAGCAAACAACACTGTTAACCGCAGGCAGATCCCGGTAGAATTTTTAAATTCTAATTTAGTGAGGCACGACTGCGTTTTCCAGGAGTGATCAGCCACACTCAAATCTAATTTAAATTCCCAACAACCTTGCTTTAGAAATTTTTCCATGAAATCTGGTCTATGCCTGACTTGCCTGCTGTAAATTCTATTAACCAAATTCAGCAGGGCCTTATATTCCTCTTGAACAACGCTACATTTGGAGGGGGGAAAAATGATTATGAAATATCTAGCAAACACCTTCTATATTTCAAAAAGTATGCTTAGAGCTTAAGACTTAAATTTTGGTTGTTTTTCCTTTCGGATTGTCCAAAAGGCTGGACTCAATGCCTGAATGATCACATTTTCCAAGACACAGGAGACAAGCCCTACACTTGGTCCCAGCCGTGAGGCTCAGGCTGCTCAGACACGAAACCTGGTCTCACTGGTCCTCTCCAGCCTTTCTTCAGCAACGATGGAAACTTNTCACATCCAGCAGCACCTGCCAGATATGCAGGTCATTTTATGAAATATGTGAGCTGAATGGATAGATCCTGATAAATATCCCAATATTTTAATCTCTTTTTTTTTTTCTCTCCTTGATTCTTAAAACTATACTTTTCTTGAGAGGGAACTTCTCCGAAGACTCCTTGGGGTTTTGGGTATGTTTTTTCAACTTCAAATTTATTTTAATGATATGTACAGAAGTTAACAAATTACAATTAAAACAAAATCAGTTATGTTCATTATACACAATTTAAAGTCATGCAGCACTGCATGATAAAAACAACAGCTTCACTCATATACAAAATAGTATAACGAAATTTTTATCATAAGCTTCTGGTAAAGAGTATTTCCTAAAGATTTAAAGAACTGATGAATCAGTTAATGCATTATTAGAAAAGACAGGAAACTTTAGTAAAGTGAGACTACAAGCAATTAACTTGAAAATTACACCAGGGACAAGGGTGAGCATTCCTGACTGAACACCCCATTGCTGGTGGACGTGTTCTCAAAGAGCTCTGAGCTCCAAATACAGTCATGTTTTCATTAACTTGGGAAAAATGATTACATCTGGAAAATGCATATACTTAGGATCAAAACTCAAAATCGGTTCCCCCCCACCCCCAGCATCAGCAAACAACACTGTTAACCGCAGGCAGATCCCGGTAGAATTTTTAAATTCTAATTTAGTGAGGCACGACTGCATTTTCCAGGAGTGATCAGCCACACTCAAATCTAATTTAAATTCCCAACAACCTTGCTTTAGAAATTTTTCCATGAAATCTGGTCTATGCCTGACTTGCCTGCTGTAAATTCTATTAACCAAATTCAGCAGGGCCTTATATTCCTCTTGAACAACGCTACATTTGGAGGGGGGAAAAATGATTATGAAATATCTAGCAAACACCTTCTATATTTCAAAAAGTATGCTTAGAGCTTAAGACTTAAATTTTGGTTGTTTTTCCTTTCGGATTGTCCAAAAGGCTGGACTCAATGCCTGAATGATCACATTTTCCAAGACACAGGAGACAAGCCCTACACTTGGTCCCAGCCGTGAGGCTCAGGCTGCTCAGACACGAAACCTGGTCTCACTGGTCCTCTCCAGCCTTTCTTCAGCAACGATGGAAACTTATGGAACACCAGGCAGAACTGGTATTATTTTGCTGTCTTGCCTTTCTTTCCTCGGGGTTTCCAGGTCTCTTGGGACATGGAATCTACCCGTGTTCCCACTGACAGTGACCTGCAGACCCCGTCTCTCTCCTGCCAACCATCTCTCATCCTTAAGACCCTGTGAAGTCTTCAGGCTCCCTCAGGACTCCCACAGCCTCCGCAGGGCCACACACCCACCTGAACCAGTCCCGTGCCCACGGTGGCTACACACACCAGTCATGCCCGGGGCAGTCTGAGCTGTCTCCAGTGATGCCATCCTTCAGTATCTGCAGGGGATCAGTTCTGGGATTCAGGTTTGCTCAAGTCCCTTAGGTAAACTGCTTCAGTATTTGCTTATAACCTATGTACATTCTCCTTTGCTTTAAAATATGTCAAGATATTCCAATTCTACTTCTCATATCTAATACAATGTAAATACTATGTAAATAGCTGTAAGTTTGATGTAAATACTATGTAAATAGTTGCTGGCACACAGCAAATTCAAGTTTCACTTTCTGGAAATTCCTTGGATGTTCCTGTCTCAAATATTTACAATCTGCAGTGATTGAATCCTCAGATGCCGAGCCCATGGAGATGGAGGGTCAGTTGTAAACAGAAGTTAATTGGATAAATAAACCAGATCACATCAGGTTAATGAAAGGCCCTACTCTAGTTAAGAAGAGGTCTATGAAACAACACTGCTGCTGGGGTTTGGAGCATGGGGCAGACTTGGGAGTCTGCCTGGAGCCGCGCAGACACTCCTGTGTGGGCAGCGGCTGACCTCAATAGCCCTGCTTCAGGACACAGGGTATAAAAATTGGATGTTCTTATGAGCAGATGTGAGTCTTCCAAAAGAAGTACTTAAAAAAAGAATTCGCAATGCTCAAGGCACTTAAAAAAAAAAAGTTTTCTTTTCACTTTTTGGCCACACCACATGGCACGCGGGATCTTAGTTCCCCAACCAAGGATTGAACCCATGTCCTCAGCACTGGAGTCCTAACCACTGGATCACCAGGGAAGTCCCAAGGTACCTTTTAAAGCGTAAAGAGTATGAAAACACTCTGCGTTCACTGCAGCGCCATTTACCATAGCCAAGACAGCAAACGGAAGCAACCTAGATTCCAACAGAAGGATGAACAAGGAGGATGCTGGACGTACGCGCAATGGGATAGCGCTCAGTCACCGAAAAGAGTGAAATGAAGCCACTTGCAGCAACATGGATGGACCTGGAGATTGTCGTCCTGAGTGAAGTACGTCAGACAGAGGAGAAATATCGTACGACACCCCTTACATGTTGTTGTAGTTTAGTCGCTAAGTCATGCCCGATTCTTTGCAACCCCGTGGACTGCAGCCCACCAGGCTCCTCTGTCCATAGGATTTCCCAGGCAACGATACTGGAGTGGGATCCTCAGCACTGGAGTCCTAACCACTGGATCACCAGGGAAGTCCCAAGGTACCTTTTAAAGCGTAAAGAATATGAAAACACTCTGCGTTCACTGCAGCGCCGTTTACCATAGCCAAGACAGCAAACGGAAGCAACCTAGATTCCGACAGAAGGATGAACAAGGAGGATGCCGGACGTACGCGCAATGGGATAGCGCTCAGTCACCGAAAAGAGTGAAATGAAGCCATTGCAGCAACATGGATGGACCTGGAGACTGTCGTCCTGAGTGAGGTACGTCAGACGGAGGAGAAATATCGTACGACACCCCTTACATGTTGTTGTAGTTTAGTCGCTAAGTCATGCCCAATTCTTTCGACCCCGTGGACTGCAGCCCACCAGGCTCCTCTGTCCATAGGATTTCCCAGGCAACGATACTGGAGTGGGTTGCAAGTTCCTTCTCCAGGGGATCTTCCCGACCCAGGGATCGAATTCGTGCCTCCTGCATTAGCCGGCAAATTCTTTGCCATGGGGCCATCAAGGAAGCCTGGATCCCTTATAGGCAAAATCTAAGAAGAGGTCCTACCAATGAACTTATTTACAAACCAGAAACAGACTCACAAACTCAGAGAAAGAACTTACAGTTGCCAGAAGGGAAGGACTGGGGGAAGGGCTGGCTGGGGAGTTTGGGACTGACAAGTATGCACTGTTGTATTTAAAAGGGATAACCAGCAAGGTCCTACCACATAGCACAGTTGGTTCTGTTGAACAGAACTGGGTATGTATATGTGGCAGACCGGATGGGAAGGGAGTTGGTGGGAGAACAGACGCCGGCATACGTATGGCTGAGTCTCCCAGCTGTCCACCTGGTACCACCACAACATTGTTAATCAATTACACTCCAATATAAAATTAAAAGTTTAAAAATAAAAAACAAAGCATAAGAAAACATTTTGAAATGTAGGGAGAACACAAAGGAAGAACAAAACCAAACCTGCAGTCGTTCACCCCTCTCCTTACATGAGATCACCTGAAAGGCCTGAAACAAGCAAACAAAAGCCTCCCACAGGGCTGTCTGTGCCCACTGCAGATGCCTTCATCAAACTTCATCTGTAAAGCGCTAAACAGTAAATATGTTGGGATTTGCAGGCCACAAAGGGTCTCTGTCATATATACCCTTCTTTGCTTGATTTTTACAAGCTTATAAAAGTGTAAAAACCATGCCAGCTTGAGAGCCGTGGGTGGGCCGCCTTTGGCCACCGTTGGCCATTATCAGGCTGTAGTCACAGCCTCAGACCATCTTTGGTGCTTAAACAGAGATGCAGGACAACTACCTCTGACAGGACAAAATTGTAGATTAAGCAAAACACAGAAAACTAAGAAGCTTCTGTTCAAAAGAAAAGCGCCTTTCCAGATAGGCACTAAATGAGCTCAGTTCTGCCTAAGAGCATTTTCCTGGTTCTACGCAATTGCAATTACACATCCCAGACCTGTCTGTGTCTCCTTTGGTTTTCATTTTGTCTGTTTTTGCTTGAGGGTGGGAGTAGAGAGGTCAAGGGAGATAGAGGATAAAGATTTTGGCAGAGTGATTCTTTGACTTATATTTTTTAAGTTAAAAAGTTAAAATAAGTAAGTTCTGAAAAATAACTGTAAGAAGGAGAAATACAGCCTCCCAAATAATAAAACATACTATGCTGCTACTGCTGCTAAGTCGCTTCAGTCGTGTCTGACTCTGTGCGACCCCATAGAGGGGGGCCCACTGTCTCTGGGATTCTCCAGGCAAGAACACTGGAGTGGGTTGCCATTTCCTTCTCCAATGCATGAAAGTGAAAATCGAAAGTGAAGTCGCTCAGTCGTGTCCGACTCTTAGCGACTCCATGGACTGCAGCCTACTAGGCTCCTCCGTCCGTGGGATTTTCCAGGCAAGAGTACTGGAGTGGGGTGCCCAATGCCTTCTCTGAAACATACTATAGATCTACAATAATTAAAAGTATAATTTTAGACCAAAAATAGAGTTGCCATATGATTGTACAATCCCACTCCTGGGTGTATATCTCGACAAAACTATAATTCAAAAAGGTACATACACCTATACGTTCATAGCTGCGTTAATCACAGTATCCCGGACATGGAAGCAACTTAAATGTCCATCAACAGATGAATGGGTAAAGATGTGGTGAGTGAAGTGAAGTCGCTCAGTCACGTCCAACTCTTTGCGACCCCATGGACTGTAGCCTATCAGGCTCCTCCCTCCACAGGATTCTCCAGGCAAGAGTGCTGGAGTGGATTGCCATTTCCTTCTCCAGGAGATCTTGCCAACCCAGGAATCAAACCCGGGTCTCCCGCATTGCAGGTAGATGCTTTCCCATCTGAGCCACCAGGAGGATCTTGGTATGTACACATATACAAGGGACTATTACTCAGTCATAAAAATGAATGAAATAATGCCATTTGCAGCAACATGGATAGAACTAGAGATGATCACACCACGTCAAGTAAGTCAGACAGAAACAAATACCATAAGATATCACTTCCATGAAGAATCTAAACTATGGCACAAATGAACTTATCTACAAAACAGAAACAGACGCACAGATGGAACGCACCTGCGCTTGCCTAGCGGGAGGGTGAGTAAGGGAGGGATGGAGCGGGAGGCTGGGGTTAGCAGATGCAAACTGTTCTGCAGAAAATGGAGAGACACGGTCCCAGTACCGCACAGGGCGCTATACTCAGTATCGTGGGATAACTCATAGTGGAAAAGAACAGGGGAAAATGTGCACATATGAATAACTGGCTCACTTTGTTGTACAGCAGAAATTAACACAAGACTGCAAAGCAACTATATTTCAAAAAATAATTTTTGAATACAATTTTAGGCTAGATCAGAAGCAGATTAGTAAAACAAAAATATCATAGGAACAGACTCTAAGATATACAAAACAGGAATACATGATGAAGTGATAATAAAACTCTGGTGGATTCAACGGCTGATTTCAACAAAATAATTGCTGGGTCAACTGATTATTTATAGGGGGAAATCAAGTTAGAAAGATATACTCCAAAATTAATTCCAAGTTACTCACAAAGTTTAAAAATTCCATTAGAGGAGTTATTAAAAAAATAGTTAAGCATATTATTTCCTTTCTGTAGGGAAAGACTTTTTAAAACTGTGACAGAAGTCACATATCCATAAAAGATAAAATTGACTTCTTACAAATTAAAATTAGTAAATTTATTTTTACATAGTAATGATATATTCTTAAGATTATACACTTAGAGTGAGTTAACATTATAAATTAAAAAAAGCAAATTAAACACACCTAATGGCAATCCACTCCAGTACTCTTGCCTGGAGAACCCCATGGACGGAGGAGCCTGGTGGGCTGCAGTCCATCGGGTTGCGAAGAGTCAGACTCGACTGAGCGACTTCCCTTTCATTTTTCACTTTCACTCATTGGAGAAGGAAATGGCAACCCACTCCAGTGTTCTTGCCTGGAGAATCCCAGGGACCGGGGAGCCTGGTGGGCTGCCGTCTACGGTCGCACAGAGTCAGACACGACTGAAGTGACTTAGCAGCAGCAGCAGCAACAAACATCAAAAGGTCTTCCCAACTAGCGCTAGTGGTAAAGAACCCGCCTGCCGATGCACGAGATGTAAGAGGCACAGGTTCGATCCCTGGGTTGGGAAGATCCCCTGGAGGAGGGCAAGGCAACTCACTCCAGTATTCTTGCCTGGAGAATCCCCAAGGACAGAGAAGCCTGGCGATCTACAGTGCAGAGCATCGCAACAAGTCAGACACGACTGAAGCGACTCAGCACGCGTGCACACAAACATCAAAAAGTATTAATAAAAGGCAGCAACTAATTAGGAAAATACTTTCAAAACTATTATAGAGACAGAATCGATAGCCTTCATATATAAAGATGCCTTATAAACTGTCAGGACTTCCCTTGTAGCTCAGTGGGTAAAGAATCTGCCTGCAGTGCAGGAGACCAGGGTTCGATCCCTGGGTTGGGAAGATCCCCTGGAGAAGGAATGGCAACTCACTCCAATATCCTTGCCTGGAAAATCTCATGGACAGAAGAGCCTGGTGGGCTGCAGTCCATGGGGTCACTAAGAGTCGGGCACAGCTGAGCGACTAACACTTACTTACTTACACTATAAACTGTTAGGGATATATTATACTTCAACACCTTAAAACGTAGGGCATTTTTTACCACGTATTAAATAATATGACTCATTTGAAAAGACCCTGATGTTGGGAACGATTGAAGGCAGAAGGAGAAGCGGACGACAGAGGATGAGATGGTTGGATGGCATCACCGACTCAGTGGACATGGGTTTGGGTGGACTCCAGGAGCTGGTGAAGGACAGGGAGGCCTGGCGTGCTGCGATTCATGGGGTCGCAAAGAGTCGGACACGACTGAGTGACTGAACTGAACTGAACTGAACTGAAAGTTAATATACAGATAAAAACGTTTAACTTCACTGGCAATCAAAGAAAGGCAAATAAACACCATGATTTTTTGTTTCTCACATCAGCCATGTCAGCACATGATGCCTGAAGCGGGTATGAGTCCTAGCCCCTCCTCCCACTGCTGACTGCATAGAATTCACTCTGGAAAACTTTATTTTAGTGTTTGATTTTTTTAATTGAAGGGTAGTTGATTTGCAATGTAGTGTTAATCTCTGCTGTACAGCAGAATGATTTAGTTATGCACATATATACATGCATTCATTTTTATATTCTTTCCATCACGCTCTATTGCAAGGTACTAAATATAGTTCCTTGGGCTATACAGTAGGATCTTGTTTATCCATTCCATATATAATAGCTTACACATGCTAACTGGGAAATAACTTGGCCAGCATTATGTATCTTTCAACTTATGTATCACATACCTTTAAAGTGATCACACACACGTGGAACTGTTAAAGTATCTTTGATACTAATTTCTCAGTTTGATGTTGATGTCTCCTTTAAATGAGAAATCTTTCTTCTCTGCAATCACCCTCTGGTTTTTTCAGTCTTCTAACTTTATTGAGGCCTTCAATGGCTAAGTCAAAGATCTCTCTTGCTAAGTGTCACATTGCACTTGAAAATTTGCAGGCTATTTTCAAATATCTTTTGATATTGATTTCTAACATAGTTCCACAGTGATAAGAGAACAGACTCTGTATGATTTCAATACCTTTAGACCATGAAATTTTTGCACCCGGTCTTATGTTCCTGGATACATTCTAGTGTCTCCCAGTTTATAGTCTATGGAACTTGAATAAAATTTGAATCCTACTGGTGTGTGAAAACTGTATAAACCTTAATTATGTTGAATTGGTTCACAGTGCTTTTCGGGCCTATTGTATTCTTCTACTTCTCTGTCTATTAACTCTATTAATTTTTGAGACAGTGATACTAAAACTCCAACTAAAAATCTTAATTTATTTCTACTTAAAAAGTAATTGTAATGTTTAGTGGAATTACATGTAACTTTGTTCTGCATTTTCCAAGTCTCCTATAAGTGTGTTATCATATATTCATAATTTAAAAAAAAAGAGGAAAAAATAAAGTGGTCATACTCTTTGACCTATTAAATTCACTTCAAAAAATGAAACAATCATAAATCCAGACAAGGACAAAGCAGGTGCATTATTGGGAGCATTATTCATCAAACTGGAAACAATTTCAATGCCTGCCACTGGGGGATGGCTAGTAAGTGATGACATAAACATACTATGAAATATTAAGTTGCCATTAAAATTGTGCACCCCACTTCAGTACTCCTGCCTGGAAAAACCCATGGACAGAGGAGCCCGGTAGGCTACAGTTCAGGGGGCCGTGAAGAGTCGGACACAACTGAGCGACTTCACTTTCACTTTTCACCTTCACGCATTGGAGAAGGAAATGGCACCCCACTCCAGTACTCCTGCCTGGAGAATCCCATGGACGGAGGAGCCTGGTAGGCTGTAGTCCATGGGGTCGTTAAGAGTCGGACACGACTGAGCGACTTCAGTTTCACTTTTCACTTTCATGCATTGGAGAAGGAAATGGCAACCCACTCCAGTGTTCTTGCCTGGAGAACCCCAGGGACAGGGGAGCCTGGTGGGCTGCCGTCTCTGGGGTCGCACAGAGTCAGACACGACTGAAGCGACTTAGCAGCAGCAGCAGCAGCATGAAGAGTTTTAATGACAGAATATCTATGTTAAATGAGCAAGGTGAAAACAAAACTCCATGTGATGTGATCTTAGATCTGATAAAATACACTCACACACAGTCACACCACCTCCACACACACCACAAAGACACTCCCCCACCGCAACATACACACACACTCAGACTGGGGGAGGGGAGGCGAAATCCCAAAATGGTCAAAAGAAAGTGAGATTACAGGTGGCTAATATTTTATTCTTTACATGTCTCTGCATTTCCTACATTTTCCATAATTAATATATATTCACTTCCTACCCAGGGAAAATATACTTTAATGATATCCCTAGACCCATTAATTAAAGACAATGAGTAAGAAAATACTGATCTTTACAAAATCAAAACTTATCAGAAACCAGAATTACAGAACTAAAAAGTACCTCATCTCAAATTTTCACTGCAGATTAAACTCACTCTAAGAATTTTATGAAACTGAGACATACCCTAAACTTTTCAAAGGTCTTATCCCAGTCTGCAGTCAGCCCGATATTACCTATAATAAAATTCCTGTGTAAACACCTACAGAATGCTCTGTTAAGCAAGACACAGGTCTAAAAGTTAAAAAACAGGGCCGCTAAAAGGAAAATAATCCATGTAAAAATCCTTTGGGCATCAAAGTTTAACTCATTTAAAGGAAAATAATCAACGACCTTGATCTGACATTATCAGATGGTCAAGGCCCCATGCAATATCACTTTAAGGCCTGTTCTCCCTGTGCGGGAGCCTGAGAAATGGGGCTCACAGGCACTAACACAGTGAACGAGGGAAATGATGTGCTGAGACTATTAATGAGTCAAATGCTGTCATTTCATCGCTAAGTGGTGTCCGACTCTCTTGCAACCCCATGGAGTAGCCCAGCAGGTTCCTTTGTCCACGGGATTTCCCAGACAAGAATCCCGGAGTGAGTGCCATTTCCGCCTCCAGGGGGCTCTTCCTGACCCAGCGAATAAACTTGCACCTCCTGCACTGGCGAGCAGATTCTTTACCACTGAGCCACAGCAAAGCCCAATGAGTCAAACAGGGAAAAACAAATAACTCCAGGGAGCATGACGCAGGAGTATTGAGACACCCACTGAGACGCCCTCTAATTAGGACTTGAAGGCACTAAGTCAGTGAAGACGACAGAAAACGCAGAAAGCACTCAGGCATCAAGCGCCTTTGCACAGAAAAGACGTGCTGCGGTGGAAGCGAGGCGGACTGTGGAGGCCCACAGACTAGGCTGGCACCCCGGTGCGCCCCCAGGCAAGCACGTGCTCCCAGGCGAGATCCCAGCCTCTTGGAGCATCAGCTTGCTTGACTGGCAAAAACACTGGGAGTAACGACCCTTACAGCCTTAGTGTGAGGTTTGAGGGAGTGGGTACCAGACACCTGGATCAAAGCCCAGGGTGCCCAGCCACGCGTGGAACCCACGACCCACCCAGGAAAGACCAGAAACCCCAGAGACCACCGCCTCCTTGCCCAATGCTGGAGGCACTGCTTTCTCTTCCCTAGCTGGCTTGTGGCCCCGGGGAAAAGCCTTGCTGGGCACTGGTGGGGGGCTGGGGCAGCTAGGAAGAGAATGATGGGCAGAGCTGAGTGATGCTCTGAATCTAGACGCCCAGACGGTCCCTGCGGGCTCCCCCAGTGCTGGCCTGGCCCTGCTCCAGCACAACCCGACCCAGACCCTGAACAGCCTGGAACAGAACTGGGGCAAAGGGACGGGGAAACAGCATCAATAATATTGCCCAGCGAAGACAGAGAATACAGTAAGCCTTACAACTAAGAGAATAACAAGAAATAAATGAAGGATGAGAAGTCGACAAATCTCCATTAGCCTATGGAACACTTCAAAAGAGATGGTGGACACAAAGGAAGGAGACAATGAGCAGCGTGGGAGGAACTGATGAAGACAGAAATATCAATTTCACTCCGTGGGAAGACGGGAAAATCCTGGACGGGAAGTTATGTGCACAGCAAGAACGCTGCCTGGTGTGCTTGCGGGTCCTAAGAGAAGTGGGTGATGACCTTGCTGGGCCGCCAGGACAGGGAGAGACAGAAAGAGAGCCCCCTATTCATCACCGGAAGCTGATGGGAGACCCTGGGTGGTACTGCTGATCGCTGGGAAGTTAACGCCAAACCTGACGACTTGTCAGCGCACGAAGGCCTCAGTCTTCTTCTGAGAAGTAATGAAGATAATTAGAGGAGATACTGAAAATCATTAGCAACATTAAAATCGACTGTAATTACCTTACAGGTAGTTGAAGCAGGAGTGATAACGAGTCCCTGTTTAGAAAAAACTGTTGCGTCAGACAAACGTGACAGCTCCTGGCCTCGGTGTTGGCACAGTGGACAAGGAAGGATGGTCTTCGCTACGCGACTCCCACTGCTGCCCCTTCCCGATTCACGCGTCAGCCCACCTCTCTAAGCCAGCATCTCGCCTGCCTCGCAGGGTGCTGATGACAGCTAGCAACTGACAAAAAGGCGAGCGCGTGCTAAGAGCCACGTGAACGGCACCGGCTGCCGAGTGCAGCAGCACCTCTTGCGTCGGGCTAAATTCCCAAGGGGTGGGGGAGACGCGCTCCTCCAGCGCAGATCTCGTCGAGCTGCTGAGAGGGGACGACCGCCACGCTGATGAAGAACTGTGGTCCAGCGCTTCAGGGAACACCTGCACGGCCTCCTCGACTCCCAGCAGCAGGCAAGCGTACAGAGCGGATGAGGCCCCCCGCAGAGCACCGGGGAGCCCCAACTCTCCATGGGCCCCCAAATCAGCACAAACCTTCTGGGGGCCCGTGCGTTCCCCACAGGGCACCTGGCGAACCACAGCAAGCCCGTGTGGCCCCGCTTGGCTTTTATAAGGAACACCATACTGTTTTCCGCTTTCCTGGCGGCTCAGCTGGCAAAGAGTCTGCCTGCAATGCGGGAGACCTGTGTTCGACCCCTGCGTGGGGAAGACCCCCCTGGAGGAGGGCATGGCAACCCACTGCAGTGTTCTTGCCTGGAGAATCCCCATGGACGGAGGAGCCTGGTGGGCTGCAGCCCACGGGGTCGCACAGAGTCGGACACGACGGCACAATTGCTGCCTTCATAGTGGCTGCACCAATTCACACGCCCACCAACAGTATAGGAAGGTTCCCTCTACAGCAGTTACTGTTTGTAGACTTTTTGATGATGGCCATCCTGACTGGTATGAAGGGAACCTCACTGTAGGTTTGATTTGCATTTCTCTAATACAAAATTGTATTTTTAAAAATTAAACGCTGATTGTCAAAACAAGTATATATGAGAATATTTTGCTGGTAGGGGTACATCGTTCTACGGAGGACAGTTTGTCAGTATCCAGCAAAACAAAAACCTCTACTTCAACCATTTCTAGATTCCATTTCTAGAAATTTATCCTACAGACACACTAGTACCTGCACACATGACTTCACTAAGGCTCTTTATAATACCACCATAATATCAAGACTGTTTATAATATCATCACACTCTACATGTCCACCCATAGGGGACTAGATATGTACTGGAGGAGGGCATGGCAACCCACTGCAGTGTTCTTGCCTGGAGAATCCCCATGGACAGAGGAGCCTGGTGGGCTGCAGCCCACGGGGTCATACAGGGTTGGACACGACTGGGCACAATTACTGCCTTCATAGTGGCTGCACCAATTCACACGCCCACCAACAGCAGTTACTGTTTGTAGACTTTTTGACGATGGCCATCCTGACTGGTGTGAAGGGAACCTCACTGTAGGTTTGATTTGCATTTCTCTAATACAAAATCGTATTTTTAAAAATTAAATGCTGATTGTCAAAACAAGTATATATGAGAATATTTTGCTGGTAGGGGTACATCGTTATACGGAGGACAGTTTGTCAGTATCCAGCAAAACAAAAACCTGTACTTCAACCATTTCTAGATTCCACTTCTAGAAATTTATCCTACAGACACACTAGTACCTGCACACATGACTTCACTAAGGCTCTTTATAATACAACCATAATATCAAGACTGTTTATAATATCATCACACTCTACATGTCCACCCATAGGGGACTAGATATGTAAAATTATATCTGCAGAAGAGAATACTGTGGACCCACTAAAAATAATGAGGCATATCTATACGTAAGAAAATGAACCAATATCCATATTGTTAGGTTAAAAAAAAAAAGGTGTGGACATGCGCACCAGATGCTATTTATGTACAGGGTAAGGACAAAAAGAAATGTTCACATTTAATATTAATCATTAATATTTGTTGCATGTATTCTGCATGCCAAGAATTGTTCTTAGCAGTTTACACGAATTATCTCATTAGTTGTTCTCAGTAATTCTGAGACCTCATTCATATACCCATTTTGCAGATAAGAAAAACTGAGGTACAGTGAGGTTGCCCAAAGTCACAAAGTGAGTGACTGAGTTTCAGGCTCTGTCTGGCATCAGAGCTCACCGTCTGGGCCAAACCACACTGAACCTCCTAATACTTCTGCTACCTCTTAGAGTGTCCCCAAGAAACTTATACAAAGAGTTGCCCAGCTAGAAGATGAGGACGGGAATGAGATGGTCTGAATTCTGTGCATGTGCGTGACTTGTCCAAAAATCAATAAATGCTATAATCTTTTACTCCGCCTGCTTGGATTAATCGGTGAGAAGGACAATATCAATTAGTGTTATGAATGAATTATGTACTTTTAAAGAAATGTAGTTTTATTCATCTATTGACTTGTTCCTATATTTAATTAGTTTCTCCTTTTTTTTAAGGACTCAAAAAATGACAAATAAAACTTCACCTAGTACAGAATTCAGAGTTATGCATACAAGCGATTTCCAAGATCATCAAGGGGGAATGATAAAATACTCACACTCACACACACAGCATTAAGGGACTTCTCTGGCAGTCCAGTGGTTGGGACTTCACCTTCCAGAGCAGGGAGTGCAGGTTCAGTCCCTGCTCGGGAAGCTAAGAAAGATCCCACATGCGTGCTGCCAAAGAATCAAGACGTGGAACATGGAAATAAAAACAAAAATAAACAAATAGGACCTAATTGAACTTAAAAGCTTTTGCACAACGAAGGAAACTATAAGCAAGGTAAAAAGGCAGCCTTCAGAATGGGAGAAAATAATAGCAACAAAGCAACTGACAAAGAATTAATCTCCAAAATATACAAGCAGCTCCTGCAGCTCAATACCAGAAAAACAAACAACCCAACCAAAAAATGGGCCAAAGAACTAAACAGACATTTCTTCAAAGAAGACACACAGATGGCTAAGAAACACATGAAAAGATGCTCAACATCACTCATTATCAGAGAAACGCACATCAAGACCACAGTGAGGTACCGTCTCACACCAGTCAGAACAGCCGCCGTCAAAAGGCCTCCAAACAATAAATGCTGGAGAGGGTGTGAAGAAAAGGGAACCCTCTTACACTGTTGGTGGGAATGCAAACTAGTACAGCCACTATGGAGAACAGTGTGGAGATTCCTTAAAAAACTGGAAATAGAACTGCATTATGACCCAGCAATCCCACTGCTGGGCATACACCCTGAGGAAACCAGAATTGAAAGAGACATGTGTATCCCAGTGTTCATTGCAGCACTGTTTATAACAGCCAGGACATGGAAGCAACCTAGCTGTCCATTGGCAGACAAATGGATAAGGAAGTTGTGGTACATATACACAATGGAATATTACTCAGCTATGAAAAAGAACTCATTTGAGTCAGTCCTAATGAGGTGGATGAAACTGGAGCCTATTATATAGACTGAAGTAAGCAAGAAAGAGAGACACCAACACAATATATTAGTGCATATATAGAGAATTCAGAAAAACAGTGCAACGACCCCAAATGCAAGGCAGCAAAAGAGACACAGATGCAAAGACCAGACTTTTGGACTATGTGGGAGAAGGCAAGGGTGGGATAATATGAGAGAATAGCATTGGAACATGTATATTACCATGTGACTTGATGACCAGAGCAAGTTCGATGCATGAAGCAGAGCACTCAAAGCCGGTGTTCTGGGACGACCCAGAGGGACGGGATGGGGAGGCAGGTTAGAGGGGGCTTCAGGGCAGGGGGACACATGTACCATGGGTGACTCGTGTCGATGTATGGCAAAAACGATAAAGCAATTATCCTCCAATTGAAATAAATTACTTTTTTTAAAGACATGGAACAGATGCAATTGTGACAAATTCAATAAAGATTCAAAAATAAAACAAAACAGCATTAAGCCTGCGGTTGAGGGTGAGGCTGTTCACTTATTTACAAAGTATCCTCAAAGGCAGGAGGAGGGATTTTAGACTTTATTTCTACCTAAGGAGAGAAATCAAAGGCAGAAAAAGTAAAAGCATTCTCAGAAGCACACTCAATCTCTTAATTATGATCTATCTCCAACAATAACTGAGAAAAATGGCAAACATTCATCATAAAATATAAAACCACATCCTCGCAAAGATATAAAAGGTGTAAAACATCAGTGAGGTAGGGCTCTCTGTTTTGTGTGTTCATCTGAAACACAAGGTAACAGGCCAGAGCAGTGCTTCTCAAACTTTAATGCGTGTACACATCCCAGGGGACCTCGTTAAAGTGCAGATTTGGATTTGGTAAGTCTGGGGGCAACCCAAGACTCCACCTTTTTAAGGTAGTCCCAAGGGCCACCTGTACCGAGGTGGGCCGGCCACACTTCGTGGAACAAGATTCTAGACAATAGGGCTAAGGAGATACAACTACACCCTGATAAATTTTCAGCTGGAGAACTAAACTCCAGCTATTAAAATCTCTGTCCCTTTGTTTTCGACCAGGATCCTTGGCCCTGCCCAATCAACAGCAATTGATAAAAGGCCAGACGAGAAATTCACACAAGGCTTTACTGGGGCCCCTGCTGCACCAGTGGGGAGGGAAAAGCAAGCAACAGGTTCCCTTGCTGGCTCACTCCCCAAGCGGGGACAAGCTGGTTGCTCCTATGGGGTGAGGGTAGGAGCAGGCCCGGAGGTCAGCCAGAGGTATGGCTTAGGCGGTCGGCCACCCCCCTGGGTGCTGCTGAGGGCAGTGGGCATGTGCAGGACTTTGCTTTTGCCCCCAAACCCCTGCCTTTGCTCCCAGCTCTTCAGAAGTGGCATCTGGGCTTTTGGTTTTTTTGTATCTTGAGTCTATAATTTGCCCCAACAGCACGTGCACGCAGTGACTTTCAGTCCCTTATAGTTTCTCTGTATTTTTCTCCAGGTGCAAGCACTGCAGCCAAGGGTCCAGCCTGTCTCACCTTCAGAAGCATTTCAAAATCCAACAGAGACCCAGATTTGAATGGAGGTGTCTTTTCTCTTGACAACTGAGCAGGGTGGCATATAGAGGGAAAACATGCCTGCAAACACATTGCTTTCAGTGTATTCAGAAATTCAAAGTGAATGCGAAAGAGTCAGCAGAGGATCTGGCCTCAAGAGCGGCTGAGAAGGGTCCGCAACTGGCACCACTTTGTGCATAAGAGCGCGACTCTGCGGCACTCAGATGTCTTCAGCTTCATCGAAATGCATGCGCTGGGCATCCGTACCCGCTGAGCAACTGTGGGACGCAGGGTCGGAGTGGTCCCCGCCCCCGGGCTGGAGCAGAGCACGGCGCAGCCCCGCCACAGTGAAGCCTCTCCCAGGGCACAGATGAGGCTGGAAATGCACAAGAAGGGTGGAAACAGCACACGCGACTGCTGGGAAGACTCAAGGCAGAGAAACAAAACCACCAGGGTGAGGACGACACGGGGGCTCCCGGTGATGATTCTGGAGAAGAAGTAGGTCTGGGCTTCTTAGAAAGGGTGAGGAAGAGCAATCCAAGGGAAGCAGAATAAAGCAGCACATTCCAGTCCCGGAGAGAGCAGGGCAGGCAGGCATTACCGGGGCTCCTTCGGGAGCACCCAGACAGGTATCGCTGCAGCTGTGGCCAGGTTTCCTGCACATCTGATCTAATCTCCGATCCTAACAGTTAAAGTTCCTGAGAGAGGAGTCAGCAGGTAATTCTCAGGGCAGGCGGTGTCTGGAGAATGCAGGGAACGCAGAGGGAAGTGCTCCCCGCGCTGCGGGGAGAGGGGCCCTCTGAAGTCAGCATCCTCGCGTCACCTCGGTTCCCCACCTGTCCAGAGGTCTACACACTCCTCTGAAAAGGGCCAGACAGAGACTATTTTAGGCTCTGCTGTTGGGCAAAAGCAGCCTGAGATGATGCGTAATTGCATGAACGTGGCTGCGTGTCAATAACACTTTATTTTACGGAACAGGCAACAGGCAGGCTGGATTTGGCAACACTCCTGAATTACAAGGTAGGCAGTGGTAACAACTTCCCTAATGTTAGGAAGCTTGGGGTAAAGACCAAGGAGGGGAAAGCTGATGCAACTTACAAGTGACCCTGGGACTCAACAGCCATCGACGACAGCCGTCAGGGTCCATCTGGAAACATCTAGGTCCCTCTCATTACCTCCGTCCCTCCCGATCACCGGGCAAGGTGTCTCTTCCCGCCCACCTGCTTCTTCCTCCGAGCCCTCACTCCTTAACTCTTCTCCCCTCCAGAGCATCACCACTGGCTCTATTTCCTCCTTCCATTAGCTTACAGACAGCACGTGTCTATCCTGCCCCACCCAATACCACCCTTTAGACCACATTCCTCTCTAGGTCCAATCTGGCAGCTTCAGGAACCGGCACCAGTTTTGCCCACTTTCCAGCGCTTCCACCAGCATTCCTGTGCCAACTGGACTTTGACCCCACTACGTTTCTGTAATAGTCTTTGCCAAAATCATGAACACTCGTAAGCCATTAACTTTCCTGACCTGACTCAAGCACTGGGAACTGCTGATGGCCAGCCCCTCTTCAAACCCTCCTCCCCACCTGACTGGCTGGCGACTGGCCGGGGGCCTCTCCTGCCCACCCATCCTTCACCGGCTTCTCTTCTTCCCTCCGATGTTTCCATTCACCAGCTTTCTGCTTTGGACCGCTTCCCGGCATTTGTAACAATGTATGTCACACAAGTGGGAGAGCCAGGAAGGCGAAAGATGAACTGATGCAGGTGAATCCATCCCCTTCCCTTCAGAGCTGCCCCCACAAGGTCTGCTGTCCCCCTGGGCAGAAAGCTGTCCCCTGCATCCACCTGTCCGCCGCCCCCCTGGGCAGAGCCTGCATCCGCCTGTCCGCCGCCCCCCTGGGCAGAGCCTGCATCCACCTCGCGCCCCCAACCACAATGCATCCTCCCCACGGCTCCGCCAGCCCTGTTGTCAACAGACGGCCATCTCCTGTCGGTGTTCATTCTCTCACAGTCCTCACACCTTGCCACACGAATCCAGTGAGCCCTGCTCAGTTTCATCGTGACCTGCTCTCCCTCAGCGCTGCCAGGACACCCTCGGACGGCAACCGTCCCTTCCAGCCTTAGAGGGCCTGCACCCCGCCCCAAGGGCGCCTGCTCCTGCTGCCACCTAGAGGCGCCTGCTTCTTGGCCCACTTGTGCATCAAGGTCCCGCCTTCGGTCCTGATCCCACCCCACGGCTTTAATCCCCTCCATGAGCCTTATGCAGGAGACCTTGGTTCAATCCCTGGGTCTGGAAGATCCCCTGGAGAAGGAAATGCCGCTCCAGTGTTCTTGCCTGAAGAATTCCACGGACAGAGGAGCCTGGTGGCCTACAGTCCATGGGGTCGCAAAGAGTTGGACACAACTGAGCGACTTCACTTCATGAGCCTTAAGGACCAAGTCGGAATTTTCACCTGTACATTTCTCCAGGGCATCAGATCGCTCCATCCAACTATCCACCCACCTTTTCAGTTATTATCATCAAGAGCACAAGAGCAGCTGCAGTTCCAGACTGCCTGCATGCCTCACGGCTCCCACCCCAGCCCGTGATGGAACTCCTCCTCCCATCGAGGAAGGCATCCTGGGTGGTCCACAGAGGAGCCTGTGTCCCCACTGCCCCCGCCGATCAGAGCCCTGCACCGCCCTGGCTGTGCCCACTGCAGCTACAGTGCCCGGTCCAACGATCACCAAGAACACACCCCAGACAACGTTTGAGTGTGTCCAGACCTGACACTAAGACACAAGCATTAGTCACTGTCCGTAGCAGTCACTGGACAGATAAAACTTTCCTGCTGTTTTCCCAAACATTAACACAAAGTGAAAACAAGAACTAGAAACGCCCAGTCACTTTCCAGTGAGGTCACATCCTGAGACTATCACAACTAGCTTCGAATTTCAAATGGGAAGACGAGGCATTTAAACATGTTTACCGGCTAACATTTAAAATCAGACCAAATCCTAGGATAAACCTGAAGCTGTGAGTGTATGGAGTCCAGGAAAGAAAGCAGAGCTCTGAGCTCAGGTGAAGCAAATCATAACAGTCCCATCCTTAACTGGTGAGTGAGCAGGACAAGTCATTTCGCTTCGGCGTCCCCATCTTTAAAACGAGGGTCCTGTATGGTCTTCAAAGTTTAGATCAGGAAGTTTGTCAAAAGTTCTCAGTACAAAGTAAATTTTCCAGAAGAACCAGATAAAGCAAACTCAAGACTTGAAAAACCGTTTTTCCAGTTTTACTGAAAAAAAAAAAACCCTGCTGCACCAGTGGGGAGGGAAAAGCAAGCAACAGGTTCCCTTGCTGGCTCACTCCCCAAGCGGGGACAAGCTGGTTGCTCCTATGGGGTGAGGGTAGGAGCAGGCCCGGAGGTCAGCCAGAGGTATGGCTTAGGCGGTCGGCCACCCCCCTGGGTGCTGCTGAGGGCAGTGGGCATGTGCAGGACTTTGCTTTTGCCCCCAAACCCCTGCCTTTGCTCCCAGCTCTTCAGAAGTGGCATCTGGGCTTTTGGTTTTTTTGTATCTTGAGTCTATAATTTGCCCCAACAGCACGTGCACGCAGTGACTTTCAGTCCCTTATAGTTTCTCTGTATTTTTCTCCAGGTGCAAGCACTGCAGCCAAGGGTCCAGCCTGTCTCACCTTCAGAAGCATTTCAAAATCCAACAGAGACCCAGATTTGAATGGAGGTGTCTTTTCTCTTGACAACTGAGCAGGGTGGCATAGAGAGGGAAAACATGCCTGCAAACACATTGCTTTCAGTGTATTCAGAAATTCAAAGTGAATGCGAAAGAGTCAGCAGAGGATCTGGCCTCAAGAGCGGCTGAGAAGGGTCCGCAACTGGCACCACTTTGTGCATAAGAGCGCGACTCTGCGGCACTCAGATGTCTTCAGCTTCATCGAAATGCATGCGCTGGGCATCCGTACCCGCTGAGCAACTGTGGGACGCAGGGTCGGAGTGGTCCCCGCCCCCGGGCTGGAGCAGAGCACGGCGCAGCCCCGCCACAGTGAAGCCTCTCCCAGGGCACAGATGAGGCTGGAAATGCACAAGAAGGGTGGAAACAGCACACGCGACTGCTGGGAAGACTCAAGGCAGAGAAACAAAACCACCAGGGTGAGGACGACACGGGGGCTCCCGGTGATGATTCTGGAGAAGAAGTAGGTCTGGGCTTCTTAGAAAGGGTGAGGAAGAGCAATCCAAGGGAAGCAGAATAAAGCAGCACATTCCAGTCCCGGAGAGAGCAGGGCAGGCAGGCATTACCGGGGCTCCTTCGGGAGCACCCAGACAGGTATCGCTGCAGCTGTGGCCAGGTTTCCTGCACATCTGATCTAATCTCCGATCCTAACAGTTAAAGTTCCTGAGAGAGGAGTCAGCAGGTAATTCTCAGGGCAGGCGGTGTCTGGAGAATGCAGGGAACGCAGAGGGAAGTGCTCCCCGCGCTGCGGGGAGAGGGGCCCTCTGAAGTCAGCATCCTCGCGTCACCTCGGTTCCCCACCTGTCCAGAGGTCTACACACTCCTCTGAAAAGGGCCAGACAGAGACTATTTTAGGCTCTGCTGTTGGGCAAAAGCAGCCTGAGATGATGCGTAATTGCATGAACGTGGCTGCGTGTCAATAACACTTTATTTTACGCAACAGGCAACAGGCAGGCTGGATTTGGCAACACTCCTGAATTACAAGGTAGGCAGTGGTAACAACTTCCCTAATGTTAGGAAGCTTGGGGTAAAGACCAAGGAGGGGAAAGCTGATGCAACTTACAAGTGACCCTGGGACTCAACAGCCATCGACGACAGCCGTCGGGGTCCATCTGGAAACATCTAGGTCCCTCTCATTACCTCCGTCCCTCCCGATCACCGGGCAAGGTGTCTCTTCCCGCCCACCTGCTTCTTCCTCCGAGCCCTCACTCCTTAACTCTTCTCCCCTCCAGAGCATCACCACTGGCTCTATTTCCTCCTTCCATTAGCTTACAGACAGCACGTGTCTATCCTGCCCCACCCAATACCACCCTTTAGACCACATTCCTCTCTAGGTCCAATCTGGCAGCTTCAGGAACCGGCACCAGTTTTGCCCACTTTCCAGCGCTTCCACCAGCATTCCTGTGCCAACTGGACTTTGACCCCACTACGTTTCTGTAATAGTCTTTGCCAAAATCATGAACACTCGTAAGCCATTAACTTTCCTGACCTGACTCAAGCACTGGGAACTGCTGATGGCCAGCCCCTCTTCAAACCCTCCTCCCCACCTGACTGGCTGGCGACTGGCCGGGGGCCTCTCCTGCCCACCCATCCTTCACCGGCTTCTCTTCTTCCCTCCGATGTTTCCATTCACCAGCTTTCTGCTTTGGACCGCTTCCCGGCATTTGTAACAATGTATGTCACACAAGTGGGAGAGCCAGGAAGGCGAAAGATGAACTGATGCAGGTGAATCCATCCCCTTCCCTTCAGAGCTGCCCCCACAAGGTCTGCTGTCCCCCTGGGCAGAAAGCTGTCCCCTGCATCCACCTGTCCGCCGCCCCCCTGGGCAGAGCCTGCATCCGCCTGTCCGCCGCCCCCCTGGGCAGAGCCTGCATCCACCTCGCGCCCCCAACCACAATGCATCCTCCCCACGGCTCCGCCAGCCCTGTTGTCAACAGACGGCCATCTCCTGTCGGTGTTCATTCTCTCACAGTCCTCACACCTTGCCACACGAATCCAGTGAGCCCTGCTCAGTTTCATCGTGACCTGCTCTCCCTCAGCACTGCCAGGACACCCTCGGACGGCAACCGTCCCTTCCAGCCTTAGAGGGCCTGCACCCCACCCCAAGGGCGCCTGCTCCTGCTGCCACCTAGAGGCGCCTGCTTCTTGGCCCACTTGTGCATCAAGGTCCCGCCTTCGGTCCTGATCCCACCCCACGGCTTTAATCCCCTCCATGAGCCTTATGCAGGAGACCTTGGTTCAATCCCTGGGTCTGGAAGATCCCCTGGAGAAGGAAATGCCGCTCCAGTGTTCTTGCCTGAAGAATTCCACGGACAGAGGAGCCTGGTGGCCTACAGTCCATGGGGTCGCAAAGAGTTGGACACGACTGAGCGACTTCACTTCATGAGCCTTAAGGACCAAGTTGGAATTTTCACCTGTACATTTCTCCAGGGCATCAGATCGCTCCATCCAACTATCCACCCACCTTTTCAGTTATTATCATCAAGAGCACAAGAGCAGCTGCAGTTCCAGACTGCCTGCGTGCCTCACGGCTCCCACCCCAGCCCGTGATGGAACTCCTCCTCCCATCGAGGAAGGCATCCTGGGTGGTCCACAGAGGAGCCTGTGTCCCCACTGCCCCCGCCGATCAGAGCCCTGCACCGCCCTGGCTGTGCCCACTGCAGCTACAGTGCCCGGTCCAACAATCACCAAGAACACACCCCAGACAACGTTTGAGTGTGTCCAGACCTGACACTAAGACACAAGCATTAGTCACTGTCCGTAGCAGTCACTGGACAGATAAAACTTTCCTGCTGTTTTCCCAAACATTAACACAAAGTGAAAACAAGAACTAGAAACGCCCAGTCACTTTCCAGTGAGGTCACATCCTGAGACTATCACAACTAGCTTCGAATTTCAAATGGGAAGACGAGGCATTTAAACATGTTTACCGGCTAACATTTAAAATCAGACCAAATCCTAGGATAAAGCTGAAGCTGTGAGTGTATGGAGTCCAGGAAAGAAAGCAGAGCTCTGAGCTCAGGTGAAGCAAATCATAACAGTCCCATCCTTAACTGGTGAGTGAGCAGGACAAGTCATTTCGCTTCGGCGTCCCCATCTTTAAAACGAGGGTCCTGTATGGTCTTCAAAGTTTAGATCAGGAAGTTTGTCAAAAGTTCTCAGTACAAAGTAAATTTTCCAGAAGAACCAGATAAAGCAAACTCAAGACTTGAAAAACCGTTTTTCCAGTTTTACTGAAAAAAAAAAATCTAAATTCACCTGATATTAGACAAGAATTGGAAAGGAAGAAAAACTGCAATATGCATTCATTCACTTTAAAAATCAAGTCAAATATATTGAGTCATAATCAAATAAACTTTGTGGCACGAACATTCAGGCCTAATCTCTCTTTGAAAACAATAACGGTGGACAGAGATCATTTTCTTAGAATGATACAGAGATTTTCCGCTATAACAGACACCTGTGACCACTCCAAGCTCCAGACAATGAGACTGTGCGAAAACCCAGGCTCTCTGGGATGGGGCATGCCATCACCCAGAGAAGGCCCCCACCCACTTTCACAACCTTTCTGAACTACACGTGGGAGATTTAAAGAATCTTTAAGCACCACTCAAATTGCAAGCCTTTTGTAATCCTGTGTTTAGTAGATGCTCATCCCCTTACTCCGGAGAAGGCAATAGCACCCCACTCCAGTATTCTTGCCTGGAAAATCCCATGGATGGAGGAGCCTGGTAGGCTGCAGACCATGGTGTCACTAGGATTCGGACACGACTGAGCGACTTCCCTTTCACTTTTCACTTTCATGCATTGGAGAAGGAAATGGCAACCCACTCCAGCATCCTTGCCTGGAGAATCCCAGGGATGGGGAAACCTGGTGGGCTGCCGTCTATGGGGTCGCACAGAGTTGGACATGACTGAAGCGACTTAGCAGCAGCAGCAGTATCCTGTTACTCAATTAAATCCTTTCCTTTAATTATTGAATAAAATATTCCAACTATTGCTTAAGGCCTTCCACTGAGTGCTAGGGAACAGAAAAATGTAAATAAAACATGGAGCTCTCGGTCTGGTGTGGAGATAAGAGTGAATCTGTGATAAATGCACACCGTACTAAGATAATTCCAAAGAGGAGATGCCTTTGGAGATAGAGTGGGAAACCAGGGACGTCTTCACAGAGGATGGATGGAGCCCTTGAGCCAGGACAGGCTGTGTAATCGGCAAGAACAAATCCGACTCCATAGAAGGTCTGTTCCATTTACTTTAACCTTTGTATTCTATGTCTTTGCTTCAAGGTAATGATGTTACCTATAGTCTGAAATATACAGGAAGCCCATTCTCAAGGCTCTGACCTTTAAAGGTGTAACACTTCTCCGTTTATATAGAGGTAAACTGTTGCAGAACAGAGAATGACATTTGTATTGTTGGAGGTTTATAGGAAATTTTCTAGAATCGATGAAAGACACCAATCCAAAGATTCAGAAGACCTAACAAATTCCATACAGAGTCATCGAAAGACCTCCTGACATATCACAGCAACACAAGAGAACACCAGAGACAAAGAGATCTTAGAAACAGCCAGAATGAAAAGACAGATTACAGCCATCCCTTAATGTCTAAGAGGGATTGGTTTCAGGAGCACCCTGCAAACACCCAAATCCCCAGATGTTCAAGTCCCTTCTGTAAAATGGCATTGTATTGCACACCCTCCCATATATTTTACATCATTCCTAGATAACTTATAATGCTAAATACAACGCAAGTGTTATGTAAATCATCGTAAATGCACTGTAAATGCTATATTAAGTAGATGCTGGCATGAGGTTAATTCAAGTTTTGCTTTTTGGAACTTGCCGGAACTATTATTTTTTTTTTTCAAACCAAAGTTGGTTGAACCCTCAGATATGCAATCCAACTGTACTGGAACAGCAATTAACTGACTAAGGAACTAAGAAACAACAATTAACAGATTTCTCAAGAGCTACAATGCGAGTCAGAAACCGGTAGAACAACACTTTGAGTGTAAGGAGAGAAAATAAAAGTCCGTCTAACACCAGACAGGTTCAGTGAGCATCCTAAGAGCTAGGGCAAAAGAAATGTATCACAGAAAGAGTATTCTAGACAGAGGGGACAGAAAGTAGAAGGTACAAAGGTGAGTACACGCTTAGGATGTTTTGGGAAAAGGCCAATGTAATGGGCAGAGTAATCAAAGAGGGAACCGGGAGATGAAGACAAAAGGGATCGTAGCGGCAGACAATAGGGTCTGTAAGGCTAACCTGAAAGTCCATGGCAAAATTAGCGGAGGGTCCAACTGGCCTCCCTGTCTGAATCTTCTGTGCATTGCTGAGTATCCAACCAGATTCTGACACACAGAAGATCTAGACACCAGCTTTGTTGGTGGTTCTTGGCTGATTCTTTTGTTCCACTCAACCCTGAAGTCTTATTCAGGCAGAACAATGATAGAGAAAAGATAGCTAATTATTATTCAGCCAAGCACACTTTTTTTTTTGGTGGGGTGGGGCTATGCTGGGTCTTTGCTATTGCTCAGGCTTTTCTCCCGTTGCCACACGTGGGGGCTACTCTCTACACGAGGCGCGGGGGCTTCTCCTAGCCGTGCCCTGTCTTGTTGCAGAGCTGGGGTTCTAGGGCACGCTGGCTGCGGAGCACAGGCTCAGTAGTTGCGGCTTCGCTGTTCCCACACGTGGGGTCTTCTCAGATCAGGGATGGAACCTGTGTCTCCTACACTAGCAGGCAGATCCTTTACCACTGACCCACCAAGGAAGTCCCAACCACAGTTTATTAAGATATATTTCAGAAGAAAAGTCAAGAGGAATTCCAAAATCCAAGCAAATTCTCTGTGCCACCAGATTTTCAGCAGTCGAGGCATTTATCACGGCAAGCTTCAGCTCCTTCGGGGGGATTTTTTAGGCTAAAACGTCACACACTGCGTTCACCTTCCCCTCTGTACACCTTGTGTTGAACAGGCCGTGGAATGTGACAGTCAAAATCAGTACCTATGGGCTAGTTACATTTGTTGAAGCTGTGAACAGCTACCTGCATTCATGATTTTTCTACTCATCTAAGTGGTGGAATCACTGGTTCAGCTCTCACTGAAAAGGCAAAGGTTTTTCCAACTTGCATGACCTCGTCGCTCACATTTTCTGCAGGACGATTTTGGCATTTTAATGTCCAGTGTACCCTTTAAGGGACATATATATTGCAAGCAGGTCTATCAAGGCATCTCCCAGAAGAAGAGGGTGCAATGGTTATTTCTTAAATTCCTACTGAAAAACAGAACTCGGTAACCCAGACAGATTGTGCCCGTGTTTTCCACTATTTCCCTTCTGTAACACTCTAAGCATCTCCTTCTTTGCCTCAACTAGGTCATCGTCCCAAAGGATGATGTCCTCCACACGTGGACCCAAAACATGAACTCTCATCCCCAACTCCAGCACTCCCACAAAGCCGTCCGCCAGTCAGTGTGTTTCCAACAAAACTGAAGTCTCCTCAGGAGCAGTTAGTCATATCAACTCCCCCCTCCCCAGAACTTATATCTCTGTACTGCTTCCAAAAGTATTTAAACTGAATCTTCCCAGAACCTAGAAATTAGCTTGAAAGTGTTTTTCGTCACCTCAGCTATCATCTTAAATTCTCCTTTGCTTTTTTGCACAGTGAGAATAGAGGATATACACCCTGTTACACTGCTTAGACTATTACTTTAAGACTGGCTGATCACCCAGTTTTCCTTTAGTCGTTGCGAACCTTCAGCAACATTGTCTGCGGAGACCCCGGGCATGGAGGCACCTGCATGGGGTAAGGCTGAGTGTCCCACCAGCCACAAGGTATCCCCTTCTTCTCCAGCCTGGAGAGACAGCGGCAAAATCATGACAGAACAGTAACAGCTCACCGGCAGTGAATGTCCGCCATTTCCTAGACGCTATCCCAAGTGCTTTCTAGGGGATAATCCATTTATTACGTTAACAACATAGAGGCCATACCACTGTCTCGGGCTCACAGATGGAGAAACTGAGGCACAGAGACGTTCAGTAGCTTGGCCAGGCCCACAGCCAGGACATGGCCAGGCCCTGATGCAAACCTGGTAAGGCTGCCAGGCTCTGCGGTCTATGCCTGTAACCACAACTTCATACCCACATAGATAAAGGGCGTTCTGTCCCACCCCCTACACTTGGCCACAGACGACCGGAAAAGAGGAAGACAGGGAGAGAGCAAGGGACGGAGGGCAAGAAAGGAAAAGAGAAGAGAGGGAAGGAAGACGGAAAGAATCAAAAGGAGAGCGAGAAAGGGTGAGGCAGGGATGGAGAGAGAAGCCGAGGGCGTGCAGCAGATTTCAGAGTACAGTCAGAGTCCAGACAGGCCTGAGTGAGTCCCAACTCTTTTAACTGCGTGACCTCAGGCCAATTACTTAATCCCCCTAAGCCTCAATTTCCTCGTCTGTAAATTAGGGATAATTACACCTTCTACCACTGCTGATGAGTGGCAAAGCAGTATTCAGCCTATAATCTTTCCATAATGCTACACTGCCACGCCCTCCAGAAGATTCTAATTTTTCAATACTGGGGGGAACAGCGAGGCTTCCTGCTGCTGCCAGTTTGGAGGCAGCTGTACCGCCAAGCAGTCTCCTGGTCCGATGATGTCTGCAGAGTCTAGGTTCTGAGTGAACCGGAGAGCTCCACACAGACACACTTCCCAGCGAAGAAAGCCATCCTCTTCCTCGTGAACAGCTCCATCAGCTAAGGGAGTGTTCTCGGAGCCCTCCTCCATGTCACCCCCAACGTCAAAGTGATGGCATCATAGCACCTGCCCAGAACACCACAGTGGAAAAAAAAATAAGGTTCTCAAACGAAAGTTCTTAACCAGAGCATGTACCCCCCAAAAGCTCCTAGACAGACCTCCTGCTATGGGGAAGGGGCCTTTCAACCCTCCCACTCTGGATGCATGTGAGCTGGTCCTTCCAGGAACCTGGCAGCGGGCAAGGCTCTGCTCAGACCTCGTGAAGGTGAGTCACCACGGGGAGTACCTCGGGCTGCAGTACCACCCAGCACAGGTCCTTGGCAGGATGCTGCAAAGACCTTCTACAGACTCACCATGCATCTGCCAGCAAAGCTGTGTACAAAACGGAGGTTAAAAATCAAAAATCACAAAACTATCTAGAATCTGAAGTGTCTGTATGAGGGTTCTGGTTTCCTGGTTCATACTTTTTGGGTTTTTTTGAGACTTTTCCAATGTTCTGTAATACGGCACTATTCTTGCTATATAAAGTCTTTTCTTTTAAGTAACACAGGTAACATGCAGCCTGAATTGGAAGAGAGAGAATATTCATCCCTCATCTAGTTCATGACCATCTGTGTTATGCTCCCTGTGAAATAATGGGACAGACACCTAGTATTGTGGGAGGCTCCGGCCTTTCCCTTCCATGAACCCCAAAGGTCAGGTATATCTCGGCTCCTAAGAGAAGTCGCTGGCACACAGTTAAGTTTATCCTGCCTTTCTGCCGCCCCAGTAAATTTCAGTGTGAACTGTATCTTCTATTTGCTCGTTTGGGGCTGTGCTGGACCTTCCCTGCTGCAGAGGTTTCTCTCCAGTGGCAACAAGCAGGGGCTGCCGTGAGCTGCAGTTCCCAGGCTCCAGAGCACAGGCTCACTGGCGGTGGCGCGTGGGCCTCGGCGCTCCAGGGCAAGCGGGGTCTTCACCGACCAGGGACAGACCCCGCGTCTCCTGCACTGACAGGATTCTCTACCACGGAGCCACCAGGGAAGCCCAGCATCTTCTGAGCCTGACTTTGACCTCAGAGTGCCCGTTCATCCTAAGATGTCAAGATCTGGGGAACAAACTCACAGTCCGTCTCAGCCATTCCCCCTCTTAACGTTCTCTCTTCTACGAGTCAGAGGTTCTTTATCTGTAGATTCCCCCAGCCAGCATTAACGCCTTTTCCACCCATCAGTTAAAGCCGTCCCTCTGCATATTCACCAGCTGCTGCCCTTTATTGAAATTCGATAACTAAAACAATGGCAACATAAATATATGTTCCCAATACTCTTACTAATTTTTAAAAAGTCAAAGTTAAAACACTAAGGTGATGCTTTGTTTAAAAAGGTTTGCATCGTGCAATAACTGGATGCCATCTAAATAGTTAACAACCGTCTTATCAGTAAACAGATACCCTCCTCTCAAGAAAGCCTCCCGCTATTCCACTTCCTCTTTCCTGATAGGAAGGCTTTAAGTACGAAAGCGGAACCCAGCACTGGCCCCACGCATGGAAAGACTGTCTGCTGGGAGGATTCTGAGGCTCAGGCAATCCATCTCAGAGCAGGAGAGACGCTGGCTTCACTCCTTGGGGGACAGGGGCCTTACCTGGCTGCGTCCCCACTTTCCACTTGGAGCCATGCAGAGACACAGTCCGTCTGCTTTGGCCTCCGCAGAGCTGTTCTGGTCAGTCAAGACGGGGGTGGGGCCACACCGTGCGTCCAGCCACCCTGAGCCTCTGTCCCCCGGAGAGGAAAATCCTCCCCCTTGGACTCCCCTCGCAGACCCCCAACCCACAAGGCAGAAACCCCAGCATTACCTGCCCACGCAGGCAAACATCTGTAAACCACAAAAGGGAACGAAAAAAAACCTGCTGGGGCTACACACACCTGGAAGAGGATGCAAAACGTGGTGTCTGGGGTCCTGTCCATGTATCTATTACACTTCTTATCAATCAGTCCTCTGAGATGCCACGAATCCCACCCCGACCCCCGTACTGTTGAGAAAACACTGGAACAGCATCAACCTATTTAAAGATAACCACAGTGTAAAGTAAAAAATATATATTAATAAAATAAAATATGAAAAAAAATAAAGATAACCACGGTCCTGACAACGGATTTTTCCATCTTCCATCGTGCGGGGGCAGGTCTGCACTTCTGTATCATGGCTCAAGGCCAGCAGACTGAAAACCCTCTTTTCTCTGGGTGGTTATTTTCCTTTTAAACCCCTCCCCCAGGCCCAGAAAACTCTGAACGCCAAAAGTATTGAAAAATCATTCATTATGATTAAAGATTTCCAGAGCAAATCTCACACTGAATACAACTCACGGCCCCCCACCCCCATCCGCCTTGCCTTCCGAGAAGGAAGGGTCCCTCCAAGCGGGCTTCCTTCCAGGCGGCGTGCATTCAGGCTTTGACGAGCTGGGAGGAGACCGTCCAGGAGGCTGCAGAGAAGGCCTGATTCACATGCCAGGCATGCGTGGCCTGGACGCCAGTGGCTGCCTCAAGCTTGCAGGCCCAAACCTTGGAGGAAGGTATGAAGAATGTTTACTGACCGGGGGAGGCGAGCAGGGCGGGAGACTTAACGAGGCAGATGTCTTACCTGAAACAACCCGGGGGAAATGCACCGCTACATTTCCATGGTGCAAACAGTGCCAGCTGACCCTGAGAGAATCTCAGGTATGAGCGCTGCCAAGAGCCAGGGAGCCAAACCAGCGCCCCCCGCCGCCACCCCCAGTGCCTACAAGTCTCTGTTGCTAATGCCTGATTCGACAGCAGACTCGCGATGTTAAGACAACAGGGAGATGTCCCTCTCTGTGCAGGACTAAGGAGGACTCTGTCCAGCTTGGTGCTGTCCAGTCGCTCAGTCGTGTCCGACTCTCTGTGACCCCATGGACGGTAGCACATCAGGCTTCCCTGTCCATCACCGTCTTCCCAGAGTTTGCTCAAACTCGTGTCCATAGAGTGGGTGATGCCATCCAACCGTCTCATCCTCTGCCGTCCCCTTCTCCTCCTGCCTTCAATCGTTCCCAGCATCAGGGTCTTTTCTAATGAGTCAGTTTTTCACATCAGGTGGCCAAAGGATTGGAGCTTCAGTTTCAGAATCAGTCCTTCCAGTGAATATTCAGGGTTGATTTTCTTTAGCACTGACTGCTTTCAGAGACTTTTCCAACAATTGGCAGAGGGACTCCCGCTGGACAGAACAGTCCTTGACCAGGTGTCGCCCTTGGAAACTTAGTGATTCTGCCCTCATCACGTCCTCTCTCCCAAATGCTCCCCAGACTCCCATTTTCTGTTGAAAACATTTTCTAAAGCTGTAAATCAAGGAGCAGGATGAAGATATGACTGGTTTTACAGGGTTGCTAAATAAGGAAATGGCATTTCTACTCAGCTTCAAACTATCCTGATAGATTAAATTTGGGACTTATAAAAATCAAAAGAGAAATTTATTTGTAAAAGTATTCATGACTGAATTGTGTTAAATACCGTGGGGTTCTTTCAGGCTCTTCACACAGTGTTTAAAATAGTTACAGATGCCTATTAATAACCAGCTCACCTCCTAAGATAACACACAGGAGCCAGAACTCCGAAGGAGGATCAAGAAAGGGCGACTGTCTCACAGGTCCTGAGGCCTTGGGTGGACTTTGGTGGAATAAATGCTCGTATTCACAGCCCGGCTGAAGTGTCCCGGCAGGGATGAGTCACCCCAGGTCCTCCTCCTCCCAGATGCAGCCGGGGGTGCGCAGACCTCACCCCCATCATGGCGACGTGCAGCCCGGGGCAGAGCCACAGTCCTCAGGGACTTCGGTTCTGCAATCGGGACCGAGGTGGATGGCCACTGGGAAGACGTGATCCTCCCCCAGTAACCTCCCAAAGGACCTGAATCTCCCCCAGACTTAACACACCGTGGAAGGGTGTGCGTTGGCTCCCTGGGATAACGGATAGCTAAAAACGCATTTTCCTGTCAAAGGGCACAGCCTCTGCTCATTTAAACTTCACACATCAGCGTCCCAGAGGCGACCCCCTGGTCTCACTGCCGTGAATGAGGTCATCCACCTCATCCTTGACGATGTGCCAGACGCCTTGCTTTACTTCTTACCTTTACTTGGATCTTTCTGGTCCAAGTTCCCTCTCTCTTTATGTTCCCCTCGGGA
The DNA here is from genome assembly GCA_006410675.1 of Oreotragus oreotragus. Classification (NCBI taxonomy): domain Eukaryota; kingdom Metazoa; phylum Chordata; class Mammalia; order Artiodactyla; family Bovidae; genus Oreotragus; species Oreotragus oreotragus. The sequence continues at coordinate 528,289 of SJYX01014290.1, forward strand.
CAGCTTCCACACGATGGTCTACATTGAGGTTATTCCAGTTCCACTTGGAGTCACTTCCCACTGCCTGCCTAGTTTAAGACCAGGCAACCTTAAAGAGAGACCGTTCCCCCACCAGTGTGAAACGGCAGGCAGAAGCAGGGTGTTCCACGTCTTCCTTAGACTCACAGGACGAGGCGGACATACTGGAGGTATACCACCACCGATGTACCTCCTGGAGCCCTGAAGCACGTGTCACTAGCCCGGTGCAATCAGCCCACCAAGTGCGAGCGCTACAAGGAATCAGAGCGTCCAGGCCATTAGCCCCTGCTCACAACTAAGGCATGGAGCCCAGACAAATTCACTTACTCGCTCCAGGTCCCAGGACGCAAACGCCATCTCTTTTACTTCCTTCTGTTCAAGCTATTTCACCCAAGGCACTTGCTAACTTACTAACCCCAAAGTAAAAGAGTCAGTCGCTCAGTCGTGTCTGACTCTTTGAGACGCTATGGACTGCAGCCCGCCAGGCTTCCACGTCCGTGGGATTCTCCAGGCCAGAATACTGGAGTGGGTAGCCATTCCCTTCTCCAGGGGATCTTCTCAACCCAGGGATCGGAACCTAGGTCTCCTGCATTGCAGGCAGACTCTTTACTGTCTGAGCCATCAGGGAAGCTCTACGAACCCCAAAGACAATTTCTTTTCAACCTTAAAAGGTGAAGTACTCTCTTATNATTCTCCAGGCCAGAATACTGGAGTGGGTAGCCATTCCCTTCTCCAGGGGATCTTCTCAACCCAGGGATCGGAACCTAGGTCTCCTGCATTGCAGGCAGACTCTTTACTGTCTGAGCCATCAGGGAAGCTCTACGAACCCCAAAGACAATTTCTTTTCAACCTTAAAAGGTGAAGTACTCTCTTATATGTGGACTCTAAAAAAACAATACAAATGAACTTCTTTACAAAACAGAAGCAGACCCATAGACATAGAAGCAAATTGACAGTTCCTAAAGGGGACACACAGAGGAGAGAGACACTAGGAGTTTGGGAGGAACATACACCCACTACACGCATAAAGCAGATAAGCAGCAATATTGTGCAGCTCGGGGACCGCTGCCCAGTGTCGTGGAACAACCTATAACGGAAAAGAATCGGAAAAAATATGCAGATAGGTTTAACTGTATCACTCTGCCATACACCGGAAACTAGCACAATATTGTAAATTAACTACACTTCCATTTTTTTAAATGTGATCTAAGGATTCCTTCACACAACAATTGAGAGGAATGGGTCGGGAGTCCCTCTGAACAAGCAGGACTGGAGTTTGAACAGGAAAGTGGAAGTCGCTCAGTCGTGTTCAACGCTTTGAGACCCCATGGACTATACCGTCTGTGGAATTCTCCAGGCAAGAATGCTGGAGTGGGTAGCCTGTTCCCTCTCCAGCAGATCTCCCCCATCCAGGAATCAAATCCAGGTCTCCTGCATTGCAGGCGGACTCTTTACCAACTGAGCTATCGGGGAAGCCTGGAGTTTGGACAGGTCAAGACCCTAAATCCAACACGATCATAGAATGACTGTCAGGAAACACCATCTACAACTCAAAACTTAACGTCTCCTGCTGGAATGAGGAAGACTTCCAAAAAGCAGGGAAGATCGGCCGCTGCTCCTAGAGAGACAGAATGTGAAATCATAAGCTGTAAATCAACCAAAGTTACACCACAGAGAAGGGAATGTAAGATTATACCAGGCGCATGTTTCCATTATAAGAGTACTAAATATTGGTAAGAAATTCAGAAATTTGAAAGAGCGTATGAGAAAAGTATTAAACTCTATGATGATCATGAAACTGCCTTCAACTAAATATTTTCAAAGGAAATATAATTAAAGTGCAGATTACAACTCTTCTGAAAATGAGGATAGGGTAGTTGAACAGAAGGAATTGTAAAAATTCAAATACGAAGAGGATGCTGGAAATGGATTGAGAAAGTAAAATCCTGACTCCCATACGTTGCATGCTGTAACCATTCAACAGGAGGCAGAAAACCTGGCTCCAAACTGCAAAACACAGTCAGCCGCCTGGGGAACAGCTGTGACAAGTTTTTCTCTTTTTTATTCAAAAACGCAAAAGGTAAAAATTATATGTAGTCTTATCATTTCTTTAAAATTGTATGAAGAAGTGATTGTCCCCACTCTGCCAACCACACCTTCGCCCCTGGAGCCACTTCAGGGATGCAGTGTAGGGCCACCCACTTGTCAGCTTCTTTCTGTACACAGAGGCCTCACTCAGCATACACACACACACACACACACACACACACACACATAGCCCCAGCTCAGACACACACACACACACACACACACACACACACAGCCCCAGCTCAGACACACACACACACACACACAGCCCCAGCTCAGACATACACACACACAGCCCCAGCTCACACACACACACACACACACACACACACA
>SJYX01014290.1:534337-555384 GCA_006410675.1 Oreotragus oreotragus
AGCCCCAGCTCAGACACACACACACACACACAGTCCTCGTTCAGCAAACACACACACACACATACACACACAGCCCCAGCTCAGACAAACACACACACACACACAGGGCCCTTGCTCAGATACACACACACACACAGGGCCCCAGCTCAGACACACACACACACACAGCCCCAGCTCAGGCACACACACTCAAAACTTTACAAAAATAGGCAAATGTTTCACACAAGTCTTCAAATTGCTTTCTTTCTGAATATATTTTAGAATTTAAAAGCTTTTTAAAAAAGAAACAAGTTGAATCTTTTTAAAGTAATACCAAAAAAGGTAAGGAACAGATCACCAACTTCATGAGTAAATTCAAATCTAAAGATTCCTAGCTGTGTACTTCCAAACTGTACATCTATTTTTAAACAAAAAAGATGATACAAATGGTGTAGGATTAGGAATATAGATTTGTTAAACTCTTTGAAATACTATGAGAAAATAGTTTATGAATTTCCAGTGATCGTGGCTTGAATTCCTACCTAAAATGCTTTTAAAACCTGTCATAGATGATAGATAATCATTTACTATGAAACAAATGCTGCATAAAGCAATACACAGAAATAGCACCAACATCAGGACACTCACGGCATGTGGTGGTGTCAATCAAACTGATAACCTCCATACAGTCTCTGATTAAGCAGGTCTCTGAGAGTCCAGGCACACAGATGGGATTCAAGAGCATTGCAATAACCTGCTATACAGCTTTGAGAAAACAGCTTAGCCATGTAAAATCTACCTCCATTTTCCCAATAGCTGGTGAGTAAACCTGCAGATTCTAGTACCAGTCCAATCCAGCAGCTGTGCAACCATGGAGGGGAAAAAAATAAGTCTCTGGGAGCAAACAACTTTCTCTTCGATTTTACGTCTTTTTACTTAATAAACTTCATTCAGGATGAAGGGCAGTGCCATAAATATGACAAATATCAAAAGCACACGGTTCCATTTCTATTTATCAAGCCAGCTGAAAACCTTTCCTTTCGAACCCCGTTTCTAATGTGGGAGAAGATCCAAAGGTCCCTTGCGAGGCAGAAAACAAGAGGTTCCCGCTCCAGCAGGAAGGCGCTCCCTGTGGCACCCAAATCCACCTGCCGGCTTCCTCCACCAGCTCTCGCCTGCACATCCCCTGCCCAGGAGCCCCCTATTCACTTAAAACCTTCTCCCATCCATTGTTAGCTGTGTTCCCCACACCTGGAACCCTTTATCTCCCCCATGTCTAGGATCTCCACCTAACAAAAGTCATAATTCTGGGCCCATAAACATGTCCCCTCCTCCATCCACCCTCACCTTTCCCCAGATCGCATGTAATGTCTCCCTCCTTTAAACTCCCAACAACATGTCTTTTCTCTTAGGCATTGTTTATGCCCTTAGAATCCCACTTCATAGACTGTTTTCAGCTGACTTATTCAACCTCCTTCAGTGCTCACTGAATTACCTTATAAAGAGTGGAATCTCAATAAACATTTACTGAATTGAATCATCTGTTAGGTGGTAAACTGCTTCCTAAAAATTGATCTGTATTTCCTGCATAAAAACCATACAATTTTAATAACAGAAGGTTATAGCAATCAAGTTAGATCCTGGACCTTTCACTTTAGTTTATCAGCTTTTTTAACTACTAATAACAAACTGTCACGAAATATATATACCTGCACACATACATGATGCCTCCTGAGGCACGTGCACCGTACTATCCTCATGCAATCTCGGAAGGTCAGAAACGACATTTATTTTATATACAAGCAGCCAAGGACAGGATATCAGCTTTGAAACCAGAACTGTCTATGCACTAGTGAAGGCAAGAGAAGTAGAAACCTTTTTCTCCAATAACTTGTCACTTGCCTGCAGAGAAAAGATAGCCCCTAGACAAGTATCCCATGTGTGCTTAGAGTGTTTCTGCAGTTGTTTCTTAAAGAGATTCCACGTGACTCCCACCTATGGTAGCTCTGGCCTCCTTGGTTAAGGTCAGTTGCAAACAAGGGATCCCCAAAGACGAGTGTGAGAGCCATGAACTAAGAATGGCATTGAAATGGAGACCAGGAAAGATACAGCCTGGGAAGGAGGAGACGGACAAGCAGCCTCGAGCCAGGGGTGTGATGGGGAAATGGGAAAACGGGACAAAAGAAGCTCTAAACCCCGCCACAGTCACGCCCTATAGCCAGGCTGGACGCCGGGGTCCTGAGCGCTATTCAGGCGACGCTTACTGCTCACAGCTGGAACGCTCTGAGTCTCCAATCATCTGTTCAGCCGTCCCCAGATAAACCAGTTAGGTCGAAATGAAGAATTCATAAGTAATAATATCTTCTTAAAGCTTTTTCTCTCTAATCAGAGAGGTCATCCATGTTTGTCATAGAAAATATGAAAAGTTCTGAAAAGTAAAAGGGGATAGTCAATAACAATCGTCTTATTACAATCCAAACCCATTTCCTTTAACATTTATTCAACAATCACAATATTTATTAGGATTTGACATGTGTCAGACACATCAGAGAGCAAGCCAGAGAAAACTCCCTGCCCTCCTGCAACTTAAACTCTATAAGGAGAGAAACACAATGAGCAGTAACATGAAGAGGTAGGTTGTACAGGATGCTGTGTGCTTGCTTAGATGCTCAGTTGTGTTCAACTCTTTGAGACCCTTTGGACTGTAGCCCACCAGGCTCCCCTGTCCATGGGATTTCCCAAGCAAGAATACTGGAGGTGGTTGCCATTTCCTCCTCCAGGGGATCTTCTCAGTCCAGGGATTAAACCTGCATCTCCTGTGTCTTCCGCACTGTAGGGAGATCCTTCACCCACGGAGGCATCAGGGAAGCCCTAATAGGTCGTACGCACAGAAGGGTGAAGGTCAGGGCAGGGCGGCCCGGACTGAGAACGTCGAGTTCCCACGCTGAGATCATCCGGCTTTATAGGCTTCCTTCCCCACTTATTACATGGTGAGAGCGTCCCTCCACCGTTACACAATCTTTAGCAAAATAATTTTTAATGACTGCAGAGAACTCCATCTCATGAATGTACCATAATTAATTTCATCATTCTGCTCTATGCAGCAACGAGATTTTCACTTTTTAACTATCATAAGTAATGCTTCTATTTCCTCAAGAGAAGCGTCAAGAAGATAAATCACCCAGGATGGAGCCGGGCACTGCTGAGGCCCATGGCGACCTGTCACTGCACAGGTGCGCAGGGCCTGCAGGCCACGCACACGACTCTTCCTTCCCTTCCAGCTTCCTGCCGCCCCCACCTGACGACCTTTCCATCAGTTCCCAGAAAAGCGCTGGCCGCTGCATCCCTCCACCATCACTGCTCCGTTTAAATGAGATGAACTCTACCCTGGTTAGGTGATAGCACCATGACTCGTATGAAGCAGAACATGCAATAAACACCTACTGGATTAAGAAATGGGTAGAGAACTGAATGAGTACCCAGAAATCACTCTGGCTTTCAGGCAGCTGGGAAGCTGCCGAGAAATGTTCCCTCCCACGAAGGAGTGAGTCATATCTCAGACACATTCAGCACCTTCCTAATAGGGCTGCACAGTATTTCCCGTAATGCCTTTCAGATGTTGGAAACTGCCATAGGACCTGGACAGCCAGAGAATGCCATTAACCATCGAAATGAAACGCTAAATAGCACAGAGAGACTACGTAGAAAACACTGCCAACACTTTCCCTCTTTCTAGTTACTTAAAGATGACAATTATATAATACCTTCCTCTTGATAGTTCATCAGCCACTATTCATCCTAAATGCCAACCATAGCATTAGAAACTGCTGCTGCACTCTCATCAAAAATTAACACACAAAAAAAAAACTTTATAAAGAAAGAGGAAAAGCCTTTAAATGATGTGTATAAGAACTTGGCAAACAATTCGAAACAGACTCAACAGGCACAGAGAACAGATTTGCGGTTGCTAAGGGGGTGGGGAGAGATGGATTAGGAGTTTGGGATTAGTAGATACAAACTATTATATTTAGAATGGATAAGAACAAGGTCCTACTGTAAAGTACAGGGAATTATATTCAATATGCTGTGATAAACCATAATGGAAAAGAATATGAAAAAGAATGTGTACATACGTATAATTGAATCTCTGCTATACAGCAGAAATTAACACAATATTGTAAGTCAACTATTCCTGAATAAATTTTTTTAAAAAAACTTGGCAAACCAGAAAGCATAGCAACTCAAAAAAAGGCAAACCAAGAACAAAAGGAGACATCAGCTCTTTCTCCCCTGAGCTGGTTCCTTAGGGGGCCATGTATCAGCAGTAACAGTTTCATTGTTGAGGGAACGGAGACTCCGAATTGTAAGCACCATACTCACTATTAGAAAAACAACCCTGAAGTTTTCCTTCCTCGAGTCCACTTTCAGAAGTTAGAAGTGAATCTAGGAAGCCATCTCAGAAGAGCTCCCAATTTATGATGCAGGCTTAGAGAAAACGAGAGGTCAACGTGCCCAGTGGCAGTGAGAACACACAGCCTGGGGTGACAACTGCCTTTTCTGTAAATAAAGTGGCCCTCCAACCACTGCACTGCAATCGGATTAGGATGCAAAGGACAGAGGCAATGCAGATTTCTGAGACTTCACTGGTTTCTGGGTGTATGTGATTGAGCTCCGTAACTACAGCGTCTTCACGACCCACCTGGCTAAGTCTCAGAAGAGCGGACGTCAATATGGGAGGAGAGGATTGGGGCCACAGCAGCCGGTGACTGTTTAAAGTTGCTCAGCTTTGGGGCTGTCTACCACTCACGAACTCTCAGTCTATCATCATAATCAGGGGCCTGGGCACAGCAGAACAACATGAAGGATAACAAGGCCAAAGTGGCTGAGCGCAGCATGCCGGGGCTGGCTTCCACACTGCTGTGTCCACCCCGTCCATCTGCAGAGGCACTCGGAACACAAGAGGGAAAGCTGAGCCTTCCCATTCTAAGTGTGTGAGAGTCAGAGTTCATTCGTCTGCTTCCACCAGGGCACTGATGCTCTGCACCCCAAGGGTGGGCTAGGAGAAGCCGGCATCACCTGAACAACGTCTTCATCCTTCTCTCAATACAGTGGTTTTGGGAAAGGCTGGAAAGCAACCGTATCAAATTCCTTTATGTGAAGAAATGTTCTGACTACGTTGCTTGTCCTTTGGTTTGTTCGTTCAACACATATTTCTTGACAATCAGCTGAACAAGATGAAAAGCATTGTGGAGACAGACAGCGGTGACGACTGCACCACATTACGAATGCATTCAATACCCCTGAACTGTAACCTTCAACACAGAGAAGATGGCAAAGTTTATGTTATGCGTATTTCACCACAATAAAAAATTTAGGGAAAAAAACCAGGCAGATTGTGAGAAGGAGTCGAACTTGGAAAAGTAACATGCAAAGGCTTAAGCCCTCCCACGTCTCTCCCGGCCGCGTCTTCCTTTGTCCCCAAGTTTGGGCCACAGTCACAGAGGTTCACGGCCAGACCAATCACATGGAGAAAGCCCGTCTGCCTGTCTCTAGTGTAAGTGAGGCCAAAGAGCAGACAGAGCTAGACAAGGGGGTCCCCGAATTCCACCCGGGTCTCAGGCTCACCCCAAGCTGCATACACGCAGGACAGACCCAAAACAGACAGCAGAGACTTTAGAAAACTAAAGTCTGGAACCACCACTGAGAGGGGGTGAGACAGCATCTGTGTCCTAACCTAACCATGTGGAATAACTGCTAAAGCAAAGAAACAGGCAAAAAACACAGCACTCTCCTAGATTACAACAGCACTCAGTGTTTACACACACAACTCACAATGTTTAGGACAAAGGAAAATTACTCCGTGTACAGAGAACCAGGGTAATGTGAGCAGTTCCCAAGGGAAAAGACAATCGGCAGATGGTGACTCAACTTGACCCAGATGTTAGCATTACCAAACAAAGACTTTAAAGCAGCTATTGGAGTTGTGTTTCCTGAGGTAACCGTTCCTGCAATCAACACACAGCTGGGTGTTCCCAGCACAGAAGAGAAACAGTAGGGAAGAATCAAATGGTAATTACAGAACTGAAAACTAGAAGATCTATAATCAAAAATTCACAGGGTCATCGCAATAGCAGAAGGGAGATGGCAGAAGAAAAGTCAGTAAGTTTGAAGATCAACAGAAATGACCCAATCTGAAGAACAGAGAGAACAAACATCAAACAAAAATGATAAACGCACAGTCTCAGGAAGCTTCAGGGCAACGGGAGAAGATCTGACACGTGTTGTTGCATCTGAGCAGATAATGAAAGAACAAAAACAAATATCTGATGAAACAAAGCCACGGAATTGGATGAGAACGTCTGTAAAGTACGAGAAATGGGTACCCAAAAACCGAGCCCAGAGCTTAGACTTAAGAAGAAGAGGGAGCAGAAGCATGAGGTAAAGGGGGAAAGATAGGATGGAACTGGGAGGCTGGGCCCTGGACCACAGGGAAGAAACCCAGGAAGGGGGGAGTTAAAGGATGGGGTGGAGGGGGGAGTCAAAGGCTGCCGGCGGATCAAGTGTCACCAGGATTGAGAACCAGCCATTGGACTGAACAACGTAAGAGTTATTAGGGACCTTGGTAAGGCCTGTTCAGTAAAGTGATGGGGACAAAAGCCCAAATAATGAGGATGCAAGGAAGGAAGAGAACGCAGATAATTCTTCTGAAAAGTCTTGCAGGAAAGGGGAGGAGAAAGCAGAGGGTTATACAGACAGACTGGGTTCACATGTGTGTGTGTGTTTTCGGAAGACACTTTATTCTTTTGAGTTAAAAAATAATAATAAATCCCTTTAACTAGTGAGGATAATACAGAACTCTCAAGAGAAAGAAACAGGTAACTCAGATCCTAGAGAATTCTTTGGGCTGGTGGCAGTTTCATAATAAAGTATTATGCTTTTTTAATTGTATTAGATTTTATTAATATATTTCTAACTACTTCAGTTATTATTTATCTGACATCATCTGATTTTGGTTCTAATTCAAAAGTACATCTTTTTCAGATGGAAGGTATTTCTGAATGCTGAGGGGGTTGATCCAGGAAAGAGGGAAAATTAACGATGCAGGAGAGAAGGACCAAGTTTAGAGAGACGACCCTGAGTGAGAGAGGAGTGGGAACCCAATCCTGGGAGGCCAGGCCTGGGACAGGCACGTGGGTAAGAGTGTGTGTGTTTCAGTGGGGAGGAAATCAGAGTCTAGGAGGACAGGTGTGGTGGGTTGGTAGTTTTAGCTGAAAGGCCAGATTCACTGTCTTCAAGTGAAAGAAGAAGCCAGATTACCGCTGATATTAAGGAAGGGTGGGAGATGTTGGAGGTTTGAGCAGAAAAAAAAAAAAATGGTGTGGAAAACAGTCATGTTGAAGAGTGAATGCACAGCCGAGCCAGGGAAAGTTACCAGGCAGAACTCAGCAGGTGTGTGAGGAGGCTCCTTTGTAGGCAAGCTGGGAAGTCAGAGATGACTGGAATTTTCTAACTGTCTGAAAAACAACCCCACTGAAGGCTACCTCAGCCCCTCTATCAACACACTTCCTCAGTCATTTCCTCAGGGACTAATCCCAACTGTTAGGCAATCCCACCAACCTTAACACCCAGCCCTCCGGGGCTCAGGCACTGGCCAGGGGGTAGAAAGAGGTGTCTGTGTATTTGCTTTGTGGTCTCAAGGAGACAGGTCGGTGGGGATGAGTGAAATACTGACACCGGGGCTCAGTGGTTAAAGCATCTGCCTGCAATGCAGGAGACCTGGGTTCGATCCCTGGGTCAGGAAGATCCCCTGGAGAAGGAAATGGCAACCCACTCCAGTATTCTTGCCTGGAGAATCCCATGGACAGAGGAGCCTGGCGGGCTACAGTCCACGGGGTCGCGACTGAGCGAATTCAGCCAGCCAGCCCAACCTGACGAAAGTCCAGGGAAGGAGCAGAAACTCCTCAAAGAACAAGCAACAAAGTGGAAACCATGCCTGGAGAAGCTGCACGAAGCGAAGCTTAGAAAGTTCAGCCCCTTTTGTCTTCACAGTTGAGCAGAAACTGACGATGCCTGACACACCGCAAAGCAGGCACCCAGCACAGCGGAATATCCCTCCAGCCCAACTTATTAAGAAAAGGAGGTCCTAAGAATAGATGTAGTCTAATGTTGCTACTGGTCTCTTTTAGATACACTAATGGTTTAATTGTACTATAAACTGACTTTTAATGCCCAGAGTTTCCCTAAGTGAATTTTTTTTTCATCTAAAAAATAAATACAAGTCTGCACTAGAGCAGTGAAGGAGTTTCCCCTTTACACCACTGATATGTCAGAGGACGGTGGAGGTGGCTTAATCATTTAATGTTTGTAAAATGTTTTAAGAACATTAACTACAGGATTCAGACTGAAACACACCAAATAGGGACACATTTTTGTAAACACACTGTCTCCTTTGGAATATATGGCACAAATACATAATTTAGTAGGCCTTTATGCATAAAAATACTGAAAACAATTCAAATGGGCATTTAGTAAACTAAAAAAAGAAAAGAAGGTCCAAGAAGCTGTACAGGAAAAGGTCAAGAAAAAATGATGAAAGGACTCTAAGACAGCAGAGAGGAATCCAACCTGGTTTCTGCTAAACTGCTGCTGCTAAGTCGCTTCAGTCGTGTCCGACTCTATGCGACCCCATAGATGGCAGCCCACCAGGCTCCCCCGTCCCTGGGATTCTCCAGGCTGGAAGGGAACAAATCAAAAATCCTGAAAAACACAGAAAAGAAGAAACCCTGTACCTCTTGACCCACAAAGGAGAGCTCTCAGAATACGAAACAGGGCTCTCTGGAGTGACAGAGAAGAGCCGCAGATTAAGGGGGGAGGCCCCAGAAAGCACAGAAAATCCAACAAGGAACAGACAGGAAGAGACTCTTGCCCGGCCAGCTGCAGGGACCACGGGACAACACGGGGAAGCACTCAGTCAGGGTCCCGTTACTGCAAGCGGGAAGGCGGCCAGGCCTTTGCAAGCTGTCACCATCCCTGTCTTATAGCCGAGGAACAGACCCACGTGTTACGCAACCGATACAAGAAAAGACAAAGTTCCAAGTTCTGAAAAACAGTAGCTATTCTTCTACCTACTAGAACTCTTAAAGGCAAGGAATTCCAGACTGCCGCAAAGCCAGGGAGAAATTGCAGCAATTTAACCTCACGGGCAGATTAATGACATTTTTTAATTTTTAATTTTATTTTTAATTAGAGGATAACTGCCCTACAATATTGTGATGGATCAGCCACAGGCAGACGTATCAGCAAATTCCCACTGGCTATCTGTCTGTTTTGCATATGATGATGTATATGTTTCAATGCTACGCTCGTAAATCATCCCACCCTCTCCTTCCCCTGCTGAGCCCAAAAGTCTGTCCTTTACCTCTGAGTCTGCTTTGCGGCCCTATAAACAGGATCATCAGTTTCATCTTTCTAGATTCCATGTTTAGGTGTTAATATACAACATTTGTCTTTCTCTCTCTGACTTACTCTGTATAACAGGCTCTAGGTTCATCCACCTCAGGAGAGCTAACTCAAATGCGCTCCTTTTTACAGCTGAGTAATATCCATTATGTGTGTGTACCACACCTTTATCCATTCATCTAGGACATCTAGGTTGCGCCCATGTCTTCACTATTGTAAACAGTGTTGCAGTGAACACGTGTCTTTTTCAGTTATGGTCTTCTCAGGGTGTATGCCCAGTACTGGGATTGCTGGGTCATATGGCAGTTTTATTCCTAGTTTTTTAAGGAATCTCCACACTGTCCTCCATAGTGGCTGTATCAGTTTGCATTCCCACCAACAGTGCAAGACGGTTCCCTTTTCTCCGCACCCTCTCCAGCATTTACTGTCTGTAGACTTTTAGGGACAAGAGCACTGAGAATGTGGATCCAGTAAGCCCGGCTGCCACCTTTCGATTCTAAAAAGCTGTGACTTGCTGCTGCTCTTCAAATGTCCTCTCATCATAAAGAGGTCACAAGTAAGAAATCTGATGAGCAATGGTGGAGCTGAGGGTCCTGGGAACACAGGGGCTCCCCTGAATCCCACCCAGCTCTCTCCCCGAAACAGGTACCGGTACCCAAGTCCCCCAGGAATCAAAACAGTGCTCCTCCTCCATCCAGGCAGGGGTGAGAGACGGCGCCAAGGTGGGCTCCCAGGCCTGACTCCAGACAAGGAACTGTTCAGCTTCATACTTTCTGATCAAGATTTCCTCACCCTTAAAAACCAAACAGATGGACTCAAATCATAGCCCTCCAGAGCTCTCACATCAGTTGAGATCTGATTGGGTTTACTCACTGATGTTCAAAGAGCATCTTTTAGATCCAAAATTCTAAAACTAACAGCCACAATGACCCACACATTTTGTTCTGAAAGTTCATTTCTCAATTAGTTGAAACTGGGAATGTAGTTCTCTATAGAAATAATTTTAGAATAGTTAGGCTTCCATGTCAACCTACCCAAGCCTATTAACTTGCAGAGTACCTGAATATACTACAACCGTAACAACGTCTCTGCTCATTGGAGCGCAAGGGAGGCTCATCCACCTCCCACCACCCTGCTAACCACGGCCACTGCCACCAAGCGTCAGGAAGAAGGAAATTCTCAGGCAAAAAAAGGCACAGAAAATGAGAGTGCAAGCGAAGTGGGAAGATGGGTAGCGGGTGGGTGTGGGGCCCCTTCCACCCGAGCACGGCCCGAGCGCAGCTGTGGGCCTGGCTGCCCACCTTCACGTCCTATGGCACGGGCACGCGGTAACACCCTCTGCAGGGCCCCCAGCCCAACAGCAGGGGGACCCCAGGGCCACACGCCACAGGGCTAGTCCAGCAGGCACCATCCTGCACCATCAAGAGGGAGCAGAACCGGGGGACACCGACGTGGGTCATCAGACGGGACAGACAGGGCAAGCGGGAAGCGGCCGTGCAGTTTTGGAGCCACGAGCCCCCGAGTCCCATGTCAGCTCAGGATACGAGACCTGATCTGTGCCGGAGCGGAACACTTGGCAGAGTCACACTCCGCCAAGGCTCTCGGTGATTCCAAATTCCCCTGGTCCTGTGCATTCCCAACCTTGGTCCTGCTGATGCTCCATCACACCGTTCATGGTCAGGAATCCTGCCCCATGAGGTCACCAGGCCCTGACGTCCTCCCGTAGGGGCCAGTCATGATAGCGTTTCTGACAAATCAAAAGTCATCAGGAACCACTCCAAAAATGGGTTGGATGAGGAGTCAAATTCTTTTTTAAAAAGCCTTCCTACAGACCAACAACAGCCAGCGAGAAGAGATGACGGGAGAGAGACAGAAGATCCCTTTCAAAATGAAAGCAAGAAACACTGCCCAGAACTGAACATTAAAACTCTACCAGAAAGAAAAAAAAAAAAAAAAAAAAAACTCACACCAATCACAAAAAAAGAAAACGGGATAAAAAGAAACTCCACATTTCTGAAAAACATAACAATATTAGATAGATTTCAAGTCTTTAGAAAATAAAATTAATCTGGATCCAATCAAATCCCAACAGAATTTTTTTCTGGAGTTTAGCAAAAATGAAGCTAAACATCACCTGGAATAATGAAATATGTTTGAAGAGTCAAGAAACTTTAAAAAAAAAAAAGCTATTGAGGGAACAGGGTAAGACTGCACTTTCCAAATATAAGAATATACACTACAGTTCAAGGACTGAGGAAGTTAGAGCCCGGAAATAAACAGGTCTGTCAGAACAGAAAGCCCAGAAACAGATCCAAGTATAAATAATCATCTAATACACAGTCCAAGAAGCATTTCAGATCAGTGGGGCAAGGTAGACTAGTGAACAAATGGATTGAGGTGTCTGGTGAAAACCTGGAAAAATAATAATAAATTAGATCCCTACCACAAAGCATCACCAGATCATAGCAGAGACATCACCTTGCTGACAAAGGTCCATCTAGTCAAGGCTATAGCTCTTCCAGTAGTCACGTGTGGATGTGAGAGCCGGACCGTAAAGAAGGCTGAGAATTGATGCTTTCAAATTGTGGTGCTGGAGAAGACTCTTCAGAGTCCCTTGGACTGCAAGGAGATCAAACCAGTTAATCCTAAAGGACATCAACCCTGGATACTCATTGGTAGGACTGATGCTGAAGCTGAAACTCCAATACTTTGGCCACCTGATGCGAAAGAGCCGAATCACTGGAAAAGACCCTGATGCTGGGAAAGATTGAAGGCAGGACGAGAAGGGGACGACAGAGGATGAGATGGTTGGATGGCATCACCAACTCAATGACATGAGTTTGAGCCGGCTCCAGGAGATGGTAAAGGACAGAGGAGCCTGACGTGCCGCAGTCCATGGGGTACAAAGAGACGACTTAGCAACTGGGCAACAAGCACCACCACGAAACATTCACCAGATCAAACCAGATGTGACAGAGACAGAAACGGAGCCACAGAATTCTGGAAAGGCCAGCAAGCGTCTGCATTACCTCAGCGTGGGAGAGGGCTTGTTCCGTTCCCACTGCTGACTCCCAGGGTCCCCAGGGTCTCAGCTCAGAAGAGGAGCCTCGTCCCCTGGCCCCAGCCCTGCCACCCGGAGCATCCTCCGCCCGCCTCCCTCCTGTGGGCAGGACGAAGGGTGAGCAGTTGGACCCTCCCTCACCCTGGCCCCGGGGAGGAAAAGCCACTGTTCCAATCTGATCAGGAAGCCTTTTCAGGGTAAGTTTTTCTGGCCAACTGCCCCCAGGAGCCCAGAAGGGGAAAAAGGAGCTGTATTTCCAAAGCTCTAGTGATGTGTTATAATTCCTTTTCTTGTTTTAAGCAAATGTTTGCTTTTGTATCTAATTCTGCAATTCATTTATATTCTTTTTCTTAAAGAGAAACATTGCAGGGAAGGGACAGGAAAGTCTGGCATGCTGCAGTCCATGGGGTCGCAAAGAGTCCGACATGACTGAGCCACTGAACTGAACATTGCATAAGCTTCCAGGCTCTGCAAAACCTGGCACCCCAGGCAGCCCAGCTCTTTCCTGCAACATCTTGCCCACAGCTCTGCACCAGGACATCACTGCAGCAGGAACACGGCTGGGAGGAGACCCTTGATGAGCATTCACGAATAATCGCACCTTTATAACATGGAGTGTAGAGTTACGGGTAGAACCCAGCCTTCGTAATCAGGCAGACCCAGAGCTTCAGTTCCTTTTTATGTGAAATGCAGATTATAATACCCTGCAAGCCAGGAGGACTGGATGAGATCGGGCATGCAGAAACGTGAAGAACAGTACCGACTCTGTGGCAGACCCCTGTGGTCTGGCTTCTGAAGACATGGGGCTCCAGGGCTGAAAAGCCATAGCCCTATTACCTACTCGAGTCCATGATTTTTACCCCTTAGAAAGAAAAAGACTGCCCAGAGAGAGCACTGTTATTACTGTGCCCACTGCAACTGTAGATCACGAAGCAGAAAGTCACTGCAATTTTTCAATTGCTGGCATTTCCGGCATACTTCTTATATAAGTCAAAAATGGGAACGTGACCAAAAGAGATACGTATACAACCCTCAGAGAAAAAGATCAGGTCTCATAAAATGTAAACACCCACACTGGCCTATGGGACTACGAATAATTGCTTCCTGACATCTGTATAGTACTCTGCAGTTTACAATTTTTACAGTTCAGAGGGCACTTTTACAAGAGTGATCAATCTCACAACAACTCCTTTAGTAGGTGTTCATACCCCGTTTTATAGATGACCAGCTGACGCTCTGAAATGACAACTCTCCGGCCAGAACAGTTTGGTGCTGGGGCCAACTGCGGGGGGCTTCTAGAAGCCCTCCAAGCCCCAGGCCCTCCTTCGGGCTGCTCCCTCAGGGGGTCCTCTGGGAAGAGGGGATCTTGGTGAGCTCTCTGAGGTCACAAGGAGGAGAAAAAGTCACTCTAAATTCCAGTGGAGGTCACCGGCAGGCAACAGCTTCCACTAACGTGGAAGATTGATTTTTTTTTTTTCTTTTAAATCTCTGTATTCTGAGCTTCCCTGGGGGCCCAAAGGTAAAGAATCCGCCTTGCAATGCAGGAGACACAGGTTCAGTCCCTGGTCTGGGAAAATCCCACGTGCCGTGGAGCAGCGAAGTCTGTGCACCTCAACTGTTGAGCTCAGGTGCTGCAACTACTGAAGCCCATCCGCCCTAGAGCCCGAGCTCTGCGACACGAGAAGCCGCCCCAGTAAGCAGCCCCGGCTCCACAGCTGGAGAGGAGCCCCCGCTCCCCGCAAGCAGAGGAGGCCCATGCACAGCAATGAAGACTCAGCACGGCCATAAACAAGTGAGTAAGTAAAATTGCTGAAAAATTTTAAATGCTAAAAAAAAAAACCCACATCTCCTCTATTGGGAAACAAAACAGCAGGCAAAAGGCCACGCCCCAAGGGCAGGAAATAGGCCACCACAGCGGGTGAGCCATCCTATAAACAACGCTTTTCTCCAGGTGGGATCCCTCTGTCCTACAGCAAAGGTCAAACTTTGAGGGTCTCGAGGCGGTGGGAGGCACAGGGCCACCGTGCTCAGACAACAGAGGAAGAAGTCAGACACGCAGGTGCACGGCGACACACTTTGCACCTGGGGCTCCTTCCCTTCGCCCTACAGACTCCCCGAGCCACGAAAAAGTAGAAAAGAGAAAAGAGGAAAAAAGCCGTGCTGGCCCACCACCAGCATCTCAAACCTGGGCTGAGCACCGTGGACACTCGGCCACCCGCTGTCTCAGCACCCAGCAGCACCTGTGTGACCCCCGGGGGCCGCAGCCCGACTTCCGTCCCAGCTGCCCCGACAGGACGGCCTCGCCCGGCTCACCTGGGCCCACAGAGGAGCACCCCTGATGAACACCGCTCAGCAGTGCCTGCTGGACCCAGACCAAGGCCAGTCAAGCCTGTGATCATGGGAACCGAGGCAGCCCTTCCCAACCCACAAGCACTCAGAAGTCCTCTACTTTGTATTCACAGCAGCCAAGACATGCAAGCAACCTAAGGATGCATCAACAGAGGAATGCGTAAAGAGGATGTGGTACATATAGACGGTGGAATACTACTCAGCCACAAAGAAGAATTAAATGATGCCATTTGCAGCAACATGGATGGAGACCTGGAGATGATCACACCAAGCAACAGTGAAAGCCGCTCAGTCGTGTCCGACTCTTTGTGACCCCACAGACTGTACATCCATGGAATTCTCCAGGCTAGAATACTGGAGTGGGGAGCCTCTCCCTTCTCCAGGGGATCTTCCCAACCCAGGGATCGAACCCAAGTCTCCCACACTGCAGGCGGATTCTTTACTAGCTGAGCCACAGGGGAAGCCCAAGAACACTGGCGTGGGGAGCCTGTCCCTTCTCCAGGGGATTTTCCCGACCCAGGGATCGAACCGGGTNCTTCTCCAGGGGATCTTCCCAACCCAGGGATCGAACCCAAGTCTCCCACACTGCAGGCGGATTCTTTACTAGCTGAGCCACAGGGGAAGCCCAAGAACACTGGCGTGGGGAGCCTGTCCCTTCTCCAGGGGATTTTCCCGACCCAGGGATCGAACCGGGTCTCCTGCATTGCAGGCAGATTCTTTACCAACTGAGCCATCAGGGAAGCCCCATGCTAAGTGAATAAGTCAGAAAGAGAAAGGCATATACCATACAATATCACTCATATGTGGCACGAGTGAATTTATCTACAAAATAGAAACAGACCAGACTTGGGGTTATGGTTGTCAAGGGGGAGGCGGGGATTGAGGGGAGGAAAGCGCTGGGGGCTGGGGATTAGCAGATGCAAACTATTATACTGAGGGTGGATAAACAAGGTCCTCCTGTACAGCACAGAGAGCTATACTCAATATCCTGTGATGAACCACAATGGAAGAGAATATGAAAAGAATATGCATGGGTATAACCGAATCACTTTGCTCTACAGCAGAAACGAAGCTAACACTGTAAATCAACTATACTGCAATTTAAAAAAAAAATGTTTTAAGTCTTCCATGTAGAAGCCACAGCCAAATGTTCACCAGAGGCTCCTATAGGGGGTGGCCTATCTCCTGCCAACAGGCAGAGTCTGCAGTCCCCACACCTCCATGCTCTGAGACCCCCAAGGCCAACAGGAAGGCATCACAGCCCAGGCCACAGCTGGACCCAACTGCCAGCTCTGCACGTGGAGTCTCGGCAGAGGATCCTCCACGCCGGCCTCTCCCTCACCTCCCCCCTCACCCCATCCCCACCTCCCTCCTCCACGCCCTCCCCTCGCACTCCTTGAACACATGACTCACGTGCCTCGAGAGGTGTGTGAGCCTCCCACGCCGCTCTGCCCAAACTGCCTGTTTGTGTATAAATAATAAATGACTGTTGTTTGAGCCGCTATGTTTGGGGAAGGTTTGCCATGTGAGAATAAGTAACCTACACAGGACTGCAGAAAACTCGACTTCTACTTACAAATTCTAAATGAAAGATGCTGGGAACCTCCTATGTATTAAATCCATTACACAAAGTTCAATTCTGTATTCTAGAGATAACTGGAAAACCGAAGGTACAAATTTGCCGGAGTCTGAGGAAAACTGTGTTTTGAAGAAAAGGTCACAAGCAGTTATTTTCTAATAGACCACCTCATATTGATCAGCAATTAATACGCAAATACTCTGAGAAGTGCTTTCTAAAGTAACAGAAAATATACTTTTTCATCTTTTCTTTCCAGAAGGCGGCATGCATTAACTACATTAACAGCCAAATAAAGCTGTTTTTAAGTCTCTATCATCCAAATGAATTATCCACATTGTTATAAATTCATCCATCTTTCTCATCTAACCCAGGTGCCAAGATGTTTATTTCTCTACCTTGGGTCCTAATTCACTATTTCTGCACAGGAAACATGATGGAAGCTTCTACAAATGTGATATATAGGACTATTAAACAGCCAACAGCTCACATTTCTCCTAACTCACAATTTGGCTACAGTTCACGAAAATGAAAAAATAGAAACCATTTCTAAAATAGCTTTCTCTTTTATAAGCAAAGCCCATTTGTAATAAACTACATGAGATATTCAAATCTGCTTGATCGTAAGAGAGCTGTTTAAAAATACATGTCTGGAATTCACATTTGCAGTTTGCAGATGGAACAATAAAGATACTTGGAATTAATAATTCATACGTGATTTAGATCCAGCAGGAAGGAGGTGGCATGCAGGCACATGCTCTCAATCTCTTTCTTCTTCACACCCTGGGTCTTCCTGCGGGCGGGTCAGCCCAGGGACTGACTTGGGAAGTCAGGCCGAGTTTGCGGGTTGTTGTATCCAAGATGGGAGATGAGAATTCAGGACTCTGCGAGGGTCGCTGGGAAGAGTCATAGCGTCCTCGACCAGGGAGACTGATTTTATTACAAAAATATCCTCTGTTATTTTGAAACAAAATGCCAGGCAACAGTCCACACCCTGAGGCGGAAGGGAAGAGGTCTGAGCTCTGTGGCCAATGTCCATACTGCAGGCCCTGGGCCCCTAAGGGTTTCCCAGCCCAGATATCAGCTGATCATGTACAGGGCCACCCGCCCCCCCTCACAGGGACATGGAGGGGGATCCCACAGCCCCAAACAACCCAGCCAGCCTCACCCAACAGGGGCACTTATACCAAAAGTGAAAGTCCACTAACCAATCCAAATAGGACCCAATGTTTGCAGAAATGTAACCCACCAACCAACAAGGACCTACCATATAGCACAGGGAACTCTACTCAACATTTTGTAATAACCTGTAAGGGGAAAGATTCTGAAGAATAGATAAGTATGATATAGGTATCATGCAATCACTGCGCTATACACCTGAAATTAACACAATATCGTAAATTAGCTGTACTTCAATTTTTCAAAATATGTAACCCATCAATCCACTTTCACCGTAGACTAAAATTTAAGACAGAAACTCACTAGGGCTGTGTGTGTGCTCAGCTGTGTTCGACTCTTCGCGACCCTGTAGATTGTAGCCCGCCAGGCTCCTCTATCCAAGGGATTCTCCAGGCAAGAATACCGGAGTGAGTTGCCAAACCCTCCTCCAGGGGATCTTCCCGACCCAGGGATCGAACTCGAGTCTCTTGCGTCTCCTGCATTGCAGGCAGATTCTTTACCCCCTGAGCCGCCTGGGAAGTCCCACTAACTACAAACTCCAGCAGCGGCCGCTCAGAGGGGCACCCCCCGGCCCTGCAGCTCCAGCGCCCTAATGAAGGATAACAGAGGATATCTCTGTGATAAAGGCAGTCTCCCTGGTGGAGGACACTGTGACTCTTCGCAGTGGCCCTCGCAGAATCCATTGTTAGGGCGCTGGAGCTGCAGGGCCAGACGGTGCCTGATCGTAGTCAAGGGTGGGGCACCAGCAGCTGACCCGCACAAGGGCTCCCCAACACCGCATCTCAGGCTCGTGGCCTTGAAGTAGTGTCGTGACCTCTCCCAGCTTCAGCTCCTCCTCTGTAGGGCGGGCAGGACGACACCTGCCCATGACTCTGTGAGGAGCACGGAGGCGGTGATTCTCAAAGCGCACCCCGGACCAGCGGCCTCCGCCTCACCTGGAAACCAGTGAGAAACACACATTCTCAGGCCCCACCCAGCCCCACTGAGTCAGAAACAGACTGGGAGCCCTTCAGGCAGGGAAGCTGCTTGAGTCTGAACGAGCCCTATGGGTGATTCTGATTCACAGGAAGGTCTGAGAACCATGGCAGGCTGTTCTTTTTATTTATTAACTGCTTTTGTTTAAAAAACTTAAGTATTGTTAATTTACAATGTTGTGTTTGTTTCAAGTGTTTGCTTCAAGTTTGTTTCAAGCAAAGGGATTCAGTTATACCTATCTGTATATATGCTTTTTCAGATTCTTCTCCCATGTAGGTTATTACAAGATATTGAGACGACGTTCCCTGTGCTGTACAGTAGGTCGTTGTTTATCTATTTTATATACAGTAGTATGTATCTGTTCAGGCTTCCCAGGTGGTTCAGTGGTAGAGATCCCACCTGCCACTGCAGGAGACGTGGGTTCCATCCCTGGTTGGGGAAGATTCCCTGGAGTAGGAAAATGACAACCCAAACTCCAGTATTCTTGCCTGGAGAATCCCATGGACAGAGGAGCCTGACGGACTGCATGCAGTCCATGGTGTTGCAAAAGAATCGGACACGATTTAGCGACTAAATAACAACCACCACAAAGGATCTATTCATCCTGAACTCCTAATTTACGGCCCAGCTGTTCTTAAAGCACTCTGCACAATACCTGGTGTGTTAACCGTTCAACAAGTGACAATTACCACTGTTACAGCCGAACGCAGCTTACTTCGTCCCTTCCCTGAAATGCAGGTGACACACACAGTTCTACTAACAGTTGTTAAATTTCCGTGACGATGCCAATGGGGATGGTGATGATAGTGACAGGGAGGCTTAAAGTGGCAGCTTTTCTACCCAGAGTGGCTGGAAGGCGGACAGAGCCCAGAGGACACCCTAGTTCATGGCTGAGAATTTATACAACTAACTCAGAGACATGTCCCCTCTGCAGCCATCCAGAGGACAGAAAGGCATAAAGGAGCCCCTTATACAGAAGAACTTTGTCAGTTCTGGCTGCCATGGAATTCTCCACCGACGACCCGGGGGGCTTGGGGGGCCCTGGTGGAGGGTTGGCTGGTATGCCTTCACGTGGTGGTCGGAATCCAAGAAGATCATCCACAGCCTGAAAAGGTGCCACCACCCACCCACACACACACCTGGCTGAGCTCCCAATGGGCTGGAGAAGAGGCACCATCTCTGGCCACGAGGGGCACGAGCCTGGAAGGTCAGAGGAGCCCAAAGCCCAGGCCTCGTCACCCTCTGGGGAAGGCTTGCCGGCTGCTCCAGCAGGTCCACTGGGGCGAGCAGGAATCCCTCCGGGGAAGGCTTGCCAGCTGCTCCAGCAGGTCCACTGGGGCGAGCAGGAATCCCACCGGGAGCGCGTCTCCCTCCAGCCCGGCCCCCGCCTCGGGCCTACCGCTGGTCCCTTCCCTGCCCTTCTGCTAAAAATCACCTTTCCCAGAGCCATCCGCCAACGGGCTCCAGCCAGGCTGAGGTGGAAGGCAGGGGATTTCTCCCCGGTCCTCTCTCTGCTTTGGATGGCATCTCCAGCAGGGGCACCAGACAGGCCTTCCCTCCGCTTCCACGGGAGCCTCCATGGAGCTGCAGCTCATGGCCTCTGGTGACACCACCACTCCCCACCAACCCCAACCCCTTTGTTCAGTGGCTTTCTGCTATTGCTCACCTCTGGGTGACTGCATCACCCTCCATTCGGCTTTCAGACCTTTCAAAGACCTTCTTAACGAAGTCTTTGCATCAGAGGGCTCCTAGCTGGCTGCACGGGCCACAACTAAAGCAGCCTCCTCTTTCATCGTCAGCCCTGATCGTGCCTCACCTGAGGCCTGCCCAAATGACCCAGCTTCCTTATCAAGACGCTCCTTGGGGCTATCTTCTTCAGTGGGGAGCTCCTGTACAAACCTAGGTCAGGGATCAATTAGAGTTGATACCAGCCTTTGCAACTGTGCCCTGACACCAACCCCAGCCCTGATCACTCAGACTTGCTGCCCATCTAACTCCAGCTCCCTCGGAGACTGCCATTTGCCACTCCCTGGTGGCTCAGATGGTAAACAATCTGCCTGCAATACAGGAGCCCTGGGTTGGATCCCTGGGTCTGGAAGACTCCCTGGGGGAGGGAATGGCTTGCCTGGAGAACTCCATGGACAGAGAAGCCTGGTGGGAAAGTCCATGTGGTTACACAGAGTCAGACACAACTGAGTGACTGACACTTTCTCCTTGCATTCGGTAACTAAGCTAACAGGCACACCGAGTTTCTCAACAGATATTTTACGCTTGAAACTCTTTCTAGGAGCAACTATACATCCACCGTGAACTGATTAGGTTAAACAGGCAAAAGTCAACTTGTAACTTGAGATAACTATGTCAATTCAGTTCAGTCGCTCAGTCGTGTCCAACTCTTTGCGACCCCATGAATTGCAGCACGCCAGGCTTCCCTGTCCATCACCATCTCCCGGAGTTCACTCAGACTCA
>SJYX01014290.1:555651-622092 GCA_006410675.1 Oreotragus oreotragus
TTCTCCAACACCACAGTTCAAAAGCATCAATTCTTCGGTGCTCAGCCTTCTTCACAGTCCAACTCTCACATGCATACATGACCACAGGGAAAACCATAGCCTTGACTAGACGGACCTTAGTCGGCAAAGTAATGTCTCTGCTTTTGAATATGCTATCTAGGTTGGTCATAACTTTTCTTCCAAGGAGTAAGCGTCTTTTAATTTCTGGCCCGAAACTCACCTGATGTTTTCACAACGTTCTGCTTTCTTTTGGCTGGAAAGATACAGCAGCTGTAGGAACCAGAGTCAGAACACGGTGTTCCAGAAAATGCGGATGCTTCTGGCAACAACCCACATCAATGCAGTAAGTACAGTATTAATGACCAGCCTTGCCTGATGCCTTGTGTTTGGTAAGAGTTCTACCCCATTTCAAGTTCTGCTTCCCAAAGCAATCACTGAATGACCCTTAATGGCCAACCTTTTAGAGCTCCACACTTAATTGATTTCTCAAAAAAAGCTCAATAGTGAAAAAGCCAAACCAGACAACTGCATGTAAGAAGACTATGAAGCTGTTGATCTGGGATTGAAGCCAGGACTGGCAAAGGCTGTGACTTTCCAGGGCAGACAAGCACTATATTTATTAGAGTTGCACACTGCACTACAGCTTTTGGAAACGTTCAGCTCTTGTCCATGAGAGCTTCTAGAACAGGAAGAGGGTACAGGGTTTCCTTAAATGTTAAGTCAACTGTGAGAAGTCACGGACTACCTTGATACGTGCTTCTGAGCCCTTCCGGGATGACGGCTATTCCCAGTCTGCCCTGAAGCTTGTGTAGGCAGCTGTCTTAAGGAAAAGCACGTTAATACAAAGAAGGAAGAAAAGAACAGGCACAGACATACAGGTTATGTTTTAAAAGAAGCCCCTGCACAAATGGACAAGGTCCCCAGGCGTTTATGCCACGCTACCCACGCAAAGACACAGGAGCACTGTGTCTGCAAAAGACAAACAAGCCAAGTCAAACAAGCCCGGGAGACCCGACCGAGTGCTTTCAGGCCAGCACAGAGTTCCCATCTCGCTGCATTTGCCCAGAGTCTGTATTAACATCACCTAACGTTGTGCATGAGGATGTAAAAATCCCAAGAAAATACGCCCATAGAAACATCAATGTGAAACTCGGGGCTTTTCCAAAGTGTGCTGCTACTATTTTCTAAAACCACTGACTTACTTTCAGGTTTCTACAGCTTTGGGAATCATTTAACATAACAGCTTAAGTTAAAAAAATAAGAACTTGGACTTTTATTATTTTTTCCCACCCCAGTTTCTGGATGACTTCATCTCTGAAAACTTACAAAAGGGAAATTTTTCAACTAGGAAATGTGAGCGTGTGGGTCTTGTCCTGCAGTCTTGCCTTCATTCCACCCCTGTCTAGTCATATGACCATGAGTATATTTCATAATCTCTCTCATCTTTCGTTCTTGTAAACAAGGTGGTTGACCCCTTCTAGGCCTAAAAATGTTCTGATTACAATGTACAATCAGCTCCAGAGTAATAACCCAAGAAATGCAGTTTTCATTCAAGGTAAATTTGAAGCACGATGAAGCAAAAACACCGGCTCTTAGATTTCTAAAACCATTTTGGAAACGACACTGCAGGGCTGAGATTAATAATATAAGAGAAACAACAAGAAAAAGACCAAGGAACGTGTGTGATTTAGAATGGTTTCCAAAAGTTACTATGTTTCACATGATTAATGCACACTTTTTTCTTCATAAATTTCCAGTCAAAAGCTTTTTCCTCTGCTACAGAAGAGTTTGCAATATTTCTAAATGACAGCATGTGAGGAAGAGAAAAATCAAATATTACACTACATGAGCTTTCATCCTGTCACTAACCCATTAGAGCTAAGGAAAAACGGTGGCGCTGTTTAGTTTTATTTAGAGTTTCTTCTAAACAAAATGAAAAATGAACAGAAAAACACTCTGAATATAAATTTTTAAAGACTTTAGAGATTCAAGAGCAATAGCAAATATATATGTTATATATATAGATATATATATGTTGACACAGGCCTATAAATAGTCCCTTCTTCTATATGTATATAGGATTGTATGTGGCTCCTACCAAGTTTTCCTTTTCGCACTGGCATCATGAGTAAGTCAGATATCCTGCATTCCCAGGTCACTGTCATCAGGAATTTAGGGCCTGTCGATGTGAAAAAGATTCTGTCTCCCACTCAAACTGTATACAATCTGTCCTGAACGCTACTGACTGACCCCCGTTGAGCTGAGTGAGGCATGATACCGTGCCCCGTATTGTTTAAGTCACTTGTCCTCAAACCAGCCAACCAGGTCCTGCCTTACATTAGGTCTAGGAGCAGGAGAGAGAACAATCACATGTCTTTGCCACGTCCGGTCCAGAACTTCACAAACTGCACCCCATCCAATCAGACAAATGTGCCCTAAACATCTCAGTTTTCAATCCCCTCTCCTATCATAATACATGATGAGATAACAGTAAAACTGTTATTTAAATAGAACTTTGACCAGGGGTCAGCAATCAAAGGCTGGAGCATACAATTTTAGCTTCTGCAGGCCACAAAGCAAAATTGAGGCTATTACGTAGGTAACTTACATAACAAGGGAACACACACAAATATTCTCAAATTTGTTACGGATCAAATTCTAAAAATAGTAACACCAACTGACTATAACAGATCTCCAAACAAGGAAGAACAGAAATCTTGAGAGATTTAAGTTTTGTCTAATTGGCTTTCATCTCCAAAAGCCAAGGCTCCTATCACCACCCTTACTGTAAATATTCATCTGTAAATTCTTAGCTGGTAGGCAGTGCAGAGACAAGCAGCAGGCCAGATCTGCCTGTGGCTGGCTGACCCCTGCTCTACCACTTACCCACAACTTACCCAGAATGTTTTCACTAATCATTCACTCAGCTCATTTTCATTACATGCCTTCAGAGATTCTTTTTAAAAAAGATTTGATGAGTATGTACCATGTGCCTTGCTGGACCCCAGGGATACAGACGTTTCCATCTTTTCTGGATGGAAAACGTGCCCAGGAGTGGGATTATTGGATCACATTGTAGTTGTATTGTTAGTTTTTTAAGGCACCTCCATACTGTTCTCGGCAGTGGCTGCACCAATTTACGTTCCCACCAACAGTGGAGATGCGGGTTCCCTTTTCTCCACAGACTCTCCAGCATTTATGACTTGTGGACTTTTTGATGTTGGCCATTCGGATCTGGGGAAGGAAATGGCAACCCACTCCAGGATTCTTGCCTGCGGGATCCCACCGGACAGAGAAGCCTGGAGGGCTACAGTCCAGGGGGTCGCGAGAGTCGGGCACGACTGCAGTGACGGTGATGCAGCGCTCTGCCCGTGTGAGGTGCTGTCTCATGGTAGCTCTCGTTTTTATTTCTCTAATAATTAGTGACGTCAAGCATCTTTTCATGTGCCTTTTGGCCATCTGTATGTCTTCTCAGGAGAAATGTCTATTTAGAGCTTCTGCCCATTTTTTTTATTGGGTTGTTTGTTTTCTTGATATTGAGCTGTATAAGCTGTCTGTGTATTCTGGAGTTTAAACCCTTCCATTTGCATCATTTGCAAATATTTTCTCCATTCCATAGATTGTCCTTTTGATTTGTTTATGGTTTTCTTTGCTGTGCAAAAGCTTTTAAATTTAATTAGGTCCCATTTGTTTATTTCTGCTTTTGTTTTCATTACTCTGGGAGACAGATCCAAAAACGTAAATTGGGAACATAAATTGGGAACGTAAATTGCTGTGATTTATGTCAAAGAGTGTTCTGCCTTTGCTTTCCTCAAGGAGTTTCATAGTATCCGGTCTTAACATTTAGGTCTTTAATATATTTTGAGTTTATTTTTGTACATGATGTTAGAGAGTGTTCTAACTTCTTCTCCATGGAGCTGTCCAGTTTTCCCAGCACACTTATTAAAGAGATTGACTTTTCTCCGTTGCAGATTCCTTTCTCCTTTGCTGTAAATTAATTACCCATAAATGAATGGGTTTATATCTGGGCTTTCTGTCTTTTCCCACTGATCTGTGTCTGTGTTTGTGGCAACAGCCATACTCTTTTGATGACGGAAGCTTTATAGTATAGTCTGAAGTCAGGGAGTATCATTCCTCCAGTTCTGTTCTTTCTCAGGATTGTTTTGACTATTCAGGGTGTTTTGAGTTTCCATACAAATTTTCATTTTTGTGTGCCAGTTCTGTGAAAAACGTCATTGGTAATTTGACTGGAAATGGACTGAATCTGCAGATTGCCCTGGGTAGTATAGTCATTTTGACAATATTGATTCTTCCAACCCCAGAACAGGATATGCTCCTCTATCTGTTTGTGTCATCTTTGGTTTCTTTCAGTGTCTTACAGTTTTGGGGAGTATAGGTCTTTTGCCTCCTTAGGTAGGTTTATTCTTGGGTATTTTATTCTTTTTGATGGTATGGTCAGTAGGATTGTTTCCTGAATTTCTGTCTGATATTTCATAACAGTGTATGGAAACACGACAGATTTCTATTAATTTTGTATCCTGCAACTTTATCAGACTTACTGATGAGCTCTAGCAGTTTTTTGGTAGTGTCTTTAGGATTTTCTACACGTAGTATCATGTCATCTGCAAACAGTGACAGCTTTACTTCTTCCTTTCCAATTTGGATTCCTTTTGTTCCTTTTTCTTGTCTGATTGCTGTGCACCAAAGACATAAGCAGGACTAAGGGCTTCCTGCGTACTTGGACGAGATACCAAATGCCATCACAGAGATGTGTGTGAGTCAGGCGGGGGCCGGGCAGCCCAAGAGGAAGCGGCCGCCTCTGTCTGAGCAGCCAGCGCCGCCCCAGTGGTTCAGAGCCTGAAATCTGGAGCGAGACTGCCTGTCCTCAGATCGCTGCTAGCCTCCAGCCAGCAGTGTGACCCTGAGCATGACACTCAACCTCTGGGCCTGCTTCCCAGCTGTGAAATGAGGGTGATAATATTGGTGCTTACCCTACAGGCTGTTTTGAGGACTCAGCAAATTAATTCCTGCAGAGGATGTATGGCAGTGACGGAGCACACAGGACGAGCACGCAAGTGCTGAGGCTGTTAGGATGGAGCTGAGTCATAAAGGGTGAGCGGGAATTTCCCAGTAAGACAAGGTGGGGAGACCTCCCAGCAGAGAAAAACGTATCCAAACACACACCAGGGTGAAAAGCAACCCTGAGTGCTTTGCTGTAGCTCAGAAGGGAAGGGGTTGGTGGGCGGGGGGCGAGGACGGTGGGAAGTGATGGGAGAGGCTTGTGGGTGCCATTCACAGGAACTGGTCTTGATCTCTGAGCCAGGAGGCGCTGAGAGCCGCGGCACTGCGGGGGTGGGGTCTGGCGGCAGAGCAGAGGATGCCTGGGAGGGGCGAGTGGAGTGTTAGTCGCTCAGTCGTGGCCGACTCGGTGCGACCCTGTGGACTGTAGCCCACCAGGCTCCTCCATCCATGGGACTTCCCAGGCAAGAGTACTGCAGCGGGTTGCCATTTCCTCCTCCAGGGGATCTTCCCAGCCCAGGGATCAAACCCGGGGCTCTTGCACTGGCAGGCATTTTTTACCACTGAGCCACCGGGGAAGCCAGGACGGGGACAAAGTGACGGAACGGGGCTAAGACAACAGTGACAAGGAGAGGCTACCGCAGCCCGAGAAAGGAGGCGGCGGTGAGGATGCAGAGGTGAGGACGAGGGAGCCAGGCAGAAGCTCAGGGCCCTCAGTGGGGCACCAGGGAGAGGGACAGCAGGGAGCCCCCAGTGACAGCCAGATCCCTGGTGTGTGGACGGACTGACTGATGGCCTGATGGGCACTCCGGGGGAGGAGGAGGAGCACAGGGAGGGGTCCAGACACAGCAGTGACCCAGGTGAGACCCTGGGGCCACGGGGCGGGGGGAGCGGCCGGCCACAGCCCTGCAAGGCAATTCTGCAGGTTCTCACCGAGCCGGGCCAGCAGAGGGGGGATAAGGAGCTTGCCCGGGGACACGCTGACCGGGAGGACTGCAGGAGGGAGCTGGAAAGAGGGGCCTGGAGTTCAGAAGGCGAGGTCCAGGGTCATCCGAAAATGCGTGACAGGGGTGACCCCCAGCCCGCCCCCCCTGGAGAGAGTGAGGAGGACTAGCGGAAGGGGAGAGAGAGGGTGCTCAAAGAGGACTCTCTGAAGGACACGCGAAACCAGAGGGCAGCGGTGTCCCAGGAAGCCAGGGCGAAGACCACAAACAGAGCAGAAAACACGGCCAGATGCTGAGGAGGCTCAGAGAGGACGAGGCCTGAGCTGTCCAGACTCGGCGAGCAGCATCCCCACGAGAGCTGAGGGCAGCCTGAACTTCCCAAGGGGAGCACGGAAGGGCAGGGGTGGCAGCGGAAAGGGGCAGTGGGAACCCCACTTCCCTGCATTTATTCGAAGGAGATGAAGCCGGTGTCTTGAGGAGACAGCTGCCTCCCAGGCTCGGTGAAGGATTACTCAGTGCAGTCAAGATGGGGACACGGCCTAAGCGTCCATCCGGGAGGAGGGCACACGAGCCTCAAGGGCCACGTGCGCAGATACAGACATGCAGATCTTGGGCGGCGTGAGAAAGGAGGAAGGGCTGCCAATTGCCACACCGTGGATGGCCCTTGAGGGTGTTATGTGAAGGGAAACAGGCCAAAGACATTAAGTACCTTATGTTTTCACTTATACGCAGACTTTTACAAGTCAAACTCGGAAAAACAGCGTAGAAGGGTGACTGCCAGGGACCGGTGGGGATGGGCGGGGGGCGGTGGGGGCATGATGGGGAGATGGTGCTCAAAGGTAGAAACTCCCAAACTCCAAATGTAAGATGCATATATTCCAGGGACCTGACGTACATCACGGTGACCATAAGTGACTGTATGCTCTATTCCAAAATTGTCAAGAGAGTGGATCTTAAACGTTCTAACAGAAAAACAGCAATCTGAGGGGATGGAGGTGTTAGCCTATCTTATCCTGGCAAGCATGTTGCAGTACTACACTGTAGCCTTAAACCTTTGTGTGTTACAGGTCAATACCATCTCAGTAAAGCTGGGAAGAAACTTCAGGCTGTTGTGGGGAGTTAGGGAGAGCTGAGTGTAAATGTCTAGTCCAGTGAGGTGCGCACAGTTACGTAAGAGCCAGATATTTGCCTGAAGTCCCTCAACTAGAACGTGGGAAAGTTGGAATTCTCTTCCATGGGTTCCAGCTCCAAGACCAACGCCCTTTCCACTGTGATGCTTTGGAAACATTGCGTTTGGGGTTAGGATGTAGGAGACAATCTACAGCTAGAAACAACGGTAGTATTAACAACGATGCATTCTGTTAACACTTTAAGCTTTTCCAGGGCCATGAAATGAGTATCCGAATGGGCTTTATCTCATCAACATCTATACAACCCCATGCTTTGGAAACATTGCGTTTGGGGTTAGGATGTAGGAGACAATCTACAGCTAGAAACAACGGTAGTATTAACAACGATGCATTCTGTTAACACTTTAAGCTTTTCCAGGGCCATGAAATGAGTATCCGAATGGGCTTTATCTCATCAACATCTATACAACCCCTCTGCTCTGGCAATTATGTTGAGTAGAAAATGAAATTGAAGCTCTCAGAGTCAGTAACTTGCCGGAGGATTAAGCAGAGAAGCAGTGATTCAAAAGGAAGTTAACTGGAAGCACTACTCACACCTCACTCCTGCTAGGATGCTGCTGCTGCTGCTAAGTCGCTTCAGTCGTGTCCGACTCTGTGAGACCCCACAGACGGCAGCCCACCAGGCTCCGCCGTTCCTGGGATTCTCCAGGCAAGAACACTGGAGTGGGTTGCCATTTCCTTCTCCAATGCATGAAAATGAAAAGTGAAAGTGAAGTCAGTGAGTCGTGTCCAACTCTCAGCGCTACCATCAAAAGTACAGAAAACAAGTGTTGCTGAGGATGTGGAGAAACTGTTACCTTTGTGGGTCGTGGTAGGAATGCAGAATAGTGGAGCCACTATGGTAACAGTACGGCTGTGCTTCAAAAATTAAAAACAGATCCAGCAATTCTGCTTCAGGATATATACCCAAGAGAATCAACAGCAGAGCCTCAAAGAAATATCTGCACCTCCATGCTCCCAGCATCACTATTTGTAACAGCCAAAAGGTGGCAGCAACCCCAGTGTCCATCGACAAATGAACCGATAAACAAAACGTGGTGTAGGCAATGGAGTATTACTCAGCGTCCATAAGGGAAGGAGGTTTTGATGCGCGCTGTTACCATGAATGAACCCTGAAAACATTATTTCTGGTGCAGGAAGCCACTCACCAACAGACACACGCTGGATGAACCCAGTTATCCGAGGTAACTGAAGGCGTCAAGATCACAGAGACAAAGGACAAGGCAGGTTGCCTCGGGCTGGGGACAGGGAGGGAAGGCGCAGGTATTGTTTACCAGACACAGGGGTTCAGTCGGAGAAGATGACAAAGTTCTGCAGACAGATGGTGGTGATGGCAACACCATGTGAATGCGCTCAGCGCCACGGAACCGCACACCTGGAAATGGTGAGGGTGGTGAATTTTATATTACATGTACTTCCCCACCTCACAAACAGCCTAAGCTATGTTAAACATTTTTACTTATTTTTATCTGGGGGGCTGTGCTGGGTCTTCACGGCTGTGTGTGCATTGCAACAAGCAGGGGCTACTCCAGCGGCTGTGTTCAAACTTCCTCTTGCAGCTCTAGGGCTTCAGCGCTCAGCAATTGTGGCACACAGGCTTCATGACCTCACGGCACATAGGATCCTCCTGGACCAGGGATCGAACCCCTGTCCTCTGCATTGGCAGGCGGATTCTGAACCACTGGACCACCAGGGAAGTTCCTAGGTTATTTTTTCAGTTATATAAATCGGTTACTCCAGCTCTGAGCCTAGAGCTGAAACCTCCTGTTTCCGGACACGGATCTTACTAAACAGGGCTCACGGACCTGCTTTCAACGCTGACTCAGACTTGAGGTTAGGCAGGTCCTCACAACTCGCTGCCGTGGTCCCTCTTTACGTGTAACTCTTGCCCGATAGTCTTTCTTATCTACAGAACCAGGCGAATTAGCTTCCTTTTTTGTATCTCCTATGATATGTGGAGAGTTTCTATGTCACCGTCAGCCTGACTATAGTACAGAAATATGATAGGCAGGAGTCGGACCAAATGACAAAGCTTCCTCACCATCAGGGGGCACCGTTCGTTATGCGACCCACAGAGTGGATCTTAGGTAAAAACTACGACTCCCGCCTACACCTATACTGACAATTCATTGAGCCTAAAAACAGCCTATGTTCCCATCTCTTTCTGTAATTGCCTTTTCTATTTTGAACAAACTTCTTAAAAGCCAAACTTATAAATGCTAAAAACTTAACTGACTAATCAGACTACTGGAAGCTGTCAATTTGGGAGACGGCAATCAACTGCTAACACAGAAACAGACAAAACTATTTTAAGCCCTTGAGGCAGCTTTCTTGCAGTGAGGTCCCACTGTGGCAGAGACCACCAGTTGCCCATACAATATCCACTCTTCTTTTTTTTTCTTAGCAACCCAACATCTGTATTTTGAGGGGAGTAAAGTGCCTGGAGTAACAGGCAAATTTGACTTGCTACTTTTGCACTCCAGTCCCCTATAATGAAAAGGACATCTTTTAGGGGTGTTAGTTCTAAGAGGTCTTGTAGGTCTTCATAGAACCGTTCAACTTCAGCTTCTTCAGTGTTATCGGTTTGGGCATAGACTTGGATTACTGTGATATTGAAAGGTTTGCCTTGGAAATGAACAGAGATCATTCTGTCGTTTTTGAGACTGCATCTCGGACTCTTTTGTTGACCATGATGACTATTCCATTTCTTCTAAGGGATTTCTGCCCGCAGTAGTAGATATAATGGTCATCTGAGTTAAATTCACCCATTCCAGAAAACAACAGAATGGGAAAGGCTAGAGATCTCTTTAAGAAAATTAGAGATACCAAGGGAACATTTCATGCAAGAATACACAGAAGAACTGTACAAAAAAGACCTTCACGACCAAGATAATCACAATGGTGTTACCACTCACCTAGAGCCAGACATCCTGGAATGTGAAGTCAAGTGGGCCTTAGAAATCATCACTACAAACATAGCTAGTGGAGGTGAAAGTGCTGCACTCAATATGCCAGCAAATTTGGAAAACTCAGCAGTGGCCACAGGGCTGGAAAAGGTCCGTTTTCATTCCAATCCCAAAGAAAGGCAATGCCAAAGAATGTTCAAACTACCACACAATTGCATTCATCTCACACGCTAGTAAACTAATGCTCAGAATTATTTCATTCTTCTTTATGGCTGAGTAATATTCCATTGTATACATGTACCAGGTCTTCTTTATCCATTCCCCTCCTGATGGACATTTAGACTGCTTCCATGTCTTGGCTATTGTGAACAGTGCTGCAATAAACATTGGGATGCATGCATCTTTTCGAATTATGGTTTTCTCTGGGTACCAGTCCTTTCTAAAGGAGACTGGTCCTGGGTGTTCTTTGGAAGGAATGATGCTGAAGCTGAAACTCCAGTACTTCTTATCTCACGTCACCCCCAAACTACTCCTCTGAGACACTGCTTCCTGCAAGAACTGAGATCCTTGTAAGCCTCACAAGGCCCTCGACCAGCTTCACAGCCGCCTTACGTGTTGCCTTAAATCCCGCGTAGACCATGACCACGGGCTCCTCCAGAAGTCCCTCCTCACCCCCCTCTACCACGGCAAGATTCGCCTCCCGAAAACGCACTCTGATGGCATCCCAGCTCTTCACACAAGCCTTCAGTGTTCCACGTGGCCTGCCGGCGCTCCCAGGCTCTCCCCACCTTTCCGCCTCCCCCCTCCACACTCCACGCCCTCCAGCGTGCCCTGCGTTCTCCTGGGCTTCTCCACCTTGGACCCTGACCCGTGCACGCGGACACACGTCCTCTCCCAGCCCTCCCCCAGCTCCACCTCCAGCACCAGACCTCACCCATAAGACCAAGCCAGACAGCTTGCATGCCACGTGTGGCTCCCTTCCAGACAAGGGCTGAGCCGCCACGGATCCGTCTGGGGAGGGAAAACTCTGGGTTTCAGAGTCTCCCCTAGAGAGAACGGGGGGAGCCCAGCCTGGCAGCAGCCCCCACGCAGACCAGGGCCAGGACTGGATCTCGTTCAGCATCACTCACCCGCCTCGGGCCCCTGCCCACTGAGCATCCTTTCCACTTTCTTCCTGTCGTCAGATCAAAATCAACACCTTGGATAGTCTTCAAGCTAAAAATACTCCACAAAAGGAAACACATAATCCTCAGAATGTCTGAGAAAGAGGGGTGAGCAAGGCCCCAGGGAAGCTCTCCCAGCACCGAGGGGGTCCAGTCGACAGGAGGCCGCTGCCTTGCTGACCCAATGACGAAACTCATCTGAGTCAAGGAAATGCAGAAGGCAGCTGGCCCAAGGCCAGGACCCCCTAAGAAGGGGCTCACTTCCCCTGAGACCAACGGGAGCATTGATTACCACTGACAGCAGAGCATCAGCTGTCACAGCCAAACACAGAACATCCTCCTGGGGCTGCAGGTCTCACTGATGGAGAAAAGCCATCAGATTCAATGCATGACATGCACGAGAGCCAAGCCTGGAGCTTCTGGGTGTGACTGACTGCAGTTCTCCCCCGCGCGACGGCTGCCAGCAGGGTCCTCTGCTCACGGGACCCCGGGCGCTCCTCCCAACCCTGAGATTCCTCATCTCACACACACAGTGTGTGGGCATCTGGGCAGCAGTCCTCCCAGTAGCTGGGGGCTCCTGGAGGGCAGGGACTTCTCGGTTCAGATGGTGAAGAATCTGCCTGCAATGCAAGGGACTCAGGTTCTATCCTTGGGTAGAGACGATCCCTTGGAAGAAGGCATGGCAACCCACTCCAGGATTCTTGCCTGGAGAATCCCATGGACAGAGGAGCCTGGTGGGCTACAATCCATAGGGTAGCAAAGCATCGAACACAACTGAGCGACTAACACACACACACACACACACCCGTGGAGGGCGGCACCCACTCTGCTGTGCTTTTCTGCCCTCTCAGACTAACATCCACACTGCACTTGGCAGAGCTTTTCAAGGTTTTGAATGAAGAATAAGAATGCTCCGAATTGGCTGCATTCTGGTTAATCAGGCAACTCAGTGGGTCACGTTCCCACCCTCTCTCCTCCCCACACCCCGCGCCCCCATCGCCTGGAAGAGTCACCCAGTGAATGTGCTGCTGGCGAGAGAAGAAACGCGCACCTCAGCCCTGCGCGCTTCTGGAGCCCCCGTCACGCTGGCTTTAGATGGACTGTCCCAAAGCATCACGAATGCTGGGTTTTTATTTTAAAACACATCTCATCCCTCTCCTCCCCAAATCACACCTGGCCTTACCCAGTAAACCACAGTAGGGGAGGAGGTGTTTACACCCCTCTTTCTTTGTCTGCCAGCGAATCCCCAGAACCCCTCCATTTAAATTAGGAAGAATTCTGTTTCCGGTTCTAACAGATTTCACAAAATAGCCAAGAGTGTGAGCCAAAGCCCAGCTCAGCCGTATCTGTGTTCTCATAGGGACCAGCGTTTTCCTCAACATCCGCAGAGGAAACTTGACTTCCTAAAAGGAAAGCTGTAGGGGGCAGGGAGGTCGATGGTGCTCCACATCCGCAGCCCACCCGCCAGAGCTGTCGGGCCGCCTCCACTCAGGCTGCCAGGAATGCGAGCCCAGGCACCAGTTGGGGCAGGGAGGACCACGCGGGGCTTCGGGGTGCCTGTTCCTCGTCTGAAGCCCACCAGGCCCCCAGAAGAGTTCTTTCTTACGTCTGCAGCCTCCAGGGAAGGAGGGATCACTGTCACGGGGATAATAAACATCTGTGGCTGCACCCCAGGCGTCTGGAGGCCAGATCCCCCCAGGATGTGGTCCCCCCAGGATGCCGTCCCCCAGCAGGGGGCGGGGGCAACGCCAAGCAAAGGCCTGGTGTGGTGGCTCTCATTTCCCTCCACATCCTATCTGAGCAAAAATCAACACCACAGACAGTCCTCAGGCTAAAATACATCACAGAAGGGAAACTCGTGACCCGCAGGATGTCTGAGAAAGGGGCCTGGAGGGAGGCCCTGGGGGCAGCTGTCCCAGCACCGAGGGCTCCAGCCGACAGGAGGCGGTGGCCTCTCTGATCCGCTGACCAAGGCCATCCCGAGGCCAAGAAATCCAGAAGGCAGCTCGAGGGAAAAGCAGCGTGAGGTTCAACAGGATCTGAGAACACCAGCACCGCCGGTGGAGATTCTGCTGCTGAAGCCAGGAAATCCTTGCTTGGTTGAGAGCTCAGGCAGCTCTGTGTCCAAAACGCACATTTACACAGAGCCAGCACCAACCTCTGAATTCCAGTTAAGGCTTCCCTGGTGGCTCAGAGGGTAAATAATCCACCTGCAGTGCAGCAGACTCAGGTTCAGTCTCTGGGTAGGAAAGATCCCCTGGAGAAGGAAATGGCAACCCCCTCCAGTATCCTTGTCTGGAGAATCCCATGGACACAGGAGTCTACGACTGAGCAACTAAGCATGCATGCTAAGTTAGGGGCCCGGTTAATACTGCAGATGCCAACCCACTTACCAATTATTTCCTATAAAGCTGCCTGATTTAGAGGACATGTGGTGTTGGAGAAGACTCTTGAGAGTCCTTGGACTACAAGGAGATCAAACGAGTCAATCTTCAAGGAAATCAATCCTAAATGTTCATTGGAAGGACTGACCCTGAAGTTGAAGCTCCGATACCTTGGCCACCTGATGCGAAGAGCCAACTCATCAGAAAAGATCCTGTTGCTGGGAAAGATTGAAGACAGGAGGAGAAGGGGACAACAGAGGATGAGATGGTTGGATGCCATCACTGACTCAACAGACATATGTTGGAGCAAGCTCCAGGAGATGGTGAAGGACAGGGAAGCCTGGTGTGCTGCAGTTCATGAGGTCGCAAAGAGTCAGACATGACTGAGCAACTGAACAGCAACAAATACCTGTGGGTAGGTCAGCGGCAGGAAGAATGGCAGCCGGACCAGCACCGCTGTAAGTGGTGCAGCGGCAGAGGTGGAGACCGTTTCCTGGAAGTCATTGATCGAACATGGGGAGATGATCGCTCTGGAGAAGGTGGCCTCCGTAACTTATCATCCAAGGGGGCACACATCGGAGAGTGAGGGCACCACCACTGATGACTGTGCGGGGCAGCAGACAGCCCCCAGGAACCCCAGGCAGCCAGCATGTGGTCACCATCCTCAGGGGCCACGTTCAAATTAAATCAATGGCGAGGATCAAAGGTTTAGCTGACATCACTTAAAATCCACCCCCAAACACCCTTAAAACTCTACTAAATGTAAACAGCAAAACCACTCGGCAGCTCCATCGTGAGCGAAGACAAGGAGCCGGCAGAGACAGCGACAAAGTTGGGGGATGAGGCG
This sequence comes from Oreotragus oreotragus, assembly GCA_006410675.1. NCBI lineage: Eukaryota > Metazoa > Chordata > Mammalia > Artiodactyla > Bovidae > Oreotragus > Oreotragus oreotragus. The sequence goes on from SJYX01014290.1 coordinate 570,105, forward strand.
GGAGGTGGAACCAAGAGAATTGCGGGTTAGTCTGGACCTGAGGTCAAGGTGACCGATCACACGACTGCTTCATTTCTCACGTCTTAATGGCCGAACGATGCAATGTTTCTACGTGCAGAGGGACACGCGCAACGCACACTAAGCAATGAAGCCAACTGGTCAACTCGGCCCCCGTGACCCACCCTCCACCCACTGCATCCGAGCCAGGGCGGCACCCATCCCCACACACTGCACGGAGGCCCGTCCAGGTGACGGATTTTCATCTCTGTTAGTCAGGCACTTAGACGCTGACTCACTGACTGGCGATGACTCCAGGCTTTCGGATCTCTTCCCGAAGCTCATGGTCCGCCGGCCGCGATGAGGGGTCGCAGCAGGTCACCGAGGAAGGAGGGTTCCCTGTGGAGCAGAGCCAAGCCTCCCAGTCCTCACCTGCACCCAGAGAGGAGCCGCGGGAAACCGGGAGCACGGAGTGGAGGGGCAGGCACCCAGCCCAGTCCTCTGTACCACCATGCGGACAAGGCCACACTATTTACTTATTTACCTATTACTTTTGATCTCAATTTTATTTTTTTAATTTTTATTTTTTATTGGAGAATAGTTGATTTACAACGTTGTGTTAGTTCCAGGTATACAGCAAAGTGGTTCAGTTATACACACACACATATATATGTAATTTCTATTTCAGACTCTTTTCCCATTTAGGTTATACAGAACATTAAGTAGAGTTCCCTATACAGTATACAGTCTATACAGCTACACTGTAGGCCTTTGAGGATTATTTATTCTGCGTGTGTGTGTATGTGTGTGTGTGTGTGTGTGTGTGAGTCGCTCAGTCATGTCTGACTCTTTGCAACCCATGGGATTCTCTTTGGACCGTAGCCTGCCAGACTCCTCCGCCCATGGGATTCTCCAGGCAAGAGTACTGGAGTGGATTGCCATTCCCTTCTCCAGGATTTTACATGTAGCAGTGTGTAAATAAAAGCTTCCCAGGTGGCGCTAGTGGTAAAGAACCTGCCTGCCAATGCAAGAGACGTAAAAGATGCGGGTTTGATCCCTGGGTCAGGAAGGTCCCCTGGAGAAGGGAACGGCAACCCACTCCAGTATTCTTGCTTGGAGAATCCCACGGACAGAGGAGCCTGGCGGTTTACAGTCAAGAGGGTCACAAAGAGTCGGACATGACTAAGGCGACTCAGCAGCAGCAGCTTGTGTACGCTAATCCCAACATCCTAATTTATCAACCACATGATTTACCTGCTTTGAGCCTCTTTCAGCACCTGTGTGTGATCTCCCCACCCCTGAAGAAAGGATCTGGTCAGACAAAGCTTCCCCGGTGGCTCAGATGCTAAAGAATCTGCCTGCAGTGCGGGAGACCTGGGTTTGATCCCTGGATCAGGAAGGTCCCCTGGAGAAGGGAACGGCAACCCACTCTAATAGTCTTGCCAGCAGAGTCCCATGGACAGAGGAGCCTGGTGGGTGACAGTCCACGGGGTCACAAAGAGTCGGACATGACTGAGCGACCAACATTTAGAGCCTGTTACTATTGTATACACGCTTGAGGCTGTATTTTTCTTATATAGTAATAATTACTATTCACTAGGAAATAATGAGGGAAGGCCAGGATACAGGCCCAGGACTGGGTTCCAGGACACACTGCCCAGCATTCTGATTAAACACCCCCAAAGAGACCGGTGCATCTTTTCAGCAAAGAAGTTAGCGTTCTTTAGGTCTTAGAAAAAGGAAAAATTTATGCCCAGTGGCCGTTCAATGCCTTTTGATATCAGAATTCACATTCTCACTTGACAACCATTTCCCACGTATGTGTTATGCCAGGCGCCGTGCCAGGCAGAGGAGCACGCACAAGAAGCAGGGCCCGCCCTCAAGGGGCCCACTTCCTAGTGGGGAGAGGGGAGACAATAAGCCGGGGAGCAGACTCGCAGACAATTTCCGACGGCTCTAGCGCCAGGAAGGAAACACGCTGGGTGCCACGCTTCGGTCCAGCGGCTGGTGTCGGGGGTACTGTTCTGGAAAGGCTGGTCTAGGAAAGCCCATCGGAAGAGGGACTGTCAGCTGCACTCCTGGGGCGAGGGGGCAGTTGGTGAGTCCAAAGCCCCAGGGATGTGGCCACCTGGGTGCGTCCTGGAGTCCTCCAGTGACCCGAGTGTTTCAGAAGTTCAGCCTGAATTAAGAGCTACCCAGACAAGTCTGTAAGTGAGCCTGGGACAGAGCCATGGGCCACCAGGGGGTTGAGGCCCTCCACTTCAGACCCTCTGCTCCAACAGCGCGTAAACCAAACCCTGAGGGAAGGCCAGGCGAGTAGCCGTGTCCAGGAGTAACGACTTCTTGTCACGTCACAGTATGGAGGGGGGCAACACCGTGTGTACGAAGCATTTACTCCCTGGAGGCTTGACTCTTCCTCCCTAAGGAATACTTCTAGGGAAAACATGACAACTAAACCAGCTTACCCCATGTCTCTGGAAAGCTTGACAACTTAATCAGCTTACTCCATATCTCTGGAAACTATCTGCCACTTCTCATTTCAAGTGTTAAAAAAAAAACAAAACTGGAAAAAAAAGGCAAAACTTCATTATGGTTGTCTCTGTCATTCCATAAAATGCATAATCAAAAATGAACACAGCATGAGTCTGCATGGGGCGTGAACAGGGTTTATAATCCACATGTCAAGAAATAATGATCAGCTGAGCATCCTGGCGCCCCGCTGACTTTAAAAGCCCATGGTGAAGCAGGATTTCGGCTTCCCTGGTGGCTCAGATGGTAAAGAATCCACCTGCAATTCGAGAGACCCGGGTTCGATCCCTGGGTCGGGAAGATCCCCTGGAGGAGGGCATGGCAACCCACTCCCGATTTCTTGTAGGGAGAATCCCATGGACAGAGGAGCCTGGCAGGCTACAGTCCATAGTGTCATGAAGAGTCGGACATGACTGAGCGACTCACACAAGAGGCAGGAAAAGTCATCTGCACAAAGGTCGGTTCCTGTAAGACAAGCTGATCATCACCTCAACCATCAAACAAACGTACGCCCCACAACAGGAAGCTCACCAAACCCACCACAGCGGCTTCCTCTGGGAAGGGAGAGGAGGCGGCAGATGAAGAGTTCATCTATCACAAACATCCTACTCCTTTCATTAAAAAAAAAAAAAAATCTGAAGCAAACATAGCACGATATTTACGAATTCCAGGGAGTGGACCCTGAGTGCTTGGGGCATGTACTCTATACTTTCTGTATGAAGGAGGAAGAGAGAAGGAACATTTGAAGAGTTAAAAACAAAAAATTCTTCATTTAACACTTCTTGCATAATAATGTGTTAAACGGTCTGAAACCCTGTAATTATTTCCTAGCATGACTGTTTGCCAGTTGCTGAGGCAATGTTCCTGAATTTATCATTAGCATTTGTGCTCCTGCTATATTTATATAACATGAGGGGCTAAGGAGAATCTGCTCAATGCTGTGTAGATTGTCTATAAAAAAATTCTTCATTTAACACTTCTTGCATAATAATGTGTTAAACGGTCTGAAACCCTGTAATTATTTCCTAGCATGACTGTTTGCCAGTTGCTGAGGCAATGTTCCTGAATTTATCATTAGCATTTGTGCTCCTGCTATATTTATATAACATGAGGGGCTAAGGAGAATCTGCTCAATGCTGTGTAGATTGTCTATTTCACCATCTCCTCTTTAGTCGAACAGACTAAGTGCATCTCTTCCCATTTTTCCTGAAAGTACTGCAGACAGTCCCTATAGTCTCCCAGGAAGACGGACCCTGGCCCACCTTTTCCAGGGCCTCGCTGCTGACTTAGGAGATTTGGGTCAATCTTTCCATAGTCTTTTTTTCCCTTAATTTATACTTTCAATAAAAATCTATTTCAGAGGGCATTGCTACTTCAGTTTCCTACATGTCTTTAAAGGACAACTCATGGTCCTTGTGTTAAGTCAGGTCCAGTAAAAAAGTAAATAATCATCAAAATGATCGTTGAGTAGTGCTAGGGCAGGGGTTGGGGCAGGAAATAAAGAACTGAAAGTTTTAGAACTGATAATTTGCAGCCTGAAATGTTCGATCAATCAGTTTTACAGCAGTTGAAAACACTGCCCTCCTGCAGGAAGGTGGGGTGGTGAGGAAGTAGACAAAGAGACAAAGGAAAAAATTCTAACAACTTCAACAATAAATGTTAAGAGGATTCAATTCACACTGGTGAGAAATACAGGTGAGCAAATCCTGTGTGTTGAGTGGCAAGAAGTAATATATCCCAACAGTGTGTCCATTTAAAGGGACATCACAAATAAAACTTCTGTTTATAAGGAAGCTTTTATAGTATAAAGTCTGAAATCAACACTATCATTACATTTACAAATTAATATTTCTCACAAACTCATGGTTAGCAAAGGGGATGGTGGGGGGAGCAGGGGGAGAGGTGGAGATAAATTAGGAGTTTGGGATTAACAGATACACAGTACTATACATAAAAGTGATAAAAGACAAGGACAGGGAACCTTATTCGATATCTTCAAACTACCTATAATGGAAAATAATCTGGAAAAGAAAAATATACACATGTGTATATGTGTGTGTGTGTATATATATATTCATGTATACCTGAATCACTTTGCTCTATACCTGAAACTAACACAAGACTGGAAATTAACTACACTTCAATTTTTTAAATGGCTCTTTAAAAATCAATAGTTTTCAGACATTCAATCTCCAAATGTATCTTCGGCTCTAAAACAAAGGACAGAGAGTGGAAAAGCCCTAAGTGCCCACAGGCTTCCACGGCTGAATTTCTAACCCGGGCCCGGCATCTCACGACTGCCCGCAGGGTCACGCAGACAGTGTGCTTCTCGGCTCCAGGCTGGGCAGGCCCGCCGCTGCCGTTCCCCTCCTGTCTGTTGCGGTCTCCACGCTCCTCAGACCCAGAAGGGGATAAACCAACAGCATGTGGCATCTCCCCCATGCCCAGCGGTACTGGGCCAGCCAGTTCTCAAATGTCTTAACTTCACTGACTCTCTCCCGGAGCCTCAAAGGCGGTGTCCCCTCTGCACTGCAGGTGAGGAAGCTGCATGCCCAAGATGGCAGGAGTGATGAAGCCCTGAGACCAGGGTTAGCGCTCAGAGGTATCCAAGACTAAACCTTCCTTTAGCGTCCACCCAACGACACAGGAAGCGGAAGAGGACACATGTGCTCACTGGGGCCAAGCAAAGGTAGCAATGGTAGCCATGTCCATCCGCAGCGCCCCCTCTAGGCATGGGCACTCTGCTTCCGGAAACTCACTCTGCCTGTTCTCCCAGGGCCCACATGGTCTGAGAATGTCTCCTACTAAACTACCAACCAGCCCGCCCCAAAGACCTTCCCACCAAGCTACTCCTCATCTACACCAAGCCTCTCCATTCTAACCACCATCATCAAAGAAACAGAAGCGCTAACCTCTGCATTTTTAAAAACTGCCTTCTTGGCCAAAATAACAGTCCCTCAAAGTTGCGTGGATGTACAGTTTCTTGTTACGTTACTAAAGGCAGAGGACCATCTCACTGTACCTAAATGCTCAGACCTAAAACACAGGATGGGGTTGTCCAAAGCTGTGCAGAGGGCAGAGCCTGGCAGCAAGCACCCCAAGGTGTAACCGTGACAACTAGCCCAACCACCTCAACCGGCTGCCGGATGCGCTTCTGGGGAGCCCCATGCAGAGCATCCAGAAACAGCCTCACTGGGAAGCCCAGCCCTGGTCCTACCCCAGGCAAAGAGCGGTATTTTCAGAAGCAGTTTCCAGAGTTCTCTTCTCCTCCCATCCCAGTCACCCGCGTCTTCCAGGAACGCTCGCCCACGCTCGCCCACCAAGTCACCATGCACTCCAGCGGCTCCTTGGTCCTGAATCTGGGCTGGGCTGTGGGCTCCTAAGGTGTTTCCCGGGAGGTTCCTTTCGAGTCTCTGAGGGTCCAAAGAGCAGTGGGTGACTTCTGCTAGCAGGAGCAGGGGGCAAGCTGAGTGGACAGGGATAATGAGCCACATGGCAGAGGGCGCGGGAGAAGGGTCACAGGGAGGGATGTCCACGGAAGGTGCAGGCAGGAGGCACCAGCTCAGGGGCTCCAGATGCTGCGCGCCACTTCCCTAGAAGGTCTGGTAAAGAGGAATGAAGACTTGGCGGGTATCGCAGTTGAACTGTCCCCACCCTCGCCCCCAGGACCTCAGAGTGTGACCTGAGGTGGAAGCTGGATGGTGGCAGGTGTGATGAGTTAGGCTGAGGTCACATGGAGCTGAGTGGGTCCCAGTTCAGATGACCGTGCGAGGACAGAGACACACAGACAGGACAGCACGTGGGGACAGGAGGCAGAGACGGAAGAGGTGCGGCTGCAAGCCCAGGGCCCCGAGGATGCTGCCTGGGGGCTGGGGGCAGGAGGCGGGCAGGCCGCTACCCCGAGGGCCTCAGGGGGAGCCTGGCCCTGACCACACCTCGAGGCTGGACCTTGAGCCTCCAGCATTGAGACGGTACATTTGTTTTTGAAGCCACCCAGTGTGTGACACTTTCCTTCAGCAGCACTAAGACACGCATGCAGTCGAGGGTGGAAGAAAGAGAAAAAGGCAGAGATGATACAAAGGAAACCACACGACACGTCTGAGAATCTCTCCCCTGGCCTCAGACCAGTCCTGACTCACTTCACTCTGAACAAGGCGTCTCAGCAGCTCCGCTCACACCCAAAGGGCTGCGGCTTCCCCGCCCCCATTTCAGCCTGTCCTTTAGAACTGAGCTGCTGCTGCTCCTCCAAAGGGGCTTCGCAGGTGGTGCTCGCGGTAAAGACCCCGCCTGCCAGTGCAGGAGACCTAAGAGACACAGGTTTGACCCCTGGTTCAGGAAGATGCCCTGGAGGAGGGCCACCCACTCCAGCATTCTTGCCTGGAAAGTCCCAGGCACAGAGGAGCCTGGCGGGCTGCAGTCCATGGGGCTGCACAGAGTCGGATACGACTGAAACGACTTAGCATGAACGCACTCTGCTTCAGAGGCAGCGCTGCGCCTGGAAACCTTCCCTGATGACCTGCACTCCTGTCAACATCCTGCTCCAATTGTTCCGTTGCCTGTTGTGCACACCGCGGATACTTCCTGAAACTCTGCTCTCCCCGCCCCACCTGCACCCTCTCATCCCCTTCTAACAGCAGCCTGGGTCACTTCTTCCTCTTCTGAACCACTCACTCGGGACTCAGTCCTTTGTCAGGGTGGCCTCTCCTGGCCCCTCCCCTGAAACAAGTCTGCAAGGGGTAGGAGTTCTAAAGATGCGATCCCTGGGTCAGGGAGATCCCCCTGGAGCAAGAAATGGTAACCACTCCAGTACTCTTGCCTGGAGAATCGACAGGGACAGAGGAGCCCGGCGGGCTGCAGTCCATGGGGCTGCACAGAGTCGGGGTCTGTGCAGCCCCATGGGGTCGCGAGAGCAAGCACGACTGAGCTACTGGGCACAGCAGAGCTATGCTGTATCAGTAGAAACGCATGGTGGCAAGAAGTGCCTTTGGGTTCTCAAAATGATCTAACGGGACAGATTATCTTTTTTTTTTCTTGCCGTCAGTGTACTGTTTTTATTTTATGGGAACTGGTAATTACTACACGCAATATTTTCCCACCGTGAGCACTTTGTAATTTTCAGAAACACTGCTGTGATGCTGTCACCTCTCTGGCCCTAAACATGTCACCGTGCGCCATCATTTATCTGATAAAGTCCAGACCATTTAGCCATCTCTAAATTTGCCCACACTGCCTCCCACGACTGAGCTCTGCTCTGGAGAAAGGACTTATTTTCACCTTCACACACACGCACACACCAGAGAAACTGATTCATCCATCCAAAAGAAGGAAGGCTACAGTTGACCCGTGAATAACCACGGGCTTGAACTGCGTTGGTCCACTTACACTCAGACTGTTTTCAACAGGAAATGCTTCAGTACTACAGGATCCAAGGCTGCATGAGTTCTGTGGATACAGAACTGTATCCTGACTACCCGTGCGTATGAGGAATGGAGGGCTGGCTCTGAACTATAGGCGGGTCTCAACAAATGACAAATAGATTCAAGGGATTAGATCTGATCGACAGAGTGCCTGAAGAACTATGGACGGAGGTTCGTGACACTGTACAGGAGGCAGTGATTAAGACCATCCCCGAGAAAAATAAATGCAAAAAGGCAAAATGGCTGTCTGAGGAGGCCTTACAAACAGCTGTGAAAAGAAGAGAAGCTAAAGGCAAAGGTGAAAAGGAAAGACATACCCATTTGAATTCAGAGTTCCAAAGAATAGCAAGGAGAGATAAGAAAGCCTTCCTCAGTGATGAGTGCAAAGAAACAGAGGAAAACAATAGAATGGGAAAGACTAGAGATCTCTTCGAGAAAATTAGAGATACCGAGGGAATGCTTCATGCAAAGGTGGTCTCAATAAAGGATAGAAACAGTATGGACCTAACAGAAGCAGAAGATATTAAGAAAAGGTGGCAAGAATACACAGAAGAAAAAAGATCTTCATGACCCAGATAATCACGATGGTGTTACCACTCATCTAGAGCCAGACATCCTGGAATGCAAAGTCAAGTGGCCCTTAGGAAACACCACTACAGACAAAGCTAGTGGAGGTGATGGAATTCCAGTTGAGCTATTTCAAATTCTAAAAGGTGATGCTGTGAAAGTGCTGAACTCAAAATGTCAGCAAATCTGGAAAACTCAGCAGTGGCCACAGGACTGGAAAAAGTCAGTTTTCATTCCCGTCCTAAAGAAAGACAATGCCAAAGAATGCTCAAACTACCGCACAATTGCACTCATCTCACACGCTACCAAAGAAATGCTCAAAATTCTCCAAGACAGGCTTCAATAGTACATGAAACGTGAACTTCCAGATGTTCAAGCTGGATTTAGAAAAGACAGAGGAACCAGAGATCAAATTGCCAACAACCGTTAGATCATCGAAAAAGCAAGAGTGTTCCAGAAAAACATCTACTTCTGCTTTACTGACTAAGCAAAGCCTTTTGACTGTGTGGATCACAACAAACTGGGAAATTCTTAAAGAGATGGGTATACCAGACCACCTTACCTGTCTCCTGAGAAATCTGTATGCAGGTCAAGAAGCAACAGTTGGAACTGGACATGAACAACAGACTGGCTCTAAATCGGGAAAGGAGCACGTCAAGGCAGCCTCCGACAAACGATGGTGAGTTTCAGGGTCTAGACCTTCATCTTGCCTCTTGCCACACAGCTTCCTGTCTACTGTTAAAACCACTCATTCGATAAGTGTCGATCTGAGTCATTTTCACTAGGAGTTAGCTGCCTACTTCTCCCTCATTCTTTAGGCTCCCAGTTAGAACCATTACAACTCCAATCTTGCTCCAGGCAGTAATGTGCTCTCCATAACAAAGGAACTTTGTTTCCCCAAATCCCTTGTGGCTAAGGATGGCCTACTTCTGGCCAGGGAGGTGTGGGCAGAAAAAAGCTGCCTTCTTCCTAAGTATGAGAGAAGCAGCCTCAGCTAGCCCACGCCCTCAACTCACCATTCACCCTTCTTACTACTTGGAAGGCAATGTAAGGGCAGAGGTGCCAGCTGATTCTAGACCTGAGAAGGAGAGAAAAGCAGGGCAGAAAGCTCAGGATGGAGATGCCGCCCTGTCTGGACCACTACCTACCACCTCTGCGTGTCTTGTCAAAGGAGAAAAATCCCTACATTTCAATCCAGAGGTCTGGGTTTTCTATTACATGTGTGCTAAGTCACTTCAGTCGTGTCCAACTCTGCAACCCCATGCACTGTAGCCCACCAGGCTCCTCTGTCCGTGGAGACTCTCCAGGCAAGAATACTGGAGTGGGTTGCCATGCCCTCCTCCAGAGGACCTTCCCAACCCAGGGATCCAACCCGCCATCTCCTTGCAGCCCCTGCATTGCTGGTGGAATCTTTGCCACTGAGCCACCAGGGAAGACCCTTGGGTTTTCTATTACACGGAGCCAAAGTTAATCCAGAAGGGCTAGGGAAGAGGTGTCCTTGATAATAAAAGAGATGAGTTAGGCCTGGTCCCAGCAGTCAACAGTGATAATCTATCTGGAGAGAGAGAAACTCAGAGGAATAATCGTAACACCAGACGGGACGTGACCAGCACGTGGGCCACAGCTGGGGTGCTCACGGGGGTTCAGAGTGGGAAGAGAGGGCTTCTGGCTAAAAGCATTTAAACTGAGCCACTTCATACTAAAAATACCACATTTATCCCACCTGGAGAGATACTGTTCAATCCAAGAGAGTATATCCCTACTGGCGGACTGCACGGGTTTGAGCCTCTTCGAGGAGCTGCAGAGACAACTCCCCTTCCACAGACGGTGGAGCTGAGAGGCCAGATTGCATCTGGTGGGCGTCTAGGACTCCCACCCGCCCCCCTCCTTTCTATCCGCCCACCGAAAGAGCCCCAGATACATGTTCTCAGGGCCCCAAGGGGAGCAAACTTCCCCTGTCCTCTCCAGATGACCCGGGGCACCCTGGCAGAGCGGTTCCCTGGAGGAGGAGGAGGAGGTTTCCGTCCCATGTTCCAAACCATCGCGGCAAAAGCGCTGATGAGACCCCAAGTCGCAGCCCGCAGGGAAGGCGGCCCTGCTGTGGCTGGGAGACCCCGAGGCTGTCTGAGCTCAGCCGCCCAGCCAGGGTGCCTGGGAAACACAGCCAGGGGTTCACAGCCCTGTCCTCCCAGACGGCCCAAGGCCTGGGCTGAACACGGGGCACCGCCACAAACAGGAGCCCACCGGTGCAGCCGCCCGCTCCCCTGCTGGAACTCGGCCACCCAGCACTGTCCTCACCAGGCCCTCCACGTGAGGCCAGGGCCCACGACCCCCTGAGGGTCTCCGGCGTCTTCCCCCTCCCAGAATCCCGGGGGTCCCCTCTTTGCTACCGCCCCCTCCACAACCCGCTGCTGCTACCAGAGCAGGTCTGGTCCATCCCGCACCCCTGCCTTGGCTCACCCAGTCCCAAACGGGGCACCTCCTCCACCCCCAGCCCCCGACTGCATTCCACACGGGCTCTGGGCTGTCAGCACTCCCCAACCACAGATGCTCTTTAGGGTTCACACCCTTGTGATCTGAGGGGTGGTTCTTTCCTTTTTTTTTTTTTTTTTAATTGAAGTAAGAGTTTGATTTGAGCTTCCTGGTGGCTCAGACAGTAAAGGATCTGCCAGTAACGCAGGAGACCCAGGCTTATGTTAGTTTCCAGTATATAGCAAATCATATATGAAAGTGAAAAGAAAGTCAAAATGTTAGTCCCTCAATCTGGTCCGACCCTTTGTGACCCCATGGACTGTAGCCCACCAGGCTCTTCTGTCCACGGAATTCTCCAGGCAACAAGAATACTGGAGTGGGTTGTCATTCCGCTTCTCCAGGGGATCTTCCTGGAATAGAAGATTCCTGGGTCGATCCCAGGTCGAACCTGGGTCTCCCACATTGCAGGCAGATTCTTTACCTTACGAGACATTAGGGAAGCCCATATATACATACATATGTACTTTTTCAGATTATTTTCCAGGATGGGTTATTCAGTTCAGTCGCTCAGTCATGCCCAGCTCCTTGTGACCCCGTGGACTGCAGCATGCCAGGCTTCCCTGTCCATCACCAACTCCCGGAGCCTGAGACAGTAAATACAGTTCCCTGTGTTAACACAGTTAAGTCTTTGTTTTTTACCTATTTTATCTTTAAGTAGTTGTATCCGCTAACTCCATACTCCAAATGTATCCCTCTCCTGCTCGCGTTTCCCTTTGGTGACCGTAAATTGGTTTCCTATGTCTGAGAATCTGGTTCTGCTCTGTAAATACGTTCATCTGCATCATTTTTTAGGTCCTACGTATAACGGGTACCATGACACTTGTCCTTCCCTGACTTTCTCCATGTATGACCATCTCTAGGCCCACTGATGCTGCTGCAAGTGGCAGTTTCATTCTTTTTGACGGCTAATATCCAGCTGTATACATGGACCACCCCTTCTTTGTGCATTCACCGTTCATCACTGATGGACGCTTAGGTTGCTTCCAGGTCTNGTATGACCATCTCTAGGCCCACTGATGCTGCTGCAAGTGGCAGTTTCATTCTTTTTGACGGCTAATATCCAGCTGTATACATGGACCACCCCTTCTTTGTGCATTCACCGTTCATCACTGATGGACGCTTAGGTTGCTTCCAGGTCTTGGCTATTGTGAACGGTGCTGTGACGAACGTACGGGTGCATGCAGATTTTCAGTTTAGAGTTTTGTCCCCTATATGCCAGGAAAGGGACTGCTGGATGGTATGGCATTTCTGGTTTTAGTTTCTTAAGGAACCTCCATACAGGTCTCCACTTTACACTCCCACCAGGGGTGCAGGAGGTCACACCTCCTGTTTGGGAAGAGACACTGCCTGCTGGCAATCAGTCCAGGGTCACCAGGCCAGGCCCCATGGGGGCAGCGCATGGGCATAAATCCCACCTCACCATCCAAACAGAGAAAGAAAGAGAAAATGAAGTCGCTCAGTTGTGTCTGATTCTTTGCGACCCCGTAGACTGTGGCCTACCATAGACTGTAGCCTCCAGGCTTCTCTGTCCATGGGATTTTCCAAGCAAGAGTACCAGAGTGGGTTGCCATTTCCTTCTCCAGGGGATCTTCCTGACCCAGGGATTGAACCCGGGTCTCCTGCACCGCAGGCAGATGCTTTACCCTCTGAACCACCAGAAAAGCCTATCCAAAAAGCCCATCCAAAAAGTAGTAAGTGTCACCATCCAAGCTGACGCTTACTACTGACCCTGAGGGCCACCTTGCCCAGGCCACACCCTTCCTCCGGAGGCCCCCGTGCAGTTCAGTTCAGTTCAGTCGCTCAGTCGTGTCCGATTCTTTGTGACCCCATCGACTGCAGCACACCAGGCTGCCCGGTCCATCGTCAACTCCCGGAGCTTGCTCAGACTCATGTCCATCGAGTCGGTGACGCCATCCAACCATCTCATCCTGTCTCGTCCCCTTCTCCTCCTGCCTTCAATCTTTCCCAGCATCAGGGTCTTTTCCAAGGAGTCAGTTCTTCGCATGAGGTGGCCAAAGTATTGGAGTTTCAGCTTCAACCTCAGCCCTTCCAATGAACACCCAGGACTGATCTCCTTTAGGATGGACTGGTTGGCTCTCCTTGCAGTCCAAGGGACTCTCAAGAGTCTTCTCCAACACCACACTTCAAAAGCATCAATTCTTCGGAGCTCAGCTTTCTTTAAGCTGAGCCCTCTTGGAGGACAAAGACAGGGCTTCTCTGCCCCCGGTCCTCCTGGCAAACACCACCCAGGAGAAAAGGGAACGAGTCCTCCAGGGAGGCACAACAGATACACCCTAGGGCCCCAGGCAAGCCCTCCGGCTCCACCCACCCCACCCCACACCCAGAGAGGGATCCTGATCAAAGAAGCTGTGAAGTCAGTAACTACAAAAAATATTTCACCTAAAACACACAGGCTGTAACAGTCAACAGAACTCCATTTGCCATCTCAAAGGTTAAATTTGAAAAGACAGCCATTTCTTCCCAGCAAATCATATAGTCAAAAACTGCACCTTCAGCGCCCCACTGAGAGCACACTTCTAAGAAGTCTGCCTGCATATGCAGATTCACACACTGCTAATTGGCTTTAGCTGTTCCTTTTACGTAAAGTCAACATTTTTATGGATCATTAAATGTCTCACTCAGCATATTAATTTCAAAAGAAACAGTAATGGCTATAAAAACAAATTCCCTGGTGCAATCCATGTAAAGACTGAAGATAACTAACTATATTTGCTATATCGCTATAGCCGAGTGTCTTAACATGCTGGTACCCACACTGAGACGGTCTTCAACTCAAGCAAAAAAAAAAATTTTGTACCAAAGTCTTTTTTCCTGTGATTTAAAGCTCACCGACTGATGCTGGTTTAAGTTCAATATAAGCTACTTTGGGGACTTCCCCCATGGTCCAGTAGATAAGAACCCACCTTCCAAGCAGAGGACACAGGGTCTGAACCCTGGCTGGGAAACTAAGAGTTCAGATGCCTTGGGATAACCACGCCCATGCGCTGCAGCTGGATCTCGCTGGCTACCACTACCAGCCACCCACCACAGCTCTGGGGACAGAATGCAGAGAGGCAATTCCAAAGTCCATTTCAAGACTGCCCTTCTCCATTTTGACTCCACTTGTTTGACTTCATATGACTAGAATGCTAAATTTCTAATTTTAAAAAATAGATATGCAGCAAAGATTTACTGTATAGCCCAAGGAACTGTAGTCAAAATCTTGTAATAATCTATAATGGAAAATAATCTGAAAAATAATATATGTGTATAACTGAATCACCTTGCTATGTACCTGAAATATTGTAAGTCAACTGTACTTCAATAAAAAAATATATACTAAGAAAAAAAATATTTTTAAAAAGACTGTCCTTTTTAATGTCTCCACCTGAGAGCCAGCCTCCTCCAGGTACACAGGCTACTTCACTTAGTCAGGTTACCCTTGAGCTGACATCCTGGGAACACTTGACCTCTTGAAATAGATGAGGCATTCTGGGCTCTGACCCTAAGACACAATGGATTGATATCATAATTTAAGGTCAAACCTTATTTCCCTTATATTCAAGCTCTTATATTTGGGAGGACTTTTGGAATAAGCTTAAAGAACTGAACACAGTATCATAAGTGTGTTTAACATTTTGAACACGCTGATAAAAGACAAGTATGCCAGTAACAAAAGAACCTGGCCCTCAGCACTATACATTAACATCAACATTAAACACTATATATTAACACTGTGCTCTGCTGTGCTCAGCTGCATCAGTCTGACTTTGCAATCCTATGGACTGCAGCCCACCAGGCTCCTCTGTCCATGGGATTCTCCAGGCAAGAACACTGGAGTGGGTTATCATGCCCTCCTCCAGGGGATCTCCCCGACCCAGGGATTGAACCCGAGTTTCCTGCTTCACAGGTGGATTCCTGACCGCTGAGCCACCAGGGAAGTCCGCGTTAGCATCAAACACCGTGTATTTGCTTCAACATTAGTGCTGGGTGTTCGCATCCACATGTGATGTGGAAACGTCACATCACACGCATCCTCTCCAGACACCAGGGACTATTTGGAAAAAGAAGAAATGTTTCTCTCAGACCTCAAGGGTGGCTAACTGCACCAGTTCTCCAGTTAGCAAGAGTAAAAAAAGGAAATGGAATGTATGAAGCTAACCACTAAGGAGGCAATGAGACCGGAATAAAAAGAGGCCGTGAAGGCTGCAGAGGAAAGTGAGTGGACAGGTTTATTTTCTAGTTCAGGGCACAGAGGTCATGGTCAGCTCCTCCCACACTACACGACCTGCACTTTGGAAAAAGTGCCTCCTTCTCGAAGGTCAAAGTGAAGCATAATGATACACCTTCACCAGTTAATGGTACTGTACATGAGAACAGTCTATAAACGCCCTGGCTATGTTATAATCTGTAAACTGCCCTGGTCCCAAATCTAAGTGAAAATAAAAATAGTGGGATTGAAATAGAGCTCTGATCTATAGTTCCATTCTTAACCAAAGTGTCTGTCTTTCAAGGGTAAGATATTTTTTTCTAGCAATAGAAGTCATCTACTCTATTTTTATCACCAATTTTGTCACCATTTTTGAAGGAGAGGGGTTTCAAATAGCCCACTTCTAAAACCCTAGGACTTTCTGGCTGGCGAGTACATTTGTGCCCGAGCACGGGGTTTCTGCAAGAAACCTCTGCCCTAGCTTCTCAGTGTCTGAGGCCCTGAGCCAGGCGGATCCTGGGGAAACCAACCTCACACCCACTTCCTGCAGCCGCTGTGACAAATTACGCCAACTTGGTGGCTTAACGCATCACAAGTCTATTGTGTGACAGGTCTGGAGGTCAGGGGTCCAAAATGGGTCTCCTGGGCTGGCCCTAGCATCCCAGGGCTTGATCCTTCTGGAGCACAAGGAAACTCTTGCGGGAGAACCGTTTCTCCACCTTCCCAGTTTCCGGGGCCGCCTTCTTTTCGGTTGGCGGGCTCCCAGCTCCACCTCTGGGCCCAGCAACGGCCGGTTGTGTCTTTTTGCTGCTGGGTCAGTGGGCTCCCTGTTCTCTCCATCACATCTTTTTTTCCAACTCTTTTAACACTGCGATTACACCGCCCCTCCCCAGGATAAACCACATAATCTCCTCATCTCCAGGGCCCTAATCCCGATTGCCCCTGCAAAGCCTTCTCTACCTGTGTAAGATACCACGGACTCCAGGGATAAGAAGGTGGGCGTCTTTGCAGGTCATTATCCTGCTGCCACAGCACTTGCGGCTCATGAACAAGAAGGGTGAGAAGCTGCAGGGAGTCCAAAGCAAGGCACCAGTAAGTCCCCTCTGCCCAAGTGTCTCGGGCTCCATAATGTCCCTGGATATCGCAACTTTTCAGGAGGTTAGAGGACGGTGGGGGGTCAGGGGCGATGCCTCACCTCCTCTTGGTGCCCCCACATGCCCGCCTGCATCGTGGCACTTTGCATTAGCCTTGGCCTATACCATCACCTATCCATGACCCCTGCAGTTTACCTGACCCTGACTCCATCCTTACCCAGCGAGCCACGTCAGACCAGGTACACACACATCTTTTTCAGACAGCATGGACGAAAGCTCATTCTCGGGTGGAGAATTCGAAGGCTCTTGTCTTCGGCCAGCATCTCCAGGGCAGCTGACCTTGTAGAACAGTCAGAGCCAGGTGGTTCGGGACACAAAGTTCTCAGAATCATTGCCCGCCAGCTGCCCAAGACCCTAGGGAGTGTCCCAGAGTGGCTCTGAAAGCCAACTAGATAAATCAGAGCCTATGAGAAGGCACCAATAAATCTGAATTTCTGCAAAAACCAGAAATTGGTAAGCATGGCCATTTACCCTGGAAAAGTCATGGGCCTCAGACTTGCTAAGATATTGGGAATCCTGCCTGAATCCCCTCTATGCTAGAAAGCATACACTTGAATTTGCATGTCTGAATTTTAAAAAGGTATTGTAAATAGTTACAAACTTTAAGGAAAGTGAAAATTAAATTTTAATGCAAGTATCTTCAGGAACTTGAATAAATGAAACAGCCCTATGTTCCTAAAATGATGAATAAGAAACAAACAGACATTTATTTAAGACAAAAATGTTTAATTATCTCAGTACCTATGAAACATCCACACAATACAGTATTAGAGAGCTACTTCTGTGAAATGGGAAAAACGCTTATTTTCAGGATAGGCATAAAGTTGTATGAACAATATAAATACTGAATATGTAAAAACACATTCAGAGACAACGGAAGGAAAATACATCGAACATTGGCAGAAATTTCCTAAAAAGCAGGTGTGTCTGTTAAAGATCTTTAACTGCAAATCATAGTTCTGACTGACCTAAAGTTCTCCTGCGACCCCAGGAGCTGGGAAGCCAAGCTGGCAAACAAGTGAGAAATAAGCGCTTGCAGGCAAGCCCTCACCCAGGGGCAGCCACTCAGGTGCCACTACCCGGGATAAATGTGCTCCGAGCTCCGGTATTTTTAAACTTTGTCACTTTCCTCAAATCCTTGGGAAGGAACACTGTTTACCTAGGTCACGGGTCTACCCCGGGAGCAAAGCCCCTTCTTAACAATGCAGCACCCCCGAGACTCTACCATGTGGGGAGAGGAGATCTGAGAGCTTTATGGAAGGAGGGGATGATAATTTTAAAAGTTGTGACTTTCCTGGTGGTCCAGTGTCTAAGACTCAAGCGCCCCCAACACAAGGAGCCCAGCTCCATCCCTGGTCAGAGAAGTAGACCCCACATGCCGCCCTAAGACCTGGCATCGTCAGATACGTAAATATAATGTTTCAATGTGATGGGGCGCACACGGGGTCTCCGCAATAAGAAGGCTCGTTACGTGGACCTCGCAAACAAAGAATAAAATCACAGCGATCTGTGAGACGGACCAAACTGTCCAAACGGCATCCTGTTATCTCCCTGGCGCCTGTCTTCTCAAAGCTGCGAGACCACCGGATTCCAGACCTCGGGCTGCGTGACCATCCCTTCGGGAAATTTTCACTGGTGGGGTATCAGGAGGACTCCGTCAGAAAGGGAGGACGCTGGCTCTCCTTAGGGGCCAGTCACCCTCTCTTTCCCGCTAATAAATTTCCCTTCTCTTGCCTGACTGGCCGGCTTCCTCTCTTTTTCTCTGCAATCGCCTTATACAACGAAATAAAGTAAAAAAGAAAAAGCCTGCTCCAGTGGAGTCAGGAGTGAAGTTAGTCTTTTTTTAAATACTCTCTTTACTTGTTAAGATTCCTTATAAAGATGAAGTATTATTTTCACCGAGATCATTATGTTCTTGTCGACACCCAGGGTGGACCCTGCTGACGTCTCCCCCTTCCCGGGAAGCCGAGGCCGGCTGACGTCTTCCCCCGCAGACAGCCGAGGCGTGGGGTGACCAAGCCCTCCTCTCCGCAGGACGCCCGAGTGGAGGCGGCCTCGGACAGAGGGCCGGCGGCCGCGACTGCTCCGCCGTCCCGGGGCGGCGTGCGAGCACGGCCAGCACCCCGCTGCCCACACCCGGGGGACACGGAGCCCGACTCGGGAGGAAGGCGATCCCGCAGGACGGCCCTGCTCCCGGGAGCCCCTCAGACCACGCGAGAGGGACCCAGAACGCTCTCCTTCAGCCACAAGAACTGCTGAGTCCCCTGCCGTAACCTCTCCGCCTCGCCCTGGCCTACCGTGCAGCCGTCCCTGCAGGCTGGGCAGGATTCCGGGAGCCACCGCCCGGACGAGCCGCGGCGCCTCCGGTCCGGCTCCCCCCGCAGAGCTGAGGCCTGGACAAGCTGGGGAGACCCGAGCGCTGGTCTGTAAAATGGAGTTAGTGGGGGTGTCCGCCTGGTCAGGCTGTCATGAGGACTGAGGGGGTCTGTCTGAGTAAAACACCACGCTGACTGCGCAAAGGGATGTTACATTGCTACATTATTTCAAAAGGACTCCTTTTTTTCAGTTATATTTCAGGTATTTGATTTGGAAAAATATTAACACAACCATTAGCCTCAAAAATAAGCCGTGAGCAGGGTGAAAGCTAGAACTGTAAGTCGGTAAGAACACGTATTAGATGTGTTCCTTTTACTTGAACCTTTGTGCCCCGTGGCCTCTGCTGAGTCACGCTCTGAGTCACGCTGGCTTTGCACTTTTTGTAAAAGCATGTTGCCTATAGCCTGAAACATACAGGAAGCCCATTCTCACGGCTCTGACCTTTAAGGGTGTAATACTTTTCCAATCACATAAAAAGCTGCAGAATGCAGAGTAACATTTGTCTCCTTGGAGGTTCACCGGAATATCCTGATCTGACCTATGTGGAGAGCTGCAAGAACAAAGGATTCCCACAGGAAAAAGTTTGTGACAGTCAACCTCACCCCTCACCCTGCCTTTAAAAGTGCTTTGCTGAAACCCTTCAATGAGTTTAGGGGTCTGAGGGGCACAAGCCACCCATCTCCCTACATGGCTCTGAAATAAACCTTTCTCTGCTGATCACTGCGGGCTGGGCACAGAAACTTGTGTTCAGTAACAGAATAAGGATCATTCTCCATGTGTGTAGCAGGCGTCTGTAACTGTAGTAAGAATGAAGTTTAAGAAAGGCTTAAACTCAGCAGTGTGAGCTGAAGATACAGATTTACTCTGAATCCTTCTCTTTGAGGGGCCTATGAGTTTAGGTCAGACTTCTTTGCATGAGTCTGTTCCAGTGTGAGCACACGTGTGCACACTCACACGTCCACACACAGGCGCCCGCCTCGATACAGAGCTGGCCCCACATTTCTGCCCACGGTTTCCGCAGCTGAGGATAAAGCGCTATTCACTCGGTGAAGAGGCACGTTGCTGCTGCATAAAAAGGTGGCTTGTTAATTCACTTCTCAAGTTTTAATGCTTTCTTACAATTTCTCCCCAAAACTCTGGAATGGTTTTAGGTGTGTATTACCTCACTGCGGAAAAAGGAATTAACCCTTTCCTGGACCCTGGGAGACCTAACTTCATCCCAGCTGGGGGCCTTTCAAGAAGGTGAAATACAAAAGGAGGAAAATAAAATTGTCCGTCAGGCAAGGAGCTGTGAGTTTACAGATGGCATGTTACTGGTGAGTTTACTAAGGAAAATTTTAACTGTTCCCTTTCTTTTTTTAAGCTGGATATATTTACCCAAGGCAGTTAACACAAATTGCCTGTGTGTCCTCTGAGAAAATATTCCACGGATATTTCCATAACAACATAAAGCGGTTAAATTGTGCCTACCAGATGCAGCCCAGTGTGGCCGAAATGTGCCCCCGCTACCAGGTAAGAAAGTGTCTTTTGAAAGCTAAGGCATGCACTGAGATGCTCTGGGCATATTAACCCAAGAGAGTTAATAACACATGGAGTCAAAAAGTAGGCTCATCTCACTCTGATACCGAGGCATTTACACGTGTGCTTGCTTGTTACATGACAGGTGCATGTGTCCAGACAGGGTTCACATGCAAACCGCACCCGCTCTTATCCAATTGCTCTTCACGTCTCTAAGGGGCAGAATTTAAGACCAATGGGTAGAAACTGTAGAATATGTATGAAAAACTTTCCATCTGGGCCACTCAGATTCAGAAGGGAGCCTACTGTAAAGCGGTCAGCTTGCCACCCCCAGAAGTATTCAAACAGACTGGACAGCCCAGGATCTTGAGAGAAGCTTCAGTCTGAGAATGCTAGCAAACTCCATAGCGATCTAGACCCGATCGAGGTTTAGATCAGCAAGAGCCCAGGACCTCTCCAAGGCATTTGACTTCAACCTAACGATGCTTTTCTTGAGAACTGCCCAGCGCCAGAAAAGTAAGCTCCAGGAGTGACAAGGCACATACAGTGTGAGAAGACTTCCCTTCCTGTCCCTTGACCTCCCAGGTCAAGGTCATCCCCACCACCCAGTGCCTGGTGGCTCTGGGATCCCCCTGGGGATGCTAAGCAGCAGTGAGGAGGAAAGGTGGACGTGCGTCCCACAGAGATGATCCTGTGGGGAGGCTCCTCACTGGGGGAAGGACACCTCCCTTGAGGGAGTGCCAAAGAGCTCATCCAGGAGAAACACGGGTAACCAGGACCAGGCCACCTCCTAGGGCAGAGGGGGGACCACAGGGAAGAGCGCCACAGCAGCCCACCAGAGTAGAGACCTCCTAGGTAAAACCTTCCAATCTTTCTGATGGTGCCTATGAAATAGTTGAGACCCCAGTCTGCAACCATAACTCTCAGCCGCCTCCATGACAGAAAAGCAGAAAGATCATGAAGCCAAAATCACATGACAAGTCACCATGCTTCCTCCTATAGACTCTGAGGATCACCATCCCCAAGACCAAACCAACCGAAGGATTAAGAAGGCAGAGGCAGGACTGCCGGGAAGCAGGCCAGGCTCCCCACACAGCCCCTGGCTCTGGAGAGGGCTGAAATACAGCAGAGAGAATTTGCACACTGGAGGCCCTCCAATCAAGTCGTTAATAGAGAAACTGCTCACGCTAGATGCCTAAAAATGCTCTGCATTGTTACATGTGTATTATGTACATGCTGAGAATGACAATGTTTAAGTGACGGCTATTCTGAATGGACTGTACCCAAAAAAACGGGGGAGGGGATAAGCACAGAAGTTAAATGAGGGACCCCTCTGGTGGTCCAGGGGCTAAGACTTCACTTTTCAATGCAGGGGGTGCAGGTCTGACCCCTGGTCGGGGAGCAAAGATCCCACATGCTTCCTGGCCAAAAAAATCCAAAGTAAAACAAAAGCAGCACTGTAACAAACTCCATAAAGACTTATAAAAAACAAAACAGTAAAATGATAAGATGGACCCACAGGAGGAAATAAGCAGGTCTCTGCTCTGAGCAGACTGCCACCTTCCTTGTGTGCAGAGCCACGGACTGGCCACCGGCAGCTGGACCTCCAGCCCGGGCCAGTGGCTGCTGAGTGGGAGCGGCAGCCCGTCCTCTGCGTTCCTACAGTGCCTCCTTTAAGCTGCTGGCACTTGTCCGTCACAATGAAGTAATTGGCGTGTTTTCCATTTTCTGATCATCTTGCAAACCAGACTCCTACTGCCACTGGGCAGAACCGCCTTACAAACCTGGAAAGGCTGCCCACAGGCAGCTCTCTTGCACCATGCCTGCATGACCACAACCCTCCTTCAACCTTCAGCCACCAGGACACACTCTAAGGCTTGCAGGGACTTGGGGCAAACATCCCTGGGAGGNGGACAGGGAGGCCTGGCATGCTGCGATTCATGGGGTCGCAAAGAGTCGGACACGACTAAGCGACTGAACCGAACTGCACTGAGCACCACCTGGGAAATGGAAGGGCTCCCTTAAAGGAAAGGGAAGACCTGAGAATGTGTGGTGCTACTTGTGACTGAAATAATGAAATAATGAAATTCCATCAGGCTAGCTAGAATGTGGTGCCTCAAAATAATAGTAGTACTGATAACAATCAGCTCCTGAAGAGTTCTGGCATGAGTGGTGGGGATGGCTGAACAACAGTGTGAATGTACTTAAATGTGCCTTATCTGTACACTTTTAAGTAACTATTTTTAAATGGTTAAGATGGTAAGTTTTATGTGTATTTTAGTACAATAAAGAAAAGCTCTGGCTTAAGCTTTAATTTTTGAAAAACAAAGAGCAGGTATTTACTTGTCAGCATCCTCTATAATTCCACATTAAGAGCAGATATTTACTTGTCAGCATCCTCTATAACTCCACATTAAGAGCAGGTATTTACTTGTCAGCATCCTCTATAATCCCACATTAAGAATAACTGTGGCCATGACTGTGCTCTGCTTAGTTGCTCAGTCGTGTCCGACTCTTATGATCCCATGGACTGTAGCCCGCCAGGCTCCTCTGTTCATGAGATTCTCCAGGCAAGAATACTGGAGTGGGTTGCCATTTCCTTAAAACAAATTAAAATGTTGAATCAAATAATAAACAAGTAGGCAGGCCATGCTGCGCCTCTGTCTGCCATTTCCATCCTGCATGGCANTAGCCCGCCAGGCTCCTCTGTTCATGAGATTCTCCAGGCAAGAATACTGGAGTGGGTTGCCATTTCCTTAAAACAAATTAAAATGTTGAATCAAATAATAAACAAGTAGGCAGGCCATGCTGCGCCTCTGTCTGCCATTTCCATCCTGCATGGCAGAAGAGTTTTGTCTCCATAATGTGCTGATGGCACACAGAAAACAAGGACATTTCCAAACAAGTGTCCTTCTCCAAGTCCTTTTTTTACAATCAATTCTAAATCTTCCAGGTTAAGAGAATTATAAGCCAAATGCTGCAACCTGGATCAATCTAGATTTAATCAGATCTTCCCTTTTCCTAGAAATTAGTGTACTAAAAATGGCATATTTTCAAACAGCTTCACAAGGGGTTAACTGTATTCCTCCTGCTGTAGTTGACGGATACTAACAAATCTCACTTAATGTCTTGATTTGATGGCTATCAACTTAATTGATATTAACAAAGACATGCACTCACCTATTTTTAATTTCCTAAAACACAAAAGTTAGAGTTTTTAACAGTATTTTTCCAACAAAATACACCAATTTAAGATTCGTAGGTGTCCACTGTGGTTAACTCTATTTATTAGTTGCCACAGAACGTGTACCAAATTAGTTGCTGTGCTCAAGGCCCAGCTCTTGAAAACCAGAGCACAAACACAAATTCTGACTCTCCAGTAGTTGACCTTTCACCTAGATATTGGATTTCCCCTGAAATAAGTGTATAAAGCAGCTGTGTCTTCCTGTGACTTTTCCTGGGCACCAGCTCAAAGCAGAGCATGTAGTAGGGGCTCAATGAGTACATGCTAAATGAATCCATAATAACATCAAGGCTCGTTACAATAAACACCAAAAAGGAAGAAGTATTCACAGACACTTCAGGCAACAAGTCAACCTGCAGAAAAAGTCACATATGTGAATCTTTCAAAATTATGTCATTTCCGAATGCACTACCTCAAGTTATGAATTGCCATCTGCGTTATTTTGTATGACTGCATCTTATGAAGGGAAGCGTGGTGGTTTTCTTTCTTTAGAATGTGAATAACTTCTAATTTAACTGTTGGGTTGACCAAAAAGCATGTTGGGTTTTCGTGTAAGATGGCTCAAGCGGTGCTTAGTTCTTTAAAACTTCATTCAAAACAATTTTGTTAGGTTGTACTGATATTGTATTGACAGATATTGACTGGTTGTATGACTGATAATGGGAACTGCCATATGACTGATATGGGAGCTGCCATATCAGTCATACCAGTGTGTATTTTTTTAAAAAATTATCAAAACTTGTGAATTTTTATGTAGCTATTTTAATATTGAAGATAGAAGGAAAAAGCAGTATTTTGGGCATTTTATGCTTTATTATTTCAAGAAAGGTAAAAATGCAACTGAAACCCCAAAACAGATGTGTGCCGTGTATGGAGAAAGTGCTGTGAATGATTGAACTTGTCAAGGTGACTGCAATGTTTCTTGCTGGAGATCCCTCATTAGGCGATGCTCCGTGGTCAGACAGACTAGTTGAGGTTGAGAGCAATCAAATCAAGACATCCATTGAGATCAGCCAACATACTCAGCCAAATCAAGGGTCGAAAATCATTTGCACCAGCGTGGTTCTGTTCATCACTTCGATGTTTCAGTTCCACATAAGTGATAAAAAAACGTTCTTGACCATACTTCTACATGCGATTCTCTACGTAAACATAACAATACGTTACGTTTTTAAAACAGACTACAAAAGGCGATGAAAAGTGGATACTGTACAGTAATGTGGAATGGAAGAGATCATGAGGCAAGCGAAATGAACCACCACCAACCACATCCAAGACCAGACATCACCCAAAGAAGGTAATACTGTGCATATGGTAGGATCAGAAGGGAGCCTCTATTATGAGCTCCTTCCAGAAAACCAAATGATTAATTCCAACAAGTATGACTTTCAATTAGACCAAATGAAAGCAGCACTCAGCAAAAAGCATCCAGAATCAGTCAACAAAAATGCATAATCTTCCATCAGGATGCCATAAGACCCTGTTTCTCTGACGACCAGGCAAAAACAATCATAGCTTAGCTGGGAAGTTCTGATTCATCCGAGGTATTCAGCAGACACTGCACCTTCGGATTTTCACTTATTTCAGTCTTACAAAGTTTTCTTAATGGAAAAAATTTCAATTCCCTGGAAGGCACTTAGAACAGTTCTCTGCTCAAAAATGTAAAAGATTTTGAAAAGAAGGATTATAAGGCTGCCTAAAAAAATGGCAGAAGGTAGGAACAAAATGGTGAATACGTTTTCAATAAAGTTCTTGGTGAAAATTAAAAATGTGTCTTATCTTTACTTGAAAGCCAAAGGAACTTTTTGGCCAAACCAATGTTTCGTAAATTCAATGATACTGAGTTTATCATTGTTTTTAATTTGTTCTTTTTAAAGGTAGAACACGTAGATATCTTAAATTCATTTGTAAGTATGAGGATAAAATATGGCAAACAGATGGGGAAACAATGGAAACAGTGAGAGACTTTATTTTCTTGGGCTCCGNGGCCGGTTGTGTCTTTTTGCTGCTGGGTCAGTGGGCTCCCTGTTCTCTCCATCACATCTTTTTTTCCAACTCTTTTAACACTGCGATTACACCGCCCCTCCCCAGGATAAACCACATAATCTCCTCATCTCCAGGGCCCTAATCCCGATTGCCCCTGCAAAGCCTTCTCTACCGTGTAAGATACCACGGACTCCAGGGATAAGAAGGTGGGCGTCTTTGCAGGTCATTATCCTGCTGCCACAGCACTTGCGGCTCATGAACAAGAAGGGTGAGAAGCTGCAGGGAGTCCAAAGCAAGGCACCAGTAAGTCCCCTCTGCCCAAGTGTCTCGGGCTCCATAATGTCCCTGGATATCGCAACTTTTCAGGAGGTTAGAGGACGGTGGGGGGTCAGGGGCGATGCCTCACCTCCTCTTGGTGCCCCCACATGCCCGCCTGCATCGTGGCACTTTGCATTAGCCTTGGCCTATACCATCACCTATCCATGACCCCTGCAGTTTACCTGACCCTGACTCCATCCTTACCCAGCGAGCCACGTCAGACCAGGTACACACACATCTTTTTCAGACAGCATGGACGAAAGCTCAATCTCGGGTGGAGAATTTGNGCCCGCCTGCATCGTGGCACTTTGCATTAGCCTTGGCCTGTACCATCACCTACCCATGACCCCTGCAGTTTACCTGACCCTGACTCCATCCTTACCCAGCGAGCCACGTCAGACCAGGAACACACACGCGTCTTTTTCAGACAGCATGGACGAAAGCTCATTCTCGGGTGGAGAATTCGAAGGCTCTTGTCTTCGGCCAGCATCTCCAGGGCAGCTGACCTTGTAGAACAGTCAGAGCCAGGTGGTTCGGGACACAAAGTTCTCAGAATCATTGCCCGCCAGCTGCCCAAGACCCTAGGGAGTGTCCCAGAGTGGCTCTGAAAGCCAACTAGATAAATCAGAGCCTATGAGAAGGCACCAATAAATCTGAATTTCTGCAAAAACCAGAAATTGGTAAGCATGGCCATTTACCCTGGAAAAGTCATGGGCCTCAGACTTGCTAAGATATTGGGAATCCTGCCTGAATCCCCTCTATGCTAGAAAGCATACACTTGAATTTGCATGTCTGAATTTTAAAAAGGTATTGTAAATAGTTACAAACTTTAAGGAAAGTGAAAATTAAATTTTAATGCAAGTATCTTCAGGAACTTGAATAAATGAAACAGCCCTATGTTCCTAAAATGATGAATAAGAAACAAACAGACATTTATTTAAGACAAAAATGTTTAATTATCTCAGTACCTATGAAACATCCACACAATACAGTATTAGAGAGCTACTTCTGTGAAATGGGAAAAACGCTTATTTTCAGGATAGGCATAAAGTTGTATGAACAATATAAATACTGAATATGTAAAAACACATTCAGAGACAACGGAAGGAAAATACATCGAACATTGGCAGAAATTTCCTAAAAAGCAGGTGTGTCTGTTAAAGATCTTTAACTGCAAATCATAGTTCTGACTGACCTAAAGTTCTCCTGCGACCCCAGGAGCTGGGAAGCCAAGCTGGCAAACAAGTGAGAAATAAGCGCTTGCAGGCAAGCCCTCACCCAGGGGCAGCCACTCAGGTGCCACTACCCGGGATAAATGTGCTCCGAGCTCCGGTATTTTTAAACTTTGTCACTTTCCTCAAATCCTTGGGAAGGAACACTGTTTACCTAGGTCACGGGTCTACCCCGGGAGCAAAGCCCCTTCTTAACAATGCAGCACCCCCGAGACTCTACCATGTGGGGAGAGGAGATCTGAGAGCTTTATGGAAGGAGGGGATGATAATTTTAAAAGTTGTGACTTTCCTGGTGGTCCAGTGTCTAAGACTCAAGCGCCCCCAACACAAGGAGCCCAGCTCCATCCCTGGTCAGAGAAGTAGACCCCACATGCCGCCCTAAGACCTGGCATCGTCAGATACGTAAATATAATGTTTCAATGTGATGGGGCGCACACGGGGTCTCCGCAATAAGAAGGCTCGTTACGTGGACCTCGCAAACAAAGAATAAAATCACAGCGATCTGTGAGACGGACCAAACTGTCCAAACGGCATCCTGTTATCTCCCTGGCGCCTGTCTTCTCAAAGCTGCGAGACCACCGGATTCCAGACCTCGGGCTGCGTGACCATCCCTTCGGGAAATTTTCACTGGTGGGGTATCAGGAGGACTCCGTCAGAAAGGGAGGACGCTGGCTCTCCTTAGGGGCCAGTCACCCTCTCTTTCCCGCTAATAAATTTCCCTTCTCTTGCCTGACTGGCCGGCTTCCTCTCTTTTTCTCTGCAATCGCCTTATACAACGAAATAAAGTAAAAAAGAAAAAGCCTGCTCCAGTGGAGTCAGGAGTGAAGTTAGTCTTTTTTTAAATACTCTCTTTACTTGTTAAGATTCCTTATAAAGATGAAGTATTATTTTCACCGAGATCATTATGTTCTTGTCGACACCCAGGGTGGACCCTGCTGACGTCTCCCCCTTCCCGGGAAGCCGAGGCCGGCTGACGTCTTCCCCCGCAGACAGCCGAGGCGTGGGGTGACCAAGCCCTCCTCTCCGCAGGACGCCCGAGTGGAGGCGGCCTCGGACAGAGGGCCGGCGGCCGCGACTGCTCCGCCGTCCCGGGGCGGCGTGCGAGCACGGCCAGCACCCCGCTGCCCACACCCGGGGGACACGGAGCCCGACTCGGGAGGAAGGCGATCCCGCAGGACGGCCCTGCTCCCGGGAGCCCCTCAGACCACGCGAGAGGGACCCAGAACGCTCTCCTTCAGCCACAAGAACTGCTGAGTCCCCTGCCGTAACCTCTCCGCCTCGCCCTGGCCTACCGTGCAGCCGTCCCTGCAGGCTGGGCAGGATTCCGGGAGCCACCGCCCGGACGAGCCGCGGCGCCTCCGGTCCGGCTCCCCCCGCAGAGCTGAGGCCTGGACAAGCTGGGGAGACCCGAGCGCTGGTCTGTAAAATGGAGTTAGTGGGGGTGTCCGCCTGGTCAGGCTGTCATGAGGACTGAGGGGGTCTGTCTGAGTAAAACACCACGCTGACTGCGCAAAGGGATGTTACATTGCTACATTATTTCAAAAGGACTCCTTTTTTTCAGTTATATTTCAGGTATTTGATTTGGAAAAATATTAACACAACCATTAGCCTCAAAAATAAGCCGTGAGCAGGGTGAAAGCTAGAACTGTAAGTCGGTAAGAACACGTATTAGATGTGTTCCTTTTACTTGAACCTTTGTGCCCCGTGGCCTCTGCTGAGTCACGCTCTGAGTCACGCTGGCTTTGCACTTTTTGTAAAAGCATGTTGCCTATAGCCTGAAACATACAGGAAGCCCATTCTCACGGCTCTGACCTTTAAGGGTGTAATACTTTTCCAATCACATAAAAAGCTGCAGAATGCAGAGTAACATTTGTCTCCTTGGAGGTTCACCGGAATATCCTGATCTGACCTATGTGGAGAGCTGCAAGAACAAAGGATTCCCACAGGAAAAAGTTTGTGACAGTCAACCTCACCCCTCACCCTGCCTTTAAAAGTGCTTTGCTGAAACCCTTCAATGAGTTTAGGGGTCTGAGGGGCACAAGCCACCCATCTCCCTACATGGCTCTGAAATAAACCTTTCTCTGCTGATCACTGCGGGCTGGGCACAGAAACTTGTGTTCAGTAACAGAATAAGGATCATTCTCCATGTGTGTAGCAGGCGTCTGTAACTGTAGTAAGAATGAAGTTTAAGAAAGGCTTAAACTCAGCAGTGTGAGCTGAAGATACAGATTTACTCTGAATCCTTCTCTTTGAGGGGCCTATGAGTTTAGGTCAGACTTCTTTGCATGAGTCTGTTCCAGTGTGAGCACACGTGTGCACACTCACACGTCCACACACAGGCGCCCGCCTCGATACAGAGCTGGCCCCACATTTCTGCCCACGGTTTCCGCAGCTGAGGATAAAGCGCTATTCACTCGGTGAAGAGGCACGTTGCTGCTGCATAAAAAGGTGGCTTGTTAATTCACTTCTCAAGTTTTAATGCTTTCTTACAATTTCTCCCCAAAACTCTGGAATGGTTTTAGGTGTGTATTACCTCACTGCGGAAAAAGGAATTAACCCTTTCCTGGACCCTGGGAGACCTAACTTCATCCCAGCTGGGGGCCTTNTTAATTCACTTCTCAAGTTTTAATGCTTTCTTACAATTTCTCCCCAAAACTCTGGAATGGTTTTAGGTGTGTATTACCTCACTGCGGAAAAAGGAATTAACCCTTTCCTGGACCCTGGGAGACCTAACTTCATCCCAGCTGGGGGCCTTTCAAGAAGGTGAAATACAAAAGGAGGAAAATAAAATTGTCCGTCAGGCAAGGAGCTGTGAGTTTACAGATGGCATGTTACTGGTGAGTTTACTAAGGAAAATTTTAACTGTTCTCTTTCTTTTTTTAAGCTGGATATATCTACCCAAGGCAGTTAACACAAATTGCCTGTGTGTCCTCTGAGAAAATATTCCACGGATATTTCCATAACAACATAAAGCGGTTAAATTGTGCCTACCAGATGCAGCCCAGTGTGGCCGAAATGTGCCCCCGCTACCAGGTAAGAAAGTGTCTTTTGAAAGCTAAGGCATGCACTGAGATGCTCTGGGCATATTAACCCAAGAGAGTTAATAACACATGGAGTCAAAAAGTAGGCTCATCTCACTCTGATACCGAGGCATTTACACGTGTGCTTGCTTGTTACATGACAGGTGCATGTGTCCAGACAGGGTTCACATGCAAACCGCACCCGCTCTTATCCAATTGCTCTTCACGTCTCTAAGGGGCAGAATTTAAGACCAATGGGTAGAAACTGTAGAATATGTATGAAAAACTTTCCATCTGGGCCACTCAGATTCAGAAGGGAGCCTACTGTAAAGCGGTCAGCTTGCCACCCCCAGAAGTATTCAAACAGACTGGACAGCCCAGGATCTTGAGAGAAGCTTCAGTCTGAGAATGCTAGCAAACTCCATAGCGATCTAGACCCGATCGAGGTTTAGATCAGCAAGAGCCCAGGACCTCTCCAAGGCATTTGACTTCAACCTAACGATGCTTTTCTTGAGAACTGCCCAGCGCCAGAAAAGTAAGCTCCAGGAGTGACAAGGCACATACAGTGTGAGAAGACTTCCCTTCCTGGCCCTTGACCTCCCAGGTCAAGGTCATCCCCACCACCCAGTGCCTGGTGGCTCTGGGATCCCCCTGGGGATGCTAAGCAGCAGTGAGGAGGAAAGGTGGACGTGCGTCCCACAGAGATGATCCTGTGGGGAGGCTCCTCACTGGGGGAAGGACACCTCCCTTGAGGGAGTGCCAAAGAGCTCATCCAGGAGAAACACGGGTAACCAGGACCAGGCCACCTCCTAGGGCAGAGGGGGGACCACAGGGAAGAGCGCCACAGCAGCCCACCAGAGTAGAGACCTCCTAGGTAAAACCTTCCAATCTTTCTGATGGTGCCTATGAAATAGTTGAGACCCCAGTCTGCAACCATAACTCTCAGCCGCCTCCATGACAGAAAAGCAGAAAGATCATGAAGCCAAAATCACATGACAAGTCACCATGCTTCCTCCTATAGACTCTGAGGATCACCATCCCCAAGACCAAACCAACCGAAGGATTAAGAAGGCAGAGGCAGGACTGCCGGGAAGCAGGCCAGGCTCCCCACACAGCCCCTGGCTCTGGAGAGGGCTGAAATACAGCAGAGAGAATTTGCACACTGGAGGCCCTCCAATCAAGTCGTTAATAGAGAAACTGCTCACGCTAGATGCCTAAAAATGCTCTGCATTGTTACATGTGTATTATGTACATGCTGAGAATGACAATGTTTAAGTGACGGCTATTCTGAATGGACTGTACCCAAAAAAACGGGGGAGGGGATAAGCACAGAAGTTAAATGAGGGACCCCTCTGGTGGTCCAGGGGCTAAGACTTCACTTTTCAATGCAGGGGGTGCAGGTCTGACCCCTGGTCGGGGAGCAAAGATCCCACATGCTTCCTGGCCAAAAAAATCCAAAGTAAAACAAAAGCAGCACTGTAACAAACTCCATAAAGACTTATAAAAAACAAAACAGTAAAATGATAAGATGGACCCACAGGAGGAAATAAGCAGGTCTCTGCTCTGAGCAGACTGCCACCTTCCTTGTGTGCAGAGCCACGGACTGGCCACCGGCAGCTGGACCTCCAGCCCGGGCCAGTGGCTGCTGAGTGGGAGCGGCAGCCCGTCCTCTGCGTTCCTACAGTGCCTCCTTTAAGCTGCTGGCACTTGTCCGTCACAATGAAGTAATTGGCGTGTTTTCCATTTTCTGATCATCTTGCAAACCAGACTCCTACTGCCACTGGGCAGAACCGCCTTACAAACCTGGAAAGGCTGCCCACAGGCAGCTCTCTTGCACCATGCCTGCATGACCACAACCCTCCTTCAACCTTCAGCCACCAGGACACACTCTAAGGCTTGCAGGGACTTGGGGCAAACATCCCTGGGAGAAGCGGTGGGGGGAGGAGCGCAGGGAGGAGCGGTGGGGGGAGGAGCGGAAGCATCAGGGGTTTGTAATAGGGAAGAACAATCTGACTCCCTATTGCTTTAATTTTGTATCTCCAGCTCTTGTTAGTAGTTTAAAATGTTGTCTATGGCCTGAAATATACAGGAAGCCCATTCTCAGGGCTCTTTTAAAGGTATAAACAACCCTTTTCTACTCACACAGAGATAAAAAGTTGCAGAACAGAGTGGTTTACAGGAGCATCCTTACCTGACCGATGTTGTAGACAGCTGCAGGAACAAAGGATTCCTGTTCCAAGAAGTTTGCACCAACCAACCACACCTTCTCCCCTTTCAGTATAAAAGAAGCCTGAATTCCAACTTGGGTAAGGTGGTTCTTGGGGACCACTGTCCACCACCTCCTCTGACTGCAGGCTTTCCAAATAAAGTTATTATTCCCTGCCCCAACACTTGTCACTCGATTTACTGGTGTGTCACGTGAGGGGCAGTATGAGCTTGGACTCAGCAGCAGGACTAAGTTTAACTGGGATTCCGACTGGGATTAGGGAGTGTGGAGAAAAGTTAAAGTCACTCAGTCGTATCTGACTCTTTGTNTGGACATGAGTTTGAGCAAGCTCTGGGAGTTGGTGATGGACAGGGAAGCCTGGCGTGCTGCAGTCCACGAGGTCGCAAAGAGTCGGAGACGACTGAGCAACTGAACTGAACTAAACTGAACCTAAAAACTGGAGAACCTTTATTTTCAAAGGATTATACTCCTAAACCAGTCCTTTAGATTGCCATGTTTGGGAATGGTATAGCACTGAAAGAGGATGTCTGAGAATTAATAAGTTGATAAAGAGTAAGACATTGGCAAGGATAGGGGAGAACAGGCAATAATGACCTAAGAATAGACACTGTTTTCCATTTCTTTTTGACACAGTCGTGCTTTATACGGAACTAAAGTAGTCCTTTATGTGTGTAGTAAATTTAACGTAAATAAAAATATAATCCTGTCCATAGATTTTAAATACACAGTCTTACAAAGCACCGTTGCCAGTTTGGAACACACTCCCTGTGGTTAGGTTACCATTACAAATCACATTCAAGGCCACACTTGACCAGTGGTTAATGTGAAATTCTACTGAAGTGTAAAATAGATTCCGTTATTTCCCACTTTGAAGACCTGTACTTCCCATTAGTAAGAATAAACCAATTCTGTGTCCAGGATAAGCCCCAAGTCAAACTCCACTGCCTCAGAGTTTCTAACTGNTGGTTAATGTGAAATTCTACTGAAGTGTAAAATAGATTCCGTTATTTCCCACTTTGAAGACCTGTACTTCCCATTAGTAAGAATAAACCAATTCTGTGTCCAGGATAAGCCCCAAGTCAAACTCCACTGCCTCAGAGTTTCTAACTGCAGAGTCAGCCATGCCACCGTGGATTATCACTTGGGGCTGTTCAGTTCTCCAGTCACGTCTGACTCTTTCGCTACCTCACAGACTGCAGCCTCCCACCCCATGGACTGTAGCCTGTCAGGCTCCCCTGTCCGTAGGATTTTCCCAGGCTAGACATCTGGAGCACGTGGCCACTTCCTTCTCCAGGGGATCTTCCTGACCCAGGGCTCGAAGGTGAGTCTCCTGCACTGGTAAGTGGTTTTTTTGGTTTTTTTTGTTTTTTTTAACCACTGAGTAACCAGGGAAACTCCAAAGTCCTTATAACAGGATCGCGGAGGCAGTCACCAGGACCTCTCCGTGCTGAGAGAGGTCTAGATCTTTCTACTGATAGGGGAACACTGTGGCCTAATCTGTGCCAGCTTTCCACCGTCTGAAATACACCTCACACACGTTCACCTTCTGGAAATGAGACACACACATAAAAAGAGATACTTCTTGAGACCATCAAGGAAAAGGTTTTTTCACTTATCGATGTATTTTACTACTTGTACATCATTCATCATCTGCATCATTCTTTCGAAAGGCTAATAAGACTTCCTCTGTATGGAGACACCAGAGTATCTTAACCATTTCCCATTGATGTATATTTAGGATTTTCTTCTCTATAAATAATGCTTCAGTGAACATGCTTTACCCACCTTTGGATACTAGTCTGATGATCTCTGTAGGATGAATCCTTATAAGTAGATTTACGAGGTTCAGAGTATGAAATTTTTTTAAGAATTTTTTGATGTGGACCATTTTGAAAGTCTTTATTAAATTTGTTACAGAGATTCTTCTGTTCTGTTTTAGCTTTTTGGCCTCAAGGTATGTGTGATCTTAGCTCCCTGGCCAGGGATTGAACCCACATCTAAGAAGGCAGTCTTCACCACTGGGCCACCAGGGAAGTCCTTGAATATGCATTTTTCAACTGAGGTGTCATTAACACAATATAATTAGTTTCACATGTATAATCCAATGATCCAACATTTGTACAAATTGCAAAACAGTTGCCACAGTAAATCCAGTTAATGTCCATCACCACAGTTAGTTACAAAATGAGGAAATTTTAAGCACAGTCTGGCTATTAGGCAACTTTTAAAGGATGATTATTAATTTTTTAGGTGTGAAGATGGCATGGAGGTCTTGCATAATAAAGACATTTTTCAGTTGAAATAAATATAATATTCAAGCAGTACATATTCCCCCTGCTACCCAAGGGAAACTTCAGTAGATCCCATAATTCTCTGGCTACTTGTAGGTAACAGAAACTGCTAAAGTTACTTTAAGTCAAAAATACAATGATGATTCAGAAAATAAAATGTCAAGTCAGTACACTATCCATCCTTGAAGTAAGGCCAAAAAAGTAAGAAGCATCATCTTCTGCCTTCCTCCCTCTCCCCACCTCTCCTTCCTGGCTGTGGTTACCTCCCCTCCAGAGTTGGAATGGCCACCTGGCTGCTAATACCATGAAAATGAAGTGGCACAGACTTCCAGGTGTCTCCCAATATCCACTAGTCCCTTCCTCTTGACAAAAAGAATCCCAATTTTAAGCTGGGCCCATAGTGACCCAGCAACAAGCTTATATTTCCAAAGATCTCTTAGAGCTGGGCATGACCCCATGACTCAGCTCTGACTAGTGACACATAGGCAGAAATGTTGGGTGTGCATCTTGAAAGCATCCTTAAAAGGGAGGGAGCAGATCCTGCCTATGTCTGCCTGCCTGAAGTATCACGTGATGGCTGGAACTGCAGCAGCCCCTCTGACCCGGAGCACGAGGACCACAGTCATGAGCCTGGGCCGTGGGGCAGTGAACCAGGAGGTGTGATCCTGGCAGCTCTGGAGCCCCTGAACCGCCCACTTTCCTACCGACTGTACATAAGAGAGAAGCTAACCTCTACCATGTGTCACCACCATTCTTTAACTTACATGCCAGCAAACGGACTCCTCATCGGTACAGAAGGCTTTGCACTCTCTGGACCAGCAGATACCAAGACCTGACTCTCTGACTCGCGTGGGCACTTCTGTAGGGACTCCAGGGGCTCCCCTCAAATCCTGTGCTATGGGTGATGGACCCAGCCCCTGAGACTCACTCCACAAGCTCTCCCCTGACTGTGCCCCTGAGTGGGGGTCAAGGTCCAGGCTGGTCCCCCTCCCTGCAGGGGCCACACCTGGTCCAGACGAAGCACTCACAATCATGGGGGGCCCTGTCCCAGCTGCTCTCACTCGCCACACCCCCAAAACATCTCACCAGATTCAGAGCCAGCCCCCCAGGCGCCCAGCTGAGGGGACATGGGGCAGCACCCACAACTCCACATCCTCCCGGAGGAGGGGCTGGTGCAGAGTCACAGCCAAGGATTCGCCACAAATAGACCGATGCTTTTTATACCCTCAGAGTAAGGAGGATTTTCAAGAGCTGTGAACCTCGTGTTCAGACACTGCCTCTGAAATGCCCATTTTGGTCTTTCTCACAACTTATTTTTGTCACTGCTGTTTGCTACATCTTGGGGCTTTAGTCAGGTTTTCCAATTCAACACCCTGTCACAAAACCAATAAATCTTATGTGGACACAGCAGGAGAAGGAAAGCTGGGACGAATGGAGAGAGGAGCAATGAAATATATACATCGTCCCATGTGAAATAGATAGCTGATGGGAAATTGCAGTCTAGCACCGGGAGCTCGTGGAAAAGGAAACGGCAGCCCACTCCAGTATTCTTGCCTGGAGAATCCCATGGACAGAGGAGTCTTGGGGGCTACAGTCCAAGGGTCACAAGAGTCAGACACGACTGGTGACTACACCACCGCCACCAGGACAGGAAGCTCAGCCTGGTGCTCTGTGACCACCGGAGGGCGTGGGATGGGGTGGAGGTGGGATGGTCCAAGAGGGCAGGACGTATGGATACCTTTGCTGATTCATGTGGATGGATGGCAGAAACCATCACAACACGGTAAAGCAATTATCCTCCAATTAAAAATAAATAAATCAGAGAAGGCAATGGCACCCCACTCCAGTACTCTTGCCTGGAGAATCCCGTGGACGGAGGAGCCTGGTAGGCTGCAGTCCATGGGGTCGCTAAGAGTCAGACATAACTGAGCGACTTTACTTTCACTTTTCACTTTCATACACTGGAGAAGGAAATGACAACCCAATGTTCTTGCCTGGAGAATCCCAGGGACGGGGGGGCCTGGTGGGATGCTGTCTATGGGGTCGCACAGAGTCAGACACGACTGAAGCGACTTAGCAGCAGCAGCAGAAAAAACAATAACTCATGTGGGGATGCACGTCGGCAGTAAACTCTAATAAAGCAAGGAGACGGTTATCACAGTATCTGGAAGCGCAGTTAGCCCTGGGTGGGGGTGGGTCGGGAGGAAGGCAGGGCAGGGACTCTGGCCCAGAAGCACATGTCGGGGCTCCAGAGGGAAAGTGCCAGACGCTCCCTGGACAGCCATTCGCTTTGTTATTATAAGCTAAAAGGGACACGCATGTTTACATGTGCGTGTATTTATCATGACTAATAAATTTAAAAGGAAGCAGCAGGCACAGTGTGACATGTAAACGCCACAGCAGACGATCTG
Organism: Oreotragus oreotragus; assembly: GCA_006410675.1. NCBI lineage: Eukaryota > Metazoa > Chordata > Mammalia > Artiodactyla > Bovidae > Oreotragus > Oreotragus oreotragus. The sequence goes on from SJYX01014290.1 coordinate 607,134, forward strand.
GACGTGAGCCTACACTTGACCTCAAGGCTATGAACGTGATACAAAGTGGAGCAAGCCGGTCAAAGTGTGGCCTTTCCAGTGGTGGCCTCGGAGGCCTGTCGCCACTGACCTCGGTGGCAGAGGTCAGTGCTGCAGCAATGACAGATGCGAGCAAACAGATCACAGCTGCTGTCTGGGACCCCGGAGCCACCCGAGGGGAGAAAGTCTCCAGGCCCCGAGAGCTGGAAAGGAGTCTGGGCCATCTGCTCAGCCCCCCGGCTCTGACTGTCCCCAACACCGTCCACACCGAGGGACGTTCGGTCAAGGCTCCTGAGCTCTCTCTGCATGATTTCTGTAATTGCCAAAGCGACTTTCTGATTATGATCGGGTTTCTGGGAGCTCCTTGAAGGGCAAAGAAGGTGCTAATCATGGAGATTTTCCTGTTGCTACTGCTAAGGCGATGCCAGCTCTCTCACCATTAGCGAGGGCAGCTTATCTCACCTGATCCTCACAGTCAAGTTAATCTGACTGAGAGGCAGTAAAGGAGGGAGACTCAAAGCAACTGGCTCCAAGATTCAAATCCTACTCGCTTCACCCCTTAAAAGCTGTCATCGTGAGTGATTCACAGAACCTCTTTGGGCCTCAGTCTCCTCACCTGTAAAGTGGGAATACCAGTAGTACCCACCTCCTGGGGTTGCTGTGAAGACCCCATTAGTTAATGGTCCTGAGCCACTGAGACAGCAGATGTCACAGAGTGAGTACAATAGAAATGTTTGCTACGACCCCCACCTTATGGACCAAACATTGGAGGCTCAGATGCTAAAGTAACTTGCTTAAACCCCATACCTGGCAGCTAGTCGAACTCAAGTACATTAGGCTTCAGACCCCACATGCTTAATCACCAGGCCTCTTACCAACCACCAAGACAGCCACTCGTCGAGGTAAACGAACCTCTGTGCCTTGGCGTGCTGGTGAAATGACTTACTCAGGCCTGATGATGCCACCGTAGGCTGACAGAGGCCAAACCCTGGGTCTCCGGAACAGAGAACCTGACTCCCCAGCTGAGCCCCGGGTTGGCCGAGCGGCAAGCCACCTTCTCTTGGACCATCATCCCCGGAGAACAGACAGCTGTGTCCCTACCCACCCTCCGCTGAACTCAGAACAGCTCAGAGGGAGACACCGGCCCCCAGTTCTCCTTTTCTAGGAAGATGGCAATTAGCAGATACAAAATATAAGTTCTTCTGTGACCCCAAACAGGTTCTGCTTTGAGCAGGTTAAAAGGCAGCAAGCTTTCCTTCAAGACCTTTCTAACCCGAAGCTCACGTATATCACTCCTGTGAAGGGCAAGGAGATGGACCCTGGCCCGAGGGTCACCTTGGGAGACTTGTCATCAGGCCTGGAGACAAGTGCAGGGATGCGGGACCCCTGCTAACACCCCATGACCTTGAGGAGGGCCGACCTCTCTGCACCGGCGTCCCCACGCAGGAAACAAAAAAGTTAAACCAGACAATTTGTGAGTTCCCTTCCATTCTTTGATCTTTCTATCCATATTTAACTCGGAGCTAAATTTCATTTTGAGTTGACCGCATTTAAAAACAACTCAGAATAACTCTCGCTTCAAGGCAATACAGGCTGCTTTCTTTCCAGAATGCATAAAGGGCAGGCAGTGCCAGTCCTATTTGCAGTTGTGAAGGGGAACAGGTGCTTTCAAAGCCCCTCCATGAGCTGCTGGGACCAGAGGGAAAAATCTATCAGCCTGGTAAGCGCACAGCACGTGAAACAGGCCTTAGAAGTTTTTCTCCCTGGGAATAGTACGCAATAAACCGGGCCTACTGCTAAGCTGGTTCACACCCATCAACCCCAGATTACACTTTGCACATGTGTGTGCCTGTGTGTGCCCATGCTCACAACAGACTGTGGGGTTTTTTTAGAAAGGTAAATACTGAAGAAGTACCGTAACCCTTCCAAAAAAGACAACGTTCATTACAGGGATCGTCTCAAAATGATGTGGATAACTTATCAGAGACACTAGCCTGATCCACAATCTAACCTTTGGCCTCATACGGACAAAATGTTTGGCTATGAAATCCACAATGCAAATTAACTTCTGAAAACAGACTGCACAGAAGAAATAAGCTGAAAAAGTAAGTAATGGGGACTTTCCTGGTGGTCCAATGGCTAAAGATTCCACAATTTCAGTGGAGGGGGGCCTGGGTTCTATCCCTGGTCAGAGAACTAGATTCCACATGCCACAGATAAACAGTTCACCCAGTACAGCCAAATAAATAAATATGCTTTTAAAAGTAAGTAATGGACCACCCATTGGACCATCAGGAGACACCGGTTTGACACCTAAAATTATTCTTTTTATCTGCAGCATGTATAAAGTGCAACTATAACACTGACGGGTTTTCTCTTCCAAACAACACTGTCACTTGTATTTTTAGCCCTTAAAGCTATTTTACAATTCGTCAATTTAGTAAAAATTAGTTTCATCAGAAATATCTGTCCAGAAGCCCAACTCATGAAAAAAACGCCAACTGTAGACAATACATCACTCCACTCATTTTTAAAAGATCTCATAGTCTTTGTAGCAGGACGTTTCTTCAAGGCCTGATGGTGCGGAACCCTCCATCAAACTTTGCTCCATTATATGTGGTACACGGGCACTCTGATAGGAGGGAAAAAGAAAAGACAAAAGATCCAGGAAGCTGAGGTATGTCACACGTAATGACCAGGCTATTCCTCTGAATGATAATGCCAGGCTTGTGCTGAGCACTTTGCCTAATTAGACTTCACACGAGGGGGAAAACACTTTAATATTTAACGAGTGTAATGGTGTAATCAATGTACACAAATCACGCTTGATAAGGAATACTGCTTATTAAAGAGCGAGACAGATGGCTGGAAGAGACACACCATCATTCAAGGTAAAACTTCACAGTCTCCCACGGTGGACGCCAGGCACGCACTTTCCAATCACCGCTCCAGCCCCGGCCACACCATGCATTATTCAGCCTGCCTGCTTGCTCAGTGGACTACAGATACACCCACATCATAGACGTAAGGAAATCACTTGGTTGAAACAAGTCAGCTCTGCCATCTCTCAAGCCGTCTTAACCACTCTGACTGCTGTCAAAATCCCCAGGAGTCAAGATCTCCAACGTCTCTCTTATAATCACTTCAACGAGATAATTAGTCCTCCTTTTTATTACCTTCAAGAACACTTAATGTGCTGGAAGCCTTCCTGACTCTATTAAATCCAGCCAGCCCGCCGCAAGATTATGAATGCATAATTGATTTACAGGTAGCTTGCAAGAAAACACCAAGATAGCAAACAGCATGTAGGAACAGAGTTAGAGACAGGCAAGCTTACGAACAGCACCTGATACTAGAAAGGATTTTGAAGGGTGGGTCATTTGTTTGGTTTCTCCAAGGTCAGCTTTACACGCACATGCAGGGATCCTGGGCGGTAACTTGTCCTGTTTGTGAACACAGTTTCTTCCCAGCCCTGTGGATTTTAAGTTGATGTCTCTGTTCATTTCATGCATGTTTGCAGAGAACCTTCCTTCCGTTGTCTACACACTGAGCTAGGCTGTTCGCAGGGCACCAAACAACAACTGCCTGAACTGCAGTCCCCACGCTCCAAGGGCCTGCGGTCTTGTCCAAAAATGACACAAGGCTGCCGCTGCATCAGGCCTGGTACCACGGGGGTGCCACTCCTGGACACAGGAGCTACAGCACCAAACGGGCTTTCATGAAAATGCTGGATCTCCCTGCCACGTCACCTGTCCTGCCACGGCATCTGGTCTACCTGAATCTTGGTTCTGGTATTTTCATCGAAGTTTCAAAAGTTTCCACAAATAAAGTGCTTCGGATACTACTGAGTACCTAAGTAGATTTCTTCCTAAGCTTCTGCTGCTTCTGTACTCACGGTGGGGGAAAAAATGGGCCTCGATTTAATTTTAAAAACTATTATTCCACCTGATGTAGCTTCAGTGACACCCATATTTGCATTTTATTCCTCTTTGGCATAAACAATCCGATTTTTGATTTGTGTCCATAAACAAACTCATCCAGAACTATTATTACCAAGTGTTTCCAGAAAGACCATGCGTTTCAAGTCCAGAGGACAGAGGGTTTCAAATTTTAAACCTCTCGCTGGATGTGTACAGAATGACTCCCGACAAAGCTGGAATCATTCAGAGTCAATTCAATTTGTGAAGCATATGGCCACTTCTGACGCTGTAAAATCAACAGGAATAAAAACGAGTCCTGTTGATCTTGAAGCAGGCACTGAGAGCTCACCATCCCAGGGGTGATGTTCCACGTGTCACTCAGCCGCGGCTTGACAGTATATCCCATCTTTGTATTTCACACGACTGTGGGCTCCTTGAGGTCAGAAACCCTTGTCTTCTTACCTACGTATATCTCTCGCAGCGAGAACAGTGCCAGGCACTCAAAGGGAGCTCCTTAACCAAATTCAGGAAAACCTGAGAGTTGACAAGTGGCATCACTGTCGGGGCACCTAAAACTACCTGCCAGCCAGCCTGGTGTCCAAGGAGACTGCACGGCCCATAGGGACCAGCAGGATGGAAACAAGTACCCTGGGCTCCATTCTCGACAGTGTCATTGCACTCAGCACCTGGGTCATCTTAGACAAGGCACATCCCAGCTCTGGGCTTCTTTCTGAAAACCAGGAGATAGTCCAAATGATCTCAAATGTACTATTATTTCTGCAAAATACTGTTGGTCTAACTGATCTGAGAGATAACATTTCTCTTGATGTATGCTTGCTAAGCAATGGTCTCCCCCACCACAAAAACTTCCAACTCCAAGAAGTCACTGATAAGACCGTTAAATGAAGTCAACAAATCCTTCAGAATCCAAGTGCTCCCTTCAGATGCACGGTTTTGCCATTTCAAAGGTCTTTAGCTCATGTAGACAGACTAGTGCCAGGCACTATCTGCATAGTGGATGGCTAGCTTTAGTCAAAGGCTCTCCATTCATTCTCTGATTCTCCTTCCTAAGTGATTTAAGAGTTGCAGTTATGCCTGTCCACCACACACTGGCATTACTTTTGCCCCCCTCCCAAATAATGAAACGGTCACGAAATCCCTTACAGAGACCAGGGAAGAGAGTGTCTAAAAGCTGGTGCCTCCCACACACCTCCACCCCAGGCAGCGCCCTCCCCACAGAGCCAACCATCACCTCCCTTGCTTTCAGGCGAGCAGACGTGTCTAGATCCTGCATCTCCTCCTGCCTCCACCCCATCTCCATCAGAACATGCGACCCGTGCTCGGCAGAAAGGCCCTGAGGAGGCTGGTGACAGTCCAGGCAGTGGTCCAGACTCACTCTTGGAGGAAGAGAAAAAGGTAATTCCAGTGAAGCCGGATAAATTCTCCTGTATACCCAAGGACAGTCATAGAGAAACACACTCAGGATTTTTTATTTACATCAGCGAATACCCTCTCTACAAAGAAAACTCGTTTTTGAGACAACCCAAGGCCCAAGATGTGGGATCGGCTCACGTGAACCGAGGGAGGAGCTAGTTCTAAACTCGGGTTCTGGCTTCAGCCTCCAATCTGACTGATGGAGCCGTTCACAGTCCACCCACTTCACTGCTTTGCATTCAAATGGCCCCTGAGTCTCAATGATCAAATTCCTACTTCAGGGATTAAGAACCTGCTCATGGTCACAGTGTCAGTCAGCTGGGGAATCCTCTCTCCGTCAATCTGGACTCCTTCTGAAGCAACCTGTGTACACGGGGCTTCCCCGGTGGTGCCCGTGGTAAGGAACACGCCTCCCAGTGCAGGAGATCTAAGAGACCTGGGCTAGAACCCTGGGTCGGGGAGATCCCCTGGAGGAGGGGATGGCAGCCCACTCCAGTGTTCTCACCTGCAGAATCCCACGGACAGAGGAGCCTGGCGGGCTGCAGTCCATGGGGTCACAACGAGTGGGACATGATTGAAGTGACTTCACATGCCATGAGGAGGAGAGAAACAAAACAAAGAAAAACTCTGTAAATTGAGCTCTCTTTCATCTTTCTGGCCCAGAAACCTATGGGCCACAAGTTCAGTGAAAAGACATAAAGTTCAGTCCAGTTCAGTTGCTCAGTTGTGTCTGACTCTTTGCGACCCCATGGATTGCAGCACGCCAGGCTTCCCTGTCCGTCACCAGCTCTGGAAGTTTGCCCAGATTCATGTCCATTGTGATGCCATCCAACCATCTCATCCTCTGTCATCCCCTTCTCCTCCCGCCTTCAGTCCTTCCCAGCATCAAGGAAGGACTCTCCCAACCAAAGAACACGCTTCAGACGCAAGAGCTTGCATGTCACAGGCACATCCAAAGAAATACCCCCCAAACACTTCTCCTCTGCTGGCTTCTCATTACATAGGCACACACACGTGTGTGCTCAGCTGCTCAGCTGTGTGTGACTCTTTGTGACCCCATGGACTGTAGCCCACCAGAGATTTCCCAGGCAAAAATACTGCAGGGGGCTGCCATTTCCTCCTCCAGGGGACCTTCCCGAGCTAGGGATTGAACCCATGTCTCCTGAATCTCTCATACTGGCAGGAGGATTCTTTACCACTGAGCCACCGGGGAAGCCCCTTATGTCGTCACACACATCTGTAAATAAATCTCACTTCTACATAAAGAAGACAGCCAAAGGTACCCTGGGTGTTTTGAGTGATTTATGTCTATGATGGCCAAGAAGCACTTATTTTCTACCCATCTGTATGTAGAGTAAAAAATAAGATAGGGCCTGCTACTATCGTTTGGGCAGCTCGCTGAAACAGCCAAGAGACACTAGCCATTCTTTCCTTTTCTAATATTTATTTACTTGGCCGCGCTGGGTCTTAGTTGCTTCACGTGGGATCTCTCACTGCAGGGCGTGGACTCCAGCTGTGTTGCAAGGGCTCCAGAGTTGTGGGGCATGGGCTTAGCTGTCCCTTGGCGCAGGGGATCTCAGTTACCCAACCTCAGTCAAACCGGCGTCCCCTGCATTGCAAGGCGAATTCTTAACCACTGGGCCACCAAGGAAGTCCCTAGGCGTTCCTTCTTTAACAACAAGACCCAGTCATGGTCTTGCCCCTCTTGAGACCGTGACCTACATGAAGACATCGAGGGCAGTTTTATGTGATCAGAGTCCACCCCCAGACACCTTATCATCAGGACATATACACAGTGGACATTCAGGACATACTGGATTAGAAATCTCTAGAACTTTAGACAAGAGTGGAGCTGAAGAGCCCAGGCCCCGGGCGTCGGAGGAGGAGCTCCTGTCCCCGTCTTCCCTCTCGCCTTCCTCCCCAGGCAGCTCTGCAGTCACAGCAGCTGATGCCACCACATCTCCACCGCATGCCAAGCAGTCCACCAACATTGTCTAAATCAATCTGCCAGCTGCCCAATATGATGGGCACTATTATCTTCATTTGACAGATGAGAAAACTGAGACCTAGAGAAATTCAGTGACTTACCCAGGAGCACAGTTAAGAAAGGGTGGAGTATGAACCTGGATGAATGGGCTCCAAGGCCCAGGCCCACCCTCAAGGTGCTGCCTCCTGGCTCAGTCCCATGGACTGTAGCCCGCCAACCTCCTCTGTCCAAGGGACCCTCCAGACAAGGATACTGGAATGAGTTGCCATTGCCTTCCCCAAGGGATCTTCCTGCCCCAGGAACTGAACCCGCATCTCTCACTTACTAGAGCGATCAGGAAACATCCATTCCACTCAGCTCTCCAAGAACCTCAGAAACCAGTCTGGATTTCATAAGCAGGATTCCTCTGCTCCCCACAAAGCTACCCTTCTGCAGCTTTTTTAAAGTCTGCTTGTTTGTTTCAATACACACTATTAATTCTATTAAATGGGCTTTTGAAAACTACAGTAGCTTGCTTTAAACAAACGGTTCCCTGATTCAGTACCTTTTTAAACCTTTGCATTTTTGTAAACCCTGAATCAAGCTTCTCTTGCACCTGGGCAGGTTCTGTTTGCTTATCCACAGAAGGGCTGGTTTATGACCATGAGCCAACGCAGGACAAATGAGTCAGGGCTCCCGCTCCCTGGCTGAGGCGCCGTTCCCAGACTGTAATGATTTTGTGAAGCCTGCATTCCATCCTTACCACACATGGCATCTACCCCCGGACACCAAACAAGGCGGCCCATTATCATAAAGCCACTGGGAACATCCCCCCCAAAACACCCCCAACCTGACAACACAGCCCACGCTACAGAAACGCCGGGAGGACCCTGATCGGCACCCCTTGAGCCTGGCGTCCTGCCTCACCAGGAACAGATCTGGGTGTGTTCAACCGAATCTCCAACTGGAATAAGCAAAGGCTTATTCTCCTGCGATACCAGCGAGCCCTTGAAGGTCTGGAGTGGAAACTGGCAACAGCTAATCATTCTGACTTGGCTGTTTGCTGGGGTGCTTCTGGAAAAACCCTGCAGAGGGAGGCCAGGGAGCTGGGAGTCTGTAGCCGGCCCTGCAGCACTGGGGCAGGGGGGCGGTCCAGGGGGCTGCAGGCCACTCCTCACGCCTCCGCACAGCCGCCGGCCCGCACATCTGAGCCGCCTCACCACCCTCGTGCCCCCGAAAACAAGCTGCTCACATTTCTGCCTCCCCTTCACCCAGATTCCGGACCCCTTCCACTGGGCCACTCTCAAATTCAGGTGCGGCTTGTTCCACTTTTCCTGAGACCCCAGTTCTTGACTGCTCCTCCAAAAGACCCTCATCCTCATCCCTGGACCCCTAGTCGCCTATCCCAGGCTTCAAGCTGCCCTGGCTCCCTGGAATTCATCCTCCTCTGGGCTCCGGGGTAGCAACCCCACATGGCAGAAGCCCTGCTCGGGGACCAGCTCACGGGTCACTAGGAGCCCGGTCTGTCCCAGCCCCACAAGGAGAGCCAGAAAGGAAGATTCTGAATTACTCTATCTGGGATGCTAAGCGTCTTTATCTCTACCACCCCCCATAATGGGTGTCTCATGCCTTCCCCATGCATCTCATTTAATTTCTGAAACAGCCAACACAGTACTGTCATTCCCCATTATGATACACACACACATACGTTCCCCATCATGCACACACATACACACATACATTCCCCATTATGTACATACATACACACATTCCCCATCACGTACATACATACACATACACATTTCCTATTATGTACATACACACATTCCCCATTATGTACATATATACATACATTCCCCATTGTGTACATGCATGTATACAAACATTCCCCATTATGTACATACATGCATACATATATACATTCCCCATTATGTACATATATACATACATTCTCCATTGTATACATACATGCATACATACATACATTCTTCATTATGTAAACACACATGGATGCATGCATTCCCCATTATGTACATTCCCCATTATGTACATACATGCATGCTGCTGCTGCTGCTAAGTCGCTTCAGTCATGTCCAACTCTGTGAGACCCCATAGATACATACATTCCCCATTATGTATATACACACATACACACCTTCCCCATTATGTACATACATACATACATTCTCCATTGTGTACATACACACATACATACACACGTACATTCCCATTATGTACATACACACATTCCCATTATGTACATACATACATACATTCTCCATTGTGTATATGCATGCATGCATACATATTTTCCCCATTGTGTACATGCATACATACATTCCCCATTATGTACATACATACATTCCCCATCGTGTACATGCATGCATGCTGCTGCTGCTGCTAAGTTGCTTCAGTTGTGTCCAACTCTGTGCGACCCCATAGATACACACATTCCTCATTATGTACATACATACATACATTCTTCATTATCTACATGCATGCATACATACATACATTCCCCATTATGTACATACACACATACATGCATTCCCCATTGTGAACATACATGCATACATACATACATTCTTCATCATGTGCATGCATGCATGCATACATACATTCCCCATTGTGTACATACACACATACAAGAAACTAAGCTTCAGAGATGTCCACCGATGGGACCCAGATCCCTGGTCAGAGAGCAACAGAGCTGAGATTCAAACCCCAGCAACGCCCCCGCAAAGGCCTGGAGCCTTCCTCTGCCCTGCAGCCTTCCACACCTCTGTCGTCTCTTCGGTGTCTGGCAGAGCACCTTCAGAAAAGAGGTGAGAAATTTCTGTTAAGTGAACACACGAGTGGTTGACTCCAGCCTTCACACCTGAATATTCTGCAACCCATGCGCTGGATTTCATTCATACATTCTGATTATAACATGCCTACGAAGCACCTTGTTAAGACATTAAATGTTGTGCAGAAGTAAGTTGTACCACACTGTATTGTATTTCAAGCTACTAGAAAAAGCTACAAATAAAAAAATCTACAAATAAAAAGTGCTGAAGCAGACCCACTGATGACAGTTTATTTATCATCTTGCTCCATCAGGTCTAGCAAAGGATACAAACACAAGAATCTAAGGAAAATCAATGTTTTCACATTTTTCTAACCCTCAGGATACAAAGATGTTTTCCAAGCTACCAATTCAAGGAGTACTGATGCTGGAAAAGAGCACAGAGTGGGAGACGTGGACCCACCGCCCAGGCCGCCACCTGAGCTGACCTTGGGCAGGTAACTCGCCTGTCTACATCCTGGTTTTCTCATCTGCAAAATGCGGATAATAAGAGTGTGTCTTTCTAAGGTTGCTGTGCTGGCAAAATGAGTAACTCCTGGCCCGCATTTAGGAGAGAGGCTGCCACGTGGTAAAGGGCTCTGTGTAAGACATTTTTGTCACAAGAAAAGAAGAACTATAATGGAAATGCAGCAAGAAATCAGAAATTAATGAATCACTTGCTTCTGCAAACATTATAATAAGCACTAAGCTCCCCTGAATCCTCTGTTCCGGACTGCTGTGCCTACCAGCATGGTCTACCCTGAAAGCAATGCCATCAGGAATACACAATAGCAACCACCAGCATCAGCGATGATGCATCTCTCATCAACCAGGTCCTGCCACTGTTCTAACCACTTGAACAGGTGTAAGCCTCTCACACAGTTGTGCAACCAGTGCTCCCAAAAGAGTGCCCCGAGAGAGGTGAGCAGGCTGAGGTCACACTCTGTTCCCATGCTGTGCAACCTGGCACAGATGCTCCAGCTCACAGGGCATCTCCTGGAATGGCAGCAGCCTGTTTACAGATGTCAGCGGACACACCAACTGAAGCAAGTTTCTAAAGGGCGGGAGACAGAAGCCGAAGGTCACCTTCGAGAGTACCCAGCACCTAAATCAAAGGCCATCACCCTGGTAAGTTCATTAACGGAGTAGACGCGGATTTCCCCCAAGCACCAGGGTGATGTGTGTGCTCAGTCCCTCAGTTGTGTCCGACTCTTTGCAATCCTATGCGTTGCAGCCAACCAGGCTCCTCTGTCCACGGGATTTCCCAGGCAAGGATACTGGAGTGAGTTGCCATTTCGTCCTCCAGGGGATCTTCCCGAGCCAGGGATCGAACCTGCATCTCTTGCATCTCCTGCACTGGCGGGCAGGTTCTTTTGAACAGCTGCTATTATCAAGTTGCACGGCGTGTGCCCACATGCCTCGGTGTCCCGTGTAAACAGACAACTCCCATCCGCCTCCTCCCTGTTTCCCGCTTCCCTCTTTCTCCATCAACTCAAATATCCCTGGGTGTGAAAAGGAAACAAAGGATCAGACATGACCCCGGGATAACCAGACGTTATGTTTCCCACCATCTGAAAACAGCGACTAAAATGATCTGCAGCAAAGCAACGTGCCACTAAGTCACAGGAGCCAAACAAACTTTTCTTTGCCAACTCTAGCGGTGCTGTTTCTGTGCACCCAGCACCACCCAGGTGCAAGTTCCTAAAAAAAGACTCCCAGGTGTAAACAGGCGGCTCCTCCCACCCCAGGCAGCCATCATCTTGGTCAGCTCCGGGGCTCCAGGCCAAACCCAAATGCTCTGCACACGGCTCTACACACACATCGCTGTGGCTGAGCCTCGGGGGCCTTCTGGGGGGAAGGGGGGCGTGAACCTGGGGAGCCCTCGCTGTACTCGCCCAGCTCCAGAGAAGAGAGCTGTTGTGCAAAAAGGATCTGTGTGACTCTGCTGTGCTCAGAATCCTAAATACAACCCCCAGACGTTAGCTTACTCGTGGGGAAGGGATAATAAGAATGATCTACAATCTTCACGAAGCAGTTATTCCTCTTCCCCAGTTCTTAGTAATGATCTAGACTTTGACAGAAAGGCAGCAAAGACCAGACTGCCTGGTTTTAAAGGGTCGCCACGTGACACATATCCAGACAACACTGCAATTCAAAAAGATACATGCACCCTTATGTTCGTAGTAACACTATTCACGATAGCCAAGACACAGAAGCGACCTAAGTGTCCATCGACAGCTGAATGGATAAAGATGTGGCACCTATATATACATCGGAATACTACTCCACCATTAAAAAGAAGGAAACAATGCCGTCTGCAGCAACACAGAGGGACCAACAGACTATCACACTAAGTGAAATAAGTCAGAAAGACAAATTCCACATATCATCACTTATAAGTGAAATCAAAGATAGGACACAAGTGAACGTGTGTCTAAGAAACAGAAGCAGGCTCACGGACGTAGAGAACGACCCTGGCGGCTGCCAAGGGGGAGGGGGCTGGGGGAGGGGCTTTTATGCAGACTGGATGAACACCAAGGTCCTACCGGATAGCACAGGGAACTATAGTCAATGCTGCTGCTAAGTCGCTTCAGTCGTGTCCGACTCTGTGTGACCCCATGGACGGCAGCCCACCAGGCTCCCCCGTCCCTGGGATTCTCCAGGCAAGAATACTGGAGTGGGTTGCCATTTCCTTCTCCAGTGCATGAAAGAGAAAAGTGAAAGTGAAGTCGCTCAGTCTGTCCGACTGTTAGCGACCCCATGGACTGCAGCCCACCAGGCTACTCCGTCCATTGGATTTTCCAGGCAAGAGTACTGGGGTGGGGTGCCATTGCCCTGTCTCTTATACACATCTAGANTCCGACTCTGTGTGACCCCATGGACGGCAGCCCACCAGGCTCCCCCGTCCCTGGGATTCTCCAGGCAAGAATACTGGAGTGGGTTGCCATTTCCTTCTCCAGTGCATGAAAGAGAAAAGTGAAAGTGAAGTCGCTCAGTCTGTCCGACTGTTAGCGACCCCATGGACTGCAGCCCACCAGGCTACTCCGTCCATTGGATTTTCCAGGCAAGAGTACTGGGGTGGGGTGCCATAGTCAATATCTTATGATAAACCATAATGGAAAACAATATAAAAAGAATACATATCCTAATCGCCCTGCTGTACAGCAGAAATTAACACATTTTAAGTCAACTACACGTCCATTAAAAATACTGAAAATAAAAAAGTTCCATCGTGTGAAAATCAGAATCAGAAGTCTGCTGACTTTCGGAGCTGAGAAGAAACCCTCGAGAAGATTCGGGGCCTGCAATGCACGGAATCCTTCTGTAACCGATTACGGGTATTTAGTTTCTCACCGTAATTGTCATTTTACTGAAAAGTGGAAAGCACAATATTCGCTCTTTCTCTCACAAACAATATGTCAATATTTTCAGTCATCGTGTTTGCTTACATACCTTGTCAGTGTTTTTTTCCAACCAAATAGCAAATTCCATCTGACAAATAAAAACACCAACACACCTTCAAATTGTCCAATAGTGTCAAGCCTGAGTAGCTTCATTCAGGGTAGAATTTGAAAATAAAAAGGCTTGTCAAAAATTCCCAGAAGGAAAATGCTTTTCAATGATACATTCCTAGAATATAATAAAATGTACTTTTCATGTGTGAAATTTCATGTGGCCCCTTTTCTAAAAAAGACACCTGCAGTTTCTGCTCGCCAGATAAATTTCTTGAGAAGCAAGTTATTAGTGCTCCAAGTACCAATTGAGGAAACAAAGCAATATTAATTTAAAAGATAAAAATAAGACCAAAAACATACTCTCCTTAACCCCTGAAAATACTAGGCCAAAAGCATAGATTTGAATTTTTAGACAGCTTTTAAAATCATATATTAGAATATAAGGATATACAAAGCAAAAATCTCAATTCTTAAATCTCCTTTAAACCTTTAACTTTATTCTAATATGGTACTGTATCTGACATTTAAGACCACCTGCACATACTTTTTAGGCCTTCAGTAATGCTTCTCACACAAAGTTGCCCTTTTCCATATGGAGAACCGAAGAAGTTCAGTGCCTTTGCTATTGATACAACAGGGGTCCCCAACTCCAGATTCTAATGCCTGAAGATATGAGGCGGAGCGGACGTAATCAGAATAGAAACAAAGAGCACAATAAATGTAATCCTCTTGAATCATTCCCAAACCATCCCCCGCCCACCCCTCAGTCCCTGGAAAAATTGTCTTCCACTGAATCAGTCCCTGGTGTCAAAAAGGTTGGGGACTGCTGCATTAAAGGGCCGAATAATGGCAAAGAACAACAGCCTGGCTGATACACTATGCAGAGGGGGCCCCTAGTGGTGGAGCCGCTGCCCCGACTTGGCTTCGCAGTTTTTCCAAGACTGCTTCACCACCAGGGCAAATCGATAGGTAATAAAGTCTACTCCAGCTGCCTTCCATAATAACCTCTATTAGCCCGAATATACAGTCGAGCCATCATTTAGAATCCCGAGGTGCTTTCACTAGGGGGAAAAAAAATGTGACTTGAAGACTAACTTCATTACATCCTGTCTTTCAAATCCACAAATGTTTATGAAGCCCCACCTTGCCAGGCCCGAGCTGGCCTGGAGACACAAGCTAAGAGCCGGAGCCCTTTCCCGGGCTTTCTTTCCAGCGTGACACCATTACACCAGGGACAGAGCTGGCGCACCACGAAGACTGGGAAGTACAATTCATCCGCCTGTGACCTCATGATGTAATCGCACCAACAGGAAAAGCCTGCAGCATCGCCCACCCCCAC
>SJYX01014290.1:624129-685924 GCA_006410675.1 Oreotragus oreotragus
CGTGAACTTGGGCCAACTCCGGGAGACAGTGAAGGACAGGGAGGCTGGCCTGCTGCTGTCCACTGGGTCTCAAGAGAGTCGGACACGACTTAGACACTGAAGAACACCACGGGTGTGCAAATCAGTTTCTGAAACTAAAGCTTCACGTTTTCGCTTTATGCTTCTATATCCAAGTTTGAAAGACTTTTCTCCTTCCAATTAGCAACAGGAGGGCGCTGCGCAGGGCTTGTTCATAACGTTCATTGTGGCCAGTAACGCTACGATAATTATGACTCTCTGGAATGAAAATGTGAACAAAATACAAGAAATCCGGCAGAATTGAATTTCAATTTCTAGTAAAAAAGACGTGAAAGAACAGCTAATTATCTTTATTATCTAGACTTCTCTAATGACATTAAGTAAAAACCACTCCGAGGCTTTGAAATCAGAATAAAAGTGGAGTTTGCAAAATATCCCCTCTATCATCAACTGGTGCCTCCCAGGGCTCCCTGTCTCGGCTTGCACGCCGCAGTTTTGCCGCCTCCTCTCCCGTCCCTTCGCTCATCGATGAAAAGATAACTTCAAAGTCCCCGACGCCAGTGCAGGTGCAGGAAGCGCCGCGGAAACAACAACTTTGGGAGTCTTTGTAGCGCCTTCCTCACCCACCCCCGCCCTCCGCCCCCACCCCGGACCAGTGCCCTCGAGTGCCCTCCGCCCCACCAGATGTGTATAAGAGACAGGGTAAGTGCCTTTGCTATTGATACAACAGGGGTCCCCAACTCCAGATTCTAATGCCTGAAGATATGAGGCGGAGCGGACGTAATCAGAATAGAAATAAAGAGCACAATAAATGTAATCCTCTTGAATCATTCCCAAACCATCCCCCGCCCACCCCTCAGTCCCTGGAAAAATTGTCTTCCACTGAATCAGTCCCTGGTGTCAAAAAGGTTGGGGACTGCTGCATTAAAGNCGGGGAGCGCGGGGCCGTCGCCAAGCCCGGAGCCGGGGCTGGGGCCGAGGGGCGGCGAGCCGCGGGCGGGGCGGGGGGCGCGCCGGCCCGAGACCACCCCGCAGGTGGCGGCTCCGCGCGCGCCCGAGGCCCGAGAAGTTGCGGGGGGGCGAAGGCGCGGCGGCAGCCGGGCTCCGGCCGAGAGAGAGAGGGGTCGGTCTCTCCTCGGCGAGGGTGGTCCCTCCTCTTTCCGGACCCCCTCCCTCCCACCCGTCTGGCCTCTCGCGGCTCTGGGCGGCCCTCCCTGCCCTGGGCCGACTCACTCACCAAAACTTTGCAGACGGCGGTGGGGAGAATTAATCCCGGAGTCGCCGTCTACGCGGCCCTGGGGGGTTAGAACGCCCGCCCGGGAGAAAGCGTGTACTCGCCGCGCGCGAAGGTCGGAAAGCGCTGAGCCCCGAGCCCCGCCGCTGCGGGGAGTGAGGTCTGCAGGGACCCCTGACGGCCGCTGGGGGGCCGCGGAGGGAGTGGCAGCGGGGAGTGGAAAGCAGGCGGGAGGGGGTTGATGAGAACGCCCGCGACGCACACACATGCCCTCGGGGCCACGGGTCCCCTGGACTTGCAGGTTTTCTGCGGGAGGCGAGGTTTGGGGGTGTCTTGAACGCTGGCATAATGAAAGAGGCTCGGCAGGGCCAGTGTCCCGCTGGAGGAGGCCACTTCTCCACCTGCCATCCCGTCTCAGAGGCCCCGCGGTTGCGCCAAGCAGGACCAGGGCTAAAACGCAGCCCTCTGGCTCCAGGTGCCCCTTCCACTGCCTGGCCAAGCGGAGTGGGGAGTGGAAAGCAGGCGGGAGGGGGTTGATGAGAACGCCCGCGACGCACACACATGCCCTCGGGGCCACGGGTCCCCTGGACTTGCAGGTTTTCTGCGGGAGGCGAGGTTTGGGGGTGTCTTGAACGCTGGCATAATGAAAGAGGCTCGGCAGGGCCAGTGTCCCGCTGGAGGAGGCCACTTCTCCACCTGCCATCCCGTCTCAGAGGCCCCGCGGTTGCGCCAAGCAGGACCAGGGCTAAAACGCAGCCCTCTGGCTCCAGGTGCCCCTTCCACTGCCTGGCCAAGCGGAGCGCTGTAAGTCCCCAGGCCGAGGACTTGCGGACACAGGGCAGTGGTCCCGGAGGCAGGCACCTGTTTGCCTGCAAGAAGCAGGCTGGCTGCCAGACTGCTGGCTCCTGGGGATGCTTCCTGGGGGTGCTTCGATGGCCCCCAGCCCAGGCGAGGTCATCTCTCTTCCAAGGATGCCCTGAGACGTCGGTGGCTCGGCCCCCAGCCCCCACACCCTTGAGTGAGTTACCTCCTGATGAGGTCCCCACAGGAACTCAATTGTGATTTGGGAAAGAGGGGGAGAAGCAAGCGTTTCCCAAAGGAATGAAAAATAGTGTCAGTGTGCTGCCCCCAAAACGTGGCAAAGCAATGGAGGTGGTCAATAAATAGGTAACTGCGCATCCACGCATATGTAGGTACAAGTCATTGGGCAAGCCTCCTCCATCCATGTCATATGACAGTCCCCACTGGACAGATGGAGGCCCCCATGGAAGCTGGGTTAGTGATGCGGAGTGTAAAGATTGGAGCCAGCACCACCAAGCCCTCTGGGGAATAAGGAACCTCTTCAGAGCCCTCCAGCTGTCACCAACATCCCCCCAACCCCAGGCAGTGACAGGTGGATTGTTAAAGCATTGATTTTCTTTCCTCTGCTGAGGTGTCTGCCATCGCTCTGTTCAATGATGTCTCCAGAATTTCTATTTACTAGGGTTTAAGTACAGAATCTGGTTTGGAGGAAGGACCAAAGACCTGAGCAGGGGCTGCTGTGCCGGACTCCAGGGGACTCAACTTCTAGATCATGGGGACTGGCCGTGGGAAGATAGGGGGCACCCCCTGTGGCTGTAATTGTTTCTTTCCCCGTCCTATACAAGGGAAAGGGAGGTCAAGTCAGGATTAATCACCTTTCCTCCAGGGCTTGTAGCACACCTGTCAAGGTATCTGAAGAAGTTTTCCAGTCTTTCTCAGTTAGATACTAATAGATCAGCACAGTGATCTAGGTATCAATATGTTTCACATCGACACACATGTCTCAAGTCAGGAAGGGCTGGCTAAGGTGTACCTGATGCTAAGGTAATTTTTCACAATAGTACAATAATGAAAAAATAAGACAGCTGAAAAATGACGAAACTACAAAACTAAGTCATAGCATAATGTGAGAAAATATAATACTTTTTGTTGGCGTGCTACCCAGAAAGAAAGTAGGTATTATTTTGGCAATTATGTAGTAGATACTATTTTGAGTATATATATTATTTGGGGCCTACTGTTTCAGAGGGGGCACTGGTATGAGGTGACATGGGTCATCCTTATTCTCTCCCAGGGACAGAAACAAAACTAGGGAAAGAGCATCCTGCTCACCCCTGTAGCTCTGCCCTCTACGATGGATGGCACCAAACAGAACTGGGGCAGTGACGCCAGTGGAAGGGCGGGTTCCCTTAGACTTTCTTGGTTTTCTACGTGGGTTTCAGCTTTTAGCCAACATGTTCTTATGTAAACGTTTTTTCACAACAGAGCGATTTAGGATTCAAAATATGTTATGTGAGTTTCCATAACCTATTTATAAAGGTGCTACCTACCACCTTTTCAGGTCCTGGTAATGTTAGAAGTACAGAAATACACAGAAAATTCTGGAAATAAGGAAGATCGTGATGCCAGAGTGATTTTATCCTCATGGCTGGGCTGGGGTCGGGGGGGGGACTTGTCATGTAAAAACATACTGTACTAAGATACCATAGATCCCACACATATGCCACTCAGCCAAAAAAATTTTTTCTTAAACTAAATAAAAGGAATATACAACATATCAACTGAAAAATGTATATGGGAAAAGTAACAAATATTTTCAGTGAATAAAAATACATATACTGCAAAACAATACATAAGATGTCAAACTTTTATACTTAGAAAATACAAAATATGTATAGTATAATATGTAATTTGTTTAATAACCGTTTCGGATATATACTGCATAGGTACTAAGCTTTAAGTACAAAAATATTTCACCCAGTTCAAGGTCAGACTGCTCGGCCTTGCCAGGATCCTTGAGAAGCCGCACCCAGAGCCGTCCAGGAGCAGAGGGAACAGTAGTGAAGCTCATTCATTAAAACTCAATTACTGTTTTACTAAGAGACACAGTCAGGCGGTCACTCAAGTGTGTTGACTCTTCCTTTAAATAGCTCTAATAATCAGGGTTATCTGATTTCTTAGATCACAGCAACTGTACTGTCGAGTCAGAGGGACTCACTTGATGGGCGAGGTCTGTCGTGCTCAAGTAGGGATCTGGGGGGTTCAGGGGAGGAAGGGGCAGGGGTGGGGGGTCCAAGGTTCAGGTTGGGTCTAATTATAGTCCATAGCATCTCGCACATATGCAGTGGATTTCCAAGTAGATTTTCTCTTAAACTGAGGAACATAACGTGTGACCTAAAAAAGCAAGCTTTGTTTTTCTAGACCAAAAATCACACACACTGAAGACCTCGTTCCATAAGGCCTGTAACTCAGAGTGAAGGGGCAATTAACGTGTGCTGACTGGGGCTTCCCTGGTGGTCCAGTGGCTAAGACTCACCCTCCCCATACAGGAGGCCAGGGTTCAGTCCCTAGTCAGGGAACGAGATTCCACATGCCACGACTAAGATCTGGTGCAGCCAAATAGTATGTTTTTAAAATAATAAAATGTGTTGACTGAGTAAGGGATGCCTTAAAAAAAAATTGGGGGAGGCCGTGGTGAGAATTTTGGATTTCATTCCAAGTGTGATGGGGAGTCTTTGGAGGGTTTTTAACTTGGGAACAATGTGATCTGGTTCACATTTTCCAAAGATGACTCTGTTATGTAGAAGAGTGACTCAGCAAGGCAGGTGAGGAAGCAGGCAGGCTGAGGAGGAAATGCTAGAGTCCAGCGGGTGACAGTGGCCAGGATCAGGGTGGTAGCAGAAAAGATGGAGAGAGGAGGCAGGCTCAGGATACAAACTGGAATGTAACCACAGAGCATTTTCTGATGCAGTGGATGGTAGTTGTGCTGCAGGGCAGAGGGAGGAACGAAAAGGGAGTAACTCAGGGTAACTCCAAGGCTGTGACTTGGGCAAATGTTTATATGAGTTGATGGGGACTAGGGGAGGTCCCAGTTTTAGGTAGGAAGGAAAGTGAAAGTACCTCAGTCATGTCCAACTCTCTGCGGCCCCATGGACTGTTCTGTCCGTGGAATTCTCCAGGCCAGAATACTGGAGTGGGTAGCCTATCCCTTCTCCAGGGGCTCTTCCCAACCCAGGGATCGAACCCAGGTCTCCCGCATTGCAGCTGGATTCTTCACCAGCTGAGCCACCAGGGAAGGAAAGGCATGCTTTTAATTTCTGGTAGTCGTTCTGTAATAACATCTTTACAGAAGGCATCAGACTCAAAGAGTTGCTTGGTATTATCTGGAGTCCTGCACCCTCCGTTCTTCTCCGTGCTCTTTTTCCCCAGGTCGGTCCAGGAGCAGGACCAAAAGTGCAAGACGTCCTCCCATCCTGGCGCCCCCAGCGAGCACTCTTCCCCAAGTGCCAGACGGCTGGCGCGGTCCCACGGGCTCGGGCCGTGAACAGGATCAGCGAGACCTCACGGAGAAGCATGTGGCATGCCAAGCGGCTCGCCCGAGACGCTGCCACTCTGCCTCTGCGCACCCAGCATCCCCCAGCCCACCCTGGGAGACAAGAAAGGCCTTATGGGGGAATCACAGGAAACACTAGAGCCGGGCAGCACCAGAACCAGAGACATCTGGTCTGCATCCGCCTGACATAAAATCTGAGATCCAAACACAGATGAGCTCGAGACGGGGCCTTCTATTTCTACAGCAGTCGCGGTAATCCACCCTTGTAGAGATCTAGCTCAGCTGGGCCTGTCTTTTCAGACAGCAGGAATACTGGCTTGTAGACATAGCCCTTGGACACCCCAGGTCTCTAAAGTATACAGACAACTCTGTACACACAGCCCTTTTAATTCTGTGCAGACAACCTTTTTAACTCTGAGGGATAGATTATTTTAAATATTATTATTTCTTTTGTGGCTCAGATGGTAATGCAGGAGACCCGGGTTCGATCCCTGGGTTGGGAAGATCCCCTGGAGAAGGAAATGGCAATCCACTCCGGACTATTGCCTGGAAAATCCCATGGACAGAAGAGCCTAGTAGGCTACAGTCCATGGGGTCGCAAAGAGTCGGACACGACTGAGCGACTTCACTTCACTTCATTTCCAAGCATTAGCATCTTTAAAAAAAAAAAAATAGATCATTTATCACTTAAGTCAGTATCTTCAAAGTCCTGTCTGACTTCCAGGCCTTACTCTGGGCCCTGTCACTGCTATAAATACATGTTATAATAAGATCTCCATTAAAAAGAGAATGTGTTTCCATAATACACGTTACTGTAACAAGACATAGGCTGTATAAGGTGTACTCAAGGATGTTAGTGGCTCAGTGGTAAAGAATCTGCCTGCCCATCCAGGAGATATGGGTTCGATCCCTGGGTCGGGTAGATCCCCTGGAGAAGGAAACAGCAACCCACTCCAGTATTTTTGCCTGGAGAATCCCATGGACAGAGGAGTCTGGCGGGCTACAGCCCACAGGGTCGCAAAGAGTTGGGCACAACTGAGCAACTAAACAACAAGGATGTCAGAACAGGAAAGCTACTGTGTAAAATAGTAACACTTGGTGATGAGAGGGACAAGGAGAGTCAAAATCAGGTCAGGGATAACGCCTCCTAAAGGAGAAGCAGTAAGTTCAATTGCTGTTTTTGTTTAGTAATTCAGTCATGTCCAACTTCTTGCAACTCGATGGATTGTAGCTCACCAGGCTCCTCTGTCCATGAGATTTTCCAGGCAAAAATACTAGAGTGGGTTGCCATTTCCTCCTTCAGAGAATCTTCCTGAACTAGGGATCAAACCTGAATCTCTCCCACCTCCTGCATTGGAGTTCCTTTATCACTGATAAAGGGAAGCTGAAGAATGCGATGACCACGGGCAAGACACAGAAAGGCAGAGGTGATGCAGGAAACCAGCACTGCCGATCTTAGAAGCAAGGGTACTTCCTTTCCTTTCTTCACACGTATCTAAACCCAGGCATACAGGGATCCGCTGTTGTATACTCCCGCACATGTGCATCTGAGAGGGAGCTATTCAAACTCCAAAATGCCAGCACTGCCCCCATGCTCTATGAGACACGTTTAGCTTTTATGTAAACATGGCCAACATGTCTTAGGCAAATCACTCTTCATAGCGTACCAGTAAGTTAGGCAGTTTGGGTGTGCCAGGCACTTGGAACGACGAAGCACAACCCTTAACCTTTTAATCTAGTAGGACTGGATTGGTGGTTTAGTCGCTAGGTCGTGTCTGACTCTTGGGACCGCACGGATTGTAGCCCACCAGGCTCCTCTGTCCATGGGATTTTCCAGGCAAGAATACTGGCTACTGGCGTGGGTTGCCATCTCCTTCTTCAGGGATCTTCCTGACCCAGGAATCAAACCCGAGTCTCCTGCACCATAGACAGACTTTAGACTGAGGGAGCTATGAGGGAAGCCACAGGAAAGGTAGGACAAGTATTATAGGAACTCCGAAGAAAAAGAGAGGCCTTCAAGATGCCTGTGGATGGCTTCGTGTTAGAAGTAGCTTTCCAGACGGATTTTGAGAGATGAGTAGGCTTTTGATGGGCAAAGAAGATTGGAGGGTGGTACCGAGAAACAGTGAGCGGTGAGGCCAGGAAAGAAAGGACTGAATTCGTCCTGAGATGGTGCAGAACCCAGGACTCGTTTGGAGAGAGGCGTAAGAGTCTGGAAGGGGCCTGAGTCCAGGCCACGGGGGACTCTGAATGGCAGATAAGGAATTCATGATGCGATTTTCATGAACAGGAGATCGTGTCTGCGGACCGGCAGTGATAGCTGCCTAATCACAGCCTTTCTGGCTGGAAGAGCTCCTAGCTGTTCAGAGCACATTGCCCCCAAGGCCTCTGTGAGGCCCTAAGAGGAGGTCCACGCACTCCCCGCTCTGCGGGGGCTGGAGGGAGGGCGTGAGTTGTGGTCGGCTTAAGCCAACAGGAAATTCAGTGTGAAAATGGCTGAGCGTACAATATCTGGGGGACCCATCAGACAGGTCTGGTTTTCCGTCAGAACCAGAGATCTGGAACTCAGGATAGTCTGGGGCGGAATGGGGAGACCTCCACGTACAACATGTGATCATTTAAATGAAAGTGAAAGTGTATACAGTGAAAGGAGCTGACAGAGCACAGTCCAGGGGACGTTAGAATTAACTGGACAAGAAAAGAGTTTCTGTGAAGGAAACTGGACAGTTTGGTGAGAAAGACAGGAACCAGGCATCTTAGGAGCCAGAGGGCTTCAAGAGGTGGGGTAGGGGTGTGAGCCTGAAGTTCTGCAGCATCTATTGGGTTTGTCAAGAAGCTATTCAGCTGTAGGTAAGATATTATCATCAGTTCAAAAACCCAGCAGAAAAGATCTGTTTCTCGCCAGTGGGGCAGCATCAGGCAACTAGGCACGAAAAGCCTCGCTGGTTGTTGTTTTTTCCATGAGAATCATATGAAATCGGTGCAATGACACTGACATCTCACAATGGATCCATTCACAGTAAAGCCATCAGATTTCCTGCTGATGACATTTGCAGGACTTTGGGGGATGTGGATGGTGACCCTGTCACTGTGCCCAGAGGGTCCAGAGAGCCGTCCACCTCAGCCTAAAAATGTAACTGCCTGTATGTTGACTCATCCGAATGGTTTTCTGGCATCACGACCATATCTATCATTCAAGCCACCGGGTAAATTTCTTCTATCCCTTTGATAAGGGTGAAACTTTGGTTAAAATCTGGAATGGATCAGAGATGAAATAGAAAAGTAATGTGACTACAAATGGGAAAGGTCATTTTTGTTAGAGGCTTTCAAGACCTTGAATCTAAAGACCCAGCCCTGTTCGAACCCTAAATGTGTCCTAAACTGTTTGGGTCCACAGGCTTCCCAGGTGGCGATAGTGGGAAAGAATCTGCCTGCCAAGGCAGGAGGTGTAAGAGACGCAGGTTCGATCCCTGGGTCAGGAAGATCCCCTGGAGAAGGAAATGGCAACCCAGTATTCTTGCCTGGAGAATCCCATGGACAGAGGAGCCTGATGGGCTACAGTCGATGGGTCTCAAAGAGTCGGACACGACTGAGCAACTCAGTAGGCGCGCACACATTCAGTCCACAGCCCCACCGTGGAGCAGCGAGCGGTGTCTCTGGTCTGGCTGCCTCCGTCTGTACCCCCGTGAGCATCCACTCCCCACCAGCTGCGCTCTGTCCCCTTCCTGCAGGTCTGAGTCCTGCTCTGAGAACAACTACTGCTTTGAAGCCTGGACCAGGAGGACCCTCATCCCTTCCTGGTGGTTTTTTGTTTGTTCTTTCCAGTTTCACTTCCTCCACCCTAACCGAATCCTGCTCTAACCTTGACAACCCAAGCAGAATCAGCTCAGACCCCTGCCCTTGAAAAACAAGACCCTCCTCTGCCCAGGAGCTCCTGCCTGGCACGCCACACCCCCTTAAATGTACAGCAACATCACTCAGACCAGCGTCTGTTGTGTCCCTCTGGACACTGTGGGTGGGTCTGCTGGCCAGCTCTCAGGAGGACTGGCTCTTCTGTCTGGCTAATTCAAATAATAATAATAATGTCATCATTATCATTATTAAGATTTTGGCTTTCACCATGCTGCAGGCGCTGCTCTCAGACGTTATATACATGCTTGCCACACCCAGTGAGGAAACAGGCTTAGAGAATGTATATACCTGAGATCCTATAGCTGGTAAGCCATGGGGCCAGGATTCATGCCCAGACCAGCTTCTTTTCCAGTGGACACACCTCTGGGGTCCCGTGTCTTAGCCTGATGTATTAATAACTGTTTAGATAGCTAAGAAAATCTTTCAAAACCTCATGTCTGCAGGGCAAAAAATTATAAAGTAGGTTCTTTGTAGTGGAAAAGCTGGAGACCAGCCATCTCTCCAGGGCTCCCTCTGAGGACAAGGTGAATCCAGATGTGGGATCTAGCCTACTTGACTCACATTCCAATGCAAGTCCTTCTGATGGTCTGAAGCAGCAGTCCCCTACCTTTTTGGCACCGAAGACTGGCTTCCCAGAGGACAATTTCACCACCGACCAGGACTGAGGGGGGATGGATTGGGGATGATTCAAGAGCACTANCCTACTTGACTCACATTCCAATGCAAGTCCTTCTGATGGTCTGAAGCAGCAGTCCCCTACCTTTTTGGCACCGAAGACTGGCTTCCCAGAGGACAATTTCACCACCGACCAGGACTGAGGGGGGATGGATTGGGGATGATTCAAGAGCACTACA
This sequence comes from Oreotragus oreotragus, assembly GCA_006410675.1. NCBI lineage: Eukaryota > Metazoa > Chordata > Mammalia > Artiodactyla > Bovidae > Oreotragus > Oreotragus oreotragus. Next base: position 634,502 of record SJYX01014290.1, read on the forward strand.
TTTATTGTGTACTTTATTTCTATTATTACATCAACTCCACCTCAGGTCATCAAGGCATTAGATCCCAGAAGTTGGGGACCCCTAGTCTAAATATACCTGGTTAATTTCCAGCAACGTGGATGGACCTAGAGATTGAGTGAAGTTTCAGACAGAGATGGAGAAATATTGTATATCCCTTATATGTGGACTCTAAAAAGAAATGATACAAATGAAGTTACAAAACAGAAAGAGACTCACAGACTTAGAGAACAAACTTCAGGTTGCCAGGGGGAAGGATGAGGTTAGAAGAGATAGTTAGGGAGTTGCGTCCATTGGATGGGCATGTACACACTGCCGTGTTTAAAATGGATAACTAGTAAGGACCTAGTGTACAGCCCACGGAACTCTGCTCAATGTTATGTGGCAGCCTGGATGTAAGGGGAGTTTGGGGGAAAATGGATACATGTATATGTATGGCTGAGTCCCTTCACTGTTCACCTGAAACTTTCACATCATTAAGCAGCTACATCTTAGTACAAAATAAAAAGTAAAAAGTAAATGAAAAAAATATATATATACCCGGTCAGAGCTTTCAGGAAGTGTGGCCAAGTATTACAATGCAAAAGTTAAACGAGATTTTAATGAATGGATCTGCTTTTTTCCATCATTTGCTTTATGCTTCAGTCACATGATGCTGTGTTTTCTACTCCAATTCAGGGAACAGTCAACATCCTTTATTTTCAAGCTATTAAGCCAACGACTAGTCACACTAACAGTGTTTATCTATCAAAACAGAGAGGGCTTTTTGTTTCTTTTCTTTCTCATAGAACAGATACTTTTCCTTCCTAATTTTTTTTTTTTTTAACCAACATCTTGGAAGAAGAACAGTCCCAGGATCTATAAACAGTGCTTCCCTCCAAATAGAGCTTTTATCTTGATGGGCAGAGAATGTAGACTGCTCTCTCACTGAGAAGGGGCTTTCTGAAGACTTGACATAGCTTCTGCTATGTATTAATATTTGAGAATGATGCCCAGGAGAGAGGGGTGAAATGTTACTTATTGCTGTGTGTATGGTTCGGTGTTTCGTCTTTTTTTCCCCCAGAGTCATATGGTGCTACAAATAAAATGGGAAAAGAAACAATACCACACTGCAGCTGAATTTCATCAAAAGGGAACTGGGCACTCGTCCACTGATTTGGGGAGTTTGCACGTGTGGCCTCTTTCCTGGAGCAGGAAGGACTGTGGGGCCAAGTCTTCCTGGGGGATCTCCGTGAGGCTCAGGCAGTCTCATTGCTCTTCCCAGCCTGCCTCTAAGCAGTCTGCCAGAGAAAAACTGGGAAATAACACTGCAATTGAAGTGATGAAGAAGCCGTCACGTTTACACAAGAAAGCGTCCTCTAGTCAGGGTTCCCTGTGGCCCCCTCCTTTCATAAACTCTCATGCAGCCCTGAATTTCTAGACACAGTTAACCGGAGGTGGGCCGTTACTAGATGGGGGTTCGCAAAACTTATTTATGTAGTAATCACACACCTAGTCTTAGCGTTCAGGTGGTCTTTCTTCACAGGGACCCCTCAGAGCCAGGTAAACTGAGAGGCCAACCAGGCAGCTTCTTGGAGTAACAATCTATGAAACTTACATGTCACTGAAAGGAATCAGAGCTACAGCCTCCATCAGCCTGAGTGAAACATCGCTGGTCTCACTAGTCTGGAAATATTAATAGATGACATTCTCGAGTGGAAAACACCACACACACACACACACACACCCCTTTATCTATGTTGAGTATGTTGTCAGTGTATATGTGCTAAATAGTAATTAGTTGCCTTCAGCTAAAATTCTGAAATCAAATAATGTATAAAGCATAATGCTTACTGAAGTGAGTGAGTTGTTTATTACCCTCAAATTTTAAACCTTTTAAAATACGTCCTACGATGTTGTCTGGTTCAGAATATCACAAAAGGAAATGAAAGGGCAAAAAAGAATGGCAGAGAAATGGAAAACAGATTCAAACAAATGTATCATCAGCCAATGAAGTGGATTAAATAAGCATCTCGAGCCCCATACAGTGTTCATTGCTACAAACTGGTTTCTTCCCACTCCTACGGATTCAAGCCTACATAATTATTTAAAGCACATGAATTACTGTGTAATTGCATTGCTGGCTTGCTCAGGGTGTTCACATGAAAATCTCAAGCCAATGTCAGAACCAATCATGCTTTTTTCACCACACAAAAAAAGAAAAAAATGACCTGGGACACTTTGAAAAACGGTGTGTCAGTTTCTTAAAAAGTTACATACACATCAACCAGGTGATTCAGCCGTTTCACTCCTAGCTATTTACACATAAGAAATTCAAATGTATGTCCAAAGACTTACACACAAATGCTCACAGCAATGTTATTTGTAATCAGCAAAAATGGAAGCAACCCAGATGTTCATCAGCGTTGAATGAATACAGAAATTGTGTTGAATCCATACTATGGACTACTACTCGGAATAAAAAGAAGCGAACTATTCAGACAGCAACATAGATGAAACTCAAAACAGGCTAAGTGAACAAAGCGAAACCAAAAAGTGCACATTCTGCAAGAAAATGCAAACGGACCTTTAGTGACATAAAGCAGATCCGTGATGCAGGGTGTGAGGCGGCCAGGAAAGGTGGGAGGGGAGGATCGTAAAAGGGCAGGAGAACGGATTCATTCACAGTCTTGAGTATTGCTCCCGATCTTTATGTTCAATGGCTAAAACAGAGGTTCTCCAAATTCAGGAGGCATAAGAATACCAAACACACTTGTTTAAAATGCAGATTCCTGAATTTCACCGAGAAGCTAGAAAATATTTATCAGTTAGCTCTCCAAGAAAGCAAAACAAGCAAACAGTGTAGGTGCCCCACAATACAATGTAGGCAATACACGAAAGGGTATTCTTCATCTTGCTGATAAAGAGATGCCTGACACACAATGTACAATGAACAATACAACAGTGCTTTTATTATAAATTTCCTACAGCTAATTGATTCCTACAGAATGCTTTTTTTGTTGTTGCAAACTCTTCTATCGATAGCCAACTTGTAGTGGCAATTGATGAATAAGTGTAGTTCCAACATGAATGTGGGTTGATCTTTTTGTCAAGATTAATAAGTAAAAGAAAAGTGAAATGTCAACTATTAATGATGTGAGTGCCAGCAAATTTGGGAAACTCAGCAGTGGCCACAGGACTGGAAAAGGTCAGTTTTCATTCCAATCCCAAAGAAAGGCAATGCCAAAGAATGCTCAAACTACCGCACAAGTGCGCTCATCTCACATGCTAGTAAAGTAATGCTCAAAATTCTCCAAGCCAGGCTTCAGCAATACGTGAACCGTGAACTTCCTGATGTTCAAGCTGGTTTTAGAAAAGGCAGAGGAACCAGAGATCAAATTGCCAACATCCGCTGGATCATGGAAAAAGCAAGAGAGTTCCAGAAAAACATCTATTTCTGCTTTCTTGACTATGCCAAAGCCTTTGACTGTGTGGATCACAAGAAACTGTGGAAANTGCACTCATCTCACACGCTAGTAAAGTAATGCTCAAAATTCTCCAAGCCAGGCTTCAGCAATACGTGAACCGTGAACTTCCTGATGTTCAAGCTGGTTTTAGAAAAGGCAGAGGAACCAGAGATCAAATTGCCAACATCCGCTGGATCATGGAAAAAGCAAGAGAGTTCCAGAAAAACATCTATTTCTGCTTTCTTGACTATGCCAAAGCCTTTGACTGTGTGGATCACAAGAAACTGTGGAAAATTCTGAAAGAGATGGGAATACCAGACCACCTAACCTGCCTCTTGAGAAATCTGTATGCAGGTCAGGAAACAACAGTTAGAACTGGACATGGAACAACAGACTGGTTCCAAATAGGAAAAGGAGTATGTCAAGGCTGTATATTGTCACCCTGCTTATTTAACTTATATGCAGAGTACATCATGAGAAACGCTGGTCTGGAAGAAACACAAGCTGGAATCAAGATTGCCGGGAGAAATATCAATCACCTCAGATATGCAGATGACACCACCCTTATGGCACAAAGTGAGGAGGAGCTAAAAAGCCTCTTGATCAAAGTGAAAGTGGAGAGTGAAAAGGTTGGCTTAAAGCTCAACATTCAGAAAATGAAGATCATTTCAATCTGCATTATTAATATTTTTATCCATTACCTTCTTAAGTCTAAATAATCAACAAAACTGTAAACCAAGCCTGGTTTGTTTTTGTTAATTTCCATGTGTAAATGCTCTCATTTCAAGCCACCACTGAGTATGCCAAGGGGAACAGACGCCCGCCAGCACATGTATTTCCACCAGCCAGACACAACATGTGTAGCTTCGAGAGCACAGATCATAGTGGAGTGAAGGCCAAGAAGTGATGAGTTTTAAATATTTGCTACCTTTGTTTGTAATTTACAGTTTTCCATGTGTAAATGCTCTCATTTCAAGCCACCACTGAGTATGCCAAGGGGAACAGACGCCCGCCAGCACATGTATTTCCACCAGCCAGACACAACATGTGTAGCTTCGAGAGCACAGATCATAGTGGAGTGAAGGCCAAGAAGTGATGAGTTTTAAATATTTGCTACCTTTGTTTGTAATTTACAGTATTTAACTGTTAGCACATATAATTTAATTTTTAATGATTTTTAGTCATTGGCTCATTAAATTCCTTAAAATTTAATATTGGCTCTTAAGAACCAGGGTAAATTGTCTACAACAAACCACTGGCTCCACCTCAGCCCTAAGGAATTAGATTCTCTAGGATCAGGGCTCAGGAATTTACCTTTTTAATATCTCCCAAGATGGCTGCAATACAAGATACTCATGGAGAATCTAATTGCAGGGTTCTTTTTTTTTTTTTTCTTTTAGCGGAAAGCAGGTAATCTTCAGAGGCAACATTTTTATGCAGAAAGAATATGGGATTAATTATTAAGAACCCTAAAATTCTCACTCTGATTCTGCCACTAATTATATGCTGTTGCTAAGTCACTTCAGTAGTGTCCAACTCTGTGTGACCCCATAGACGGCAGCCCACCAGGCTCCACAGTCCCTGAGATTCTCCAGGCAAGAACACTGGAGTGGGTTACCATTTCTTTCTCCAATGCATGAAAGTGAAAAGTGAAAGTGAAGTCGCTCAGTCGTGTCTGACCCTTACCGACCCCGTGGACTGCAGCCTACCAGGCTCCTCCACCCATGGGATTTTCCAGGCAAGAGTACTGGAGTGGGGTGCCATTGCCTTCCCACTAATTACACGGCTTTGGACAAATCACTAACCCTGTTAATTTCCTAATCTAATAAGGAGAGAGTGAGACTAATAAAGAATTAATAGATGTAATTTTTAAAGGATTTACTTACATACTGAAGTATTTATGGGTTTAATAATCTGGTATCTATGGTTTGCTTTAAAAGGCTTCGAGAAACATAGAAAAAAAGTTGGGCTGGGAGGTAGATAAAACAAGATTGTCACACTGGTTTGGTGATGAGAATATGGGAATTTGTTATTTTACTATTCTGTCTACATTTGACTATATTTGAAACTTTACAAAATAAAAAAATTTTTGAAAGTCACCAGGAAACTACCAGGATCATTTCCATCTTTAAAAATAATATTTCACATCATCCTTGTGTTTCTAAACTCTTTAATGGGACAGGGGGTGGGAATTAGCATGTCTCAGGCAACTCATGCTTTAAAAGTGAATGTTGCTCAGTCGTGTCCAACACTTTTGCAACCCACAGAATGGTAGCCCACCAGTCTCCTCTGTCCAGAGGATTTCCCAGGCAAGAATACTGGAGTGGGTTGCCATTTCCTCCTCCAGGAGAACTTCCTGACCCAGGGATCGAACCATCTCCTGCTTGGTAGGTGGATTCTTTACCACTGAGCCACCAGGGAAGCCCATTGCACAAATACACACTGTCATCTGATGCTTTAGGAAACGAATCCTCTCTACAGTCTCAGCGTAAGTCAGTGACTGGTCCGGCTTCCAGCTTCCAAGGCCCTGTGGCTGTTCGGGTCACACCAAGAGCCGGGGTGCTCCCACCCATCTCCACCTCTACCGGCAACACGGGAAAGAGGGCAGGATGGGTTTACTGACTCAGATCTCTCAGGTCACGCTTCAGTATGTGATTCAAAATATGAGCGTGGTCACACGCGCTCAGATGCTCAGTTGTGTCTGACTGTGCGGCCTCGTGGACTGTAGCCTGCCATGCTCCTCTGTCCATGGGATTCTCCAGGCAACAATACTGGAGTAGTTTGCCATTTCCCTCTCCAGAGGATCTTCCCGACCCAGGGATAGAACGCGCATCTCCTGAGTCTGTTGCATTGCAGGCAGGTCTTTACCAAAGAGCCCCAGTGAAGCCCTATTCAAAATACAGCCTTCTTCTGATTACATGCAAAACTGGGGGCAAATATTACTGCGGGCAATTAAAAACCCAGTCACATAGAATCCTCTAAGCAGGTTCTGAGTTGTTAAGAAACTGCTTGTACTACTTCCATTCACTCACACAAAAGAACAGAATGTTTTCTGTTTCAGTCAGGCTGGCACCTGATACAGAGTTTAGAAAACTGTAAATATTCAATAAATGTATTTGGTGGAATCTAGGTAATCTTAAACATTTTTAGGTATTGGTGCTAAATTGTCGTAGGCAACATTTACCACTTTTATATTTTAAATTAATTTAGTAATTTTTGATTCCTCCAACTATCAACAAATCGTTATATAAACAATGCTACTGTCCTTCAATTAAAAATTAAAAAAAAAAATGCCACTGAGATTTTCCGGTTTGGGAATCTTTAGGCCCTTCTTAGGCTTCCCTTGTGGCTTAGCTGGTAAATAATCCGCCTGCAATGCAGGATGCCTGGGTTCGATCCCTGGGTGGGGAAGATCCCTTGGAGAAGGGAAAGGCTACCCACTCCAGTATTCTGGCCTGGAGAATTCCATGGACTGTATAGTCCATGAGCTCACAAAGAGTCGGACACAACTGAGCGACTTTCACTTCCACTACGTAAATTTCATACAATACTATCAATTATAAAAGCATCAGGAGGGACTTTTCTGGTGGTCCAGTTGTTAAGACTCCACAGAGCAACCCACCCCAGTATTTCTGCGGGGAGAATCCCATGGACTGAGGAGCCTGGCAGGCTACAGTCCATAGCGTCTCAAAGAGTCGGACAGGACTGAAGTGGCACGGTACTTCCACTGCAGGGAACATGGGTTCGATCCCTAGTTGGGGAACTAAGATCCCACATGCCACATAGCACGCCCCAGGAATAAAATAGAGATAAAAGCATCAGTAAAAAACAGATCCTTATATTAAAATTATAAAAAAGCAAGACTCAATTATATGCTGTCTATGAGAACCAACTTTGAATATAAAGACTTAAATTAAAATTAAGAGGATGGAGAAAGGTATACCATGTAAACTCTAACCAGAAGAAAGCTGGAGCAGCTATGTAAATATTAGACAAGAACAAGGACTATGACCCTGAATATAGAGGACATTACACGGCAATAAAGGGGTCGATTCACCAAGAAGACAGAACAATCTGAAATGCATGTGCATTTGGCAACACAAGTTCAAAGTACAGGAAGCGAAACTGTGTAGAAGTGAGGCTGAAACAGAGAAGCCCACAGTTGCTGGACTCACTGCAGGCTCTGAGAGCTACAGCTCAGACTCTCACATTTCGGCAGCCTTCTGAGGGCACCCCTGGCACACATCAGAGGATAAAACAAATTCTTCCTAAAGAGAGCATCCTGGACTCAGACTCTCAGAATTCCAAAGGATTAAAAGCAGCCAAATCTGATCTCACGGTACAAGCTCACCGAACACATAAGGAAGTAAGCCTCCGTGACCAAAAGTCCAGAAACAGGGAACAAGAAACTTAAAACTCCAAGGACCTGAGTGCTGAAGTTATCAGATACAGAACACCAAATAAACTTCTATGAAGAGGAAACGTGGAAAAGAGCGATAAGGAGGTAACAAAACATAGAATGAGCCAATAATTTTTTTTCAAAGAACCAAATAGATCTTTAAAATATAATAATTGACACTCACTGTCTGGGTAGAATGGCAGATGAGGTGTGCCTGAGAGGGAATCGGCAAACTTGGGGACCGACTGGAAGAACAGCACAGATTTCTGCAGCGACAGGAGGGTAAACAAGATGCCATGTACGCGGGGAGGGGCAGGAATGATGATAAACCTGATTCTAGACACAGTTTATGAAGCTGAAGACCATGCAAGAGAAAAAGAAGGTCTTGGGCACAGTGGTTGCCATGCGGTTGGACAGAGCTGTTTCTTGTCCAAACAGGGACACTTTGGGGAGTCAAAGAGGGCATTCTTCATCACTGATCTAAGGCATCAGTCTTTATTAAACTGGGCTCTCTGGGCAAATGCAAAGGTCACCCTGTTAAAGCAGCCAGTGAGACAAGATCACCTTCTCAGAATGACAATCAAGACTGCTGACACCTAAAAATGCTAAAAGCTAACTACTATGGATCTCGAATTCTGAACTCAGAAAGGCTGTGTTTCAAGAATCAAGCTGAAATAAAGGCATTTACAGATGGGAAAGTAATTTTTCAGTCTTTGCTTCCAGTGCGTCTCCACTAGAGACAGCTATAAAAGAACTTCAGAGGGGGAAAGACAAAAACGAAAACAAAACCTGCCTCAGGAACAAAGTGTGAGATGGAAGGAGGAATGAATGACCAAAACAATAAAGGGAAAGGTATGTGTGTAAGTGTGTGTGTCGAAAGCAAATGTTATCTGTATAAAATGGTAACGTCTCAAAGGAATTCTCAAAAAGGTGAAATGCTGGACAACAATAGTATGTAGATTGGGAAAGAGTGATCCCAAGCATATGTTCAAAAGCTCTTTTATGATCCTCAGAGAGAAAATTCCTGATTAACATTAGATGAGATGGGCATGATGTAATACTGGGGGTAACCACTAAAATAAAAGAAATAAAGCATATCACTGCCAAACCAGTGGAAGAGGTAACATGGGATAAGAAGAAAATTCAACTAAAAAAAGAAAAAGAACAATGACAGTTCTGACAACAGCAAGTGTTGACAAGACTGTGGAGTTATGAGACGTTTTCACATGCTTTGGAAACATATTTGGCATCGTCTTAAAGTGAGATGTGTTTCCTGTAGAACCCAGTCATTTTGCTCCAGTGTGCACAATAAAAAGCTCACATACACGTGTACAGGAACAAGGATGAAAAGCTCACATACACATGTACAGGAACAAGGATGTTTTTAGCAACATGCATATATATATATATATATGCCTTCCCTCATGGCTCAGTGGTAAAGACTCTGCCTGCCACTGCAGGAGGCATAGGTTTGATCTCTGGGTCGGGAAGACCCCCTAGAGAAGGAAATGGCAACCCACTCCAGTATTCTTGCCTGGAGAATCCCAAGAATAGAGGAGCCTGGTGGACTACAGTCCATGGGGTCGCAAAAGAGTCAGACATGACTTAGTGACTAAACAACAGCAAATATATATACATACTTGCTAGAGCTGTCATAACAAGATATCATGGGGTGGCTTAAACAACCGATTTTACTTTCTTGCAGCTTTGGAGGCTGGAAGTCAGAGATCAGGTGTGACCTCTCCCAAGGCCGCTTTCTTCTTGGCTTGCGGATGGCTGCCTTCTTGCAGGGTCTTTACACGGTCTCTCCTCAGTTTGGGTCTACCTCTAGTGCCAGCTGACTCATCGGAGAAGACCCTGATGCTGGGAGGGACTGGGGGCAGGAGGAGAAGGGGACGACCGAGGATGAGATGGCTGGATGGCGTCAGGGACGCGATGGACGTGAGTCTGTGTGAACTCCGGGAGTTGCTGGTGGACAGGGAGGCCTGGCATGCTGCGATTCATGGGGTCGCAAAGAGTCGGAGACTGAACTAATTAGTGTCTTTTTGGGTGTCCAAAGCTCTTTTTTTTTCCTTTTACTGTTAACAACTAATTTATTGAAAAATAGACAAACTATTGTTAACTCTAGAAAATAGTAACATAGCGATTTCAAATGTATGGTTTCAACCAACACAAAAAGCAATAAAGCACTATCTGAAGATGTATGTAAGAAATACATACAGGCTCTCTGAAGTTCCTTAAATTCTGACACTAATTCTAACATGAACTTATTCGCAAAAGACCCAGCCATGTGATAAACCCTTGACTTAAAAGCTAACTGCTTTGTATGAAATGAAAGAGGAAATGAGATCAAGATTTCTAGTGCCAGTGTTATAAAGATAACTGTCAAAAAATAAGTTTACAAATTAATTGAGCACAAAGTAAAAATTTTTTTCTAATAAATAAGATCATATTTCTTTTTTCTCCTCTTTTTGTCAGGATACCGGTCAGATTGGATTAGGGTTCATCCCAAGGGCCTTGTTTTAACTTAACACCATTTTACTTTAAAGTAAACTACTACTTCACTTAAAAATCTCCAAATTCAGTCTCATTCTGAATTACTGGGAATCAGGCTGTCAACTTAGGAGTTTGGGGAAACACAAGTCAGCCCATAAAAATCCCAAGTATATGTCAATAGGATAAGAGATACATTTTGGAATAATTAAATATTATACAGCAATAACATGGATGAATTACAAGGACATGTGAGAAAATGGGTAATCTGAATGTCAAAAGCAAGTCACAAAAGGTGACCTCCGTTACAATACCATTTGTATAAAGGAAGAGTAAGATTTTAAAAGTATGTAATTTAGGGAGATATGCACATGCTATCACTATTCTTTAAAAGGCAAAGGAATGATAAATACAAAATTGAAGATGGTGAATTCTGGAGTTTTTCATGAGAAGAAGCAGGGGGTGCAACTTGTGAGGAGCCCCCATCACTGATAATGTTCTAATTCATAAGTTGGGTGGTGGGCTTGTGGGAATTCATTTAATGCATTGTTACTTGTACTGTATCATCATATATATAATATTCACATATATAAATGTATATAATCACCTATACATATTCTTTCAGTTCAGTTCAGTCGTTCAGTCGTGTCCAACTCTTTGCAATCCCATGGACTGCAGCACACCAGGCTTCCCTATCACCAACTCTTAGAGCTTGCTCAAACTCAAGTCTATTGAGTCAGTGATGCCATCCAACCATCTCATCATCTGTTGTTCCCTTCTCCTCCTACCTTCAATCTTTCCCAGCATCAGGGTCTTTTTAAATGAGTCAGTTCCTCACAGCAGCTGGCCAAAGTATTGGAGCTTCAGTTTCAGTATCAGTCCTTCCAGTGAATATTGAGGACTGATTTCCTTTAGGATTGACTGGTTGGATCTCCTTGCAGTCCAAGGGACTCTCAAGAGTCTTCTCCAACACCACACTTCAAAAGCATCAATTCTTCGGCGCCCAGCTTTCTTTATAGTCCAACTCTCACATCCATACACGACTACTGGAAAAACCATAGCTTTGACTAGATGGACCTTTGTTGGCAAAGTAATGTCTCGGCTTTTTAATATGCTGTCTAGGTTGGTCATAACTTTTTTTCCAAGGAGCAAATATCTTTTAACTTCAAGGCTGCAGTCACCATCTGCAGTGATTTTGGAGCCCAAAAGGAAAAGTTTCTCACTATTTCCATTGTTTCCTCATCTATTTGCCATGAAATGATGGGACCAGATGCCATGATTTTTGTTTTCTGAATGCTGAGTTTTAAGCCAAACTTTTCACTCTCCTCTTTCATTTTCATCAAGAGGCTCTTTAGTTCTTCTTCATTTTCTGCCATAAGGGTGGTGTCATCTGCATATTTGAGATTATTCTTCTGTATATATCAAATATTATCTAATAATGTTAAGTATTAAAAACACCTCTTGCATGCTAATTCCCTTCAGTCGTATCCAGCTCTTTGTGACCCTATGGACTGTAGCCCGCCAGGGATTGTAGTCCATGGGATTCTCCAGGCAAGAATACTGGAGTGGGTTGCCATTTTTTACACCAGGGGCTCTTCCCAACCCAGGATTTGAATCCTGTTCTCCTGCATTGCAGGCAGATTGTTTACCAGTTACAAGGAAAGACCCTTGCAGAGTACTGGGCAGCATTTCCAGCTTTTACCGCTAGATGTCAGTAGGTCCCCCATCCCCTCCCCGCCCACCCCCAGTCAGGAGAAGAAAATGTCTCCGAACATTGCTAAAGGTCCTTTGGGACAATATCCCCCTGGTTCAGAACTACTGTTCTAGAGCATTCCTGAGCATTTTGTGTCCTGCAAAGGACACATAAACCACACTGGAAATATCATTTTCATCCCTTACTCCACTGTTCTGTCTTGCCAAATAAATCCGTTTTGTTCCTTAACATAAGATCTTACTTAGCCACGCAGTGTTGACCACATTATCACATTGAGACACTGTATTATTATTATTATTTTTTAAATGTTTCACTTCATAAAGAACGGTGGGTGCAAAGTGAAGAGAAGGTGTCTGAAGTTCTCTGTGTTGTCCTGGTAGCAAACTGAAAACTTTAACCTTCTACAGCTGTGGACAAACCCATTCTCTAACCTAAACTTTCCCAATCATGGCACAGAATGTAAACTACAATGCACAAAATTTTCTGCTTCTTCATAAAACTCTTTATATATTTAAGATAAGTCCATTCTTTGGGTGGATAAATCATTCTTCAAATAAAATTACTGGCTCAAGATTATGAATAGCTTTAGAGATCTTGAGTGTAATAACAAAGGACTGTACCATTTTGTACCATCAGGCCTGGTCTGAAGCAATTCCATTGACTGGAGAACTCTACTAAGAAGGTAAGACTTCTTTCATCCTTCTTGAGGATTTTGGCTTTCTCAATTCTTTGAAATGGTTTTCAATTTTTAGAAGCCTAATTTCTAGGCAGAAATTTCTTCAGCATGATGAAGGCAATACACAAAAACCCACAGGACACATCACATTCAATAATGAGAGACTGAAAGCTTGTCCTCTAATAACGAAGAAAACTACTTTTGCCACACCTACTTAGCATAGTGCTAGAAGGCCTCACCAAAGCAGTTAGGCAAGAAACAGAAATAAAAATTTGACAGAAGTGAAACTATCTGTTAGCACATGGTGTGATCATCTATGCCACACAAAAAAAGATTTTTTTTAAAGATTCCACATGTTAAAAAACAGGCTAGAGACTTCTCTGGTGGTCTAGTGGTCAAGAATCCACGTACTAATGCAAGGGACATGGATCTGATCCTCGATCCAGGAAATTTCACGAGCCAAGGGGCAGCTGAGTCCATGCACCACATCTACTGAAGCCTGCATGCCCTAGAGCCTGTCTTCTGCAGCAAGAGAAAACTCGCGAGTTTTAAGACCCAGCATAGCCATAATAAATAATTAAATAAATTTTTAACTAAAAAAAATTTTTTAGAAAGTCTTGCTACATATTATCCTAGCTGGAGAATGGAAGGGGTATGTACCACCCTCCAAATCAAATTGAATAAATTAAAACAAAAATGATTAGAGCAAATAAGTGAATTCAACAAAGTTGTAGAATATGAAGTCAACACATGAACATCAATTCAGTTTCTATACACCAGCAATGAAAAACTTGAAAAGGAAATATAGAAAAAAAAAATTTTTTTAATTACCATAGCTTCAAAAATAATACACACTTAAAAATAAGTATGACTAAGGAGGCAAAAAAATGTATGCTGAAACTACAAAACATTCCTGAAAGAAATTAAAGAAGATGTAAATAAACAGAAAGGCAGCCTGTGTTATTGGAATGGAAAATTTAATATTTTAAAGTTGACAGTTGTGTCTAGGGTGAGCCACAGATTCAGTGTAATCCCTACCAAACTCCCAAACTCCCTATAATGTGTTTCACAAAAATAAAAATAATCCAACTTAAAATCTGTATGAACTCTCAATGGACCCCAAATAGACAAAACTTTAAGAAAAGAAAGTGGGAAGTTCTCATACGTTCTGATTTGGAAACTTACCATAAAACATCAGTAATCAAAACAGTGACGTATTGGCATAAGGATGGGCATATAAACCAATAGGTTAGAATACAAAGTGAAAAGTGAAAGTGAAGTCACTCAGTCGAGTCTGACTCTTCGCGACCCCATCGATTGCAGCCTAACAGGCTCCTCTGCCCATGGGATTTTCCACAAAGCCCCCCCAAAATAAACTCACATGTACAGTCAGCTGGTTTTTAATAAAAGGTGCCAAGACAATACAATGAGGAAAGAATGATCTATTCAACAGATGGTGCTGGGAAAATGGATATCCTCATACCACACACAAAACTTAAATCAAAAGTTAACCAAAAAAATAAAAGAACTAAACTTAAGAGGCAAAACCATAAAACTTTTAGAACAAAACATAAGAGAATACCTTCATAACTTTGAATCTGATGATGATTTCTTGGATATGACACCAAAAGCAGAGGCAACAGAAAAAAAAATAGATAAAATTGACTTCATCAAAATTTAAATCTTTTGTACATCAAAAGACACCACTGAGAGTAAAAAGACAAGCTTGGCTGGTAAATAATTCACCTGCAATGTGGGAGACCTGGGTTCGATCTCTGGGTTGGGAAGATCCCCTGGAGAAGGGAAAGGCTACCCACTCCAGTATTCTGGCCTGGAGAACTCCATGGACTGTATAGTCGTGGAGTTGCAAAGAGTAGGACCCGACTGAGTGACTTTCACTTTCATAATGGGAGAAAATATTTATATTTGCAAATCTAATAAGAGATTAGTATCCAGAATGCATGAAGAATTCCAAGTCAACAACAAAAAACAAACAACTTGATTCCCAAATGGGCAAAGAACTTAAACAGACTTTTCTCCGAGAAAGAGCTACAACAGCCAATAATCACGTGAAAAGATGCTCAACATCATGAATCACTAGGGAAATCACAGACAAGGACAATTCAGAGGCAGAAAGCAGTATAGAAGTTTCCACGGGTAGGAGAAGTGGGGGGAGGCACCCACTACAGTTTAATGGGTACAGAGTCTCTGCTCAAGGTGATGAAAAAGTTCTGGAAATGGACAGACGGGAACGGTTGCACATCATGAATATAATGCCACTGAAGTGAACACTTAAAATGATTAAAATGATATTAACAAATTTTAAGGGCTTCCCTGGTGGCTCAGAGGTTAAAGCGTCTGCCTCTAATGCAGGAGACCTGGGTTCAATCCCTGGGTGGGGACGATCCCCTGGAGAAGGAAATGGCAACCCTTGACACAGTAGGGAAAAAAAAAAAAAGAATGAACAGATAGTTTGAGAAGTCAGCTGCCCAATTAGGCAAAATCGAAATCAAAATCACCGTGAAACAATAAAATCATTTTAATTGATAAACCAAAATTTAAAAATCTACTCACCAATAGTTCATCTGACTGTAGTTAAACCCTGGTCTTACATGATCTAGCCATGATCCATCACCCCACGTTCTTTTAAAACCTTTAGATGAAAAAATTTAGGCATTTACTAATCTTTAAAAGAAAAAGATGTGATTTTTAGGAACTGAGAAAACCTGACTGCTTTTAAAAGAGGCATTGAGGATTACCCTGATGGTCCAGTGGTTGGGAATTTGCCTGCCAACGCAGGACACACGGGTTCGACCTCTGCTCTGGAAAGATCCCACATGTCATGGAGCGATTAAGCCCCTGCGCCACAATTACTGAACCTGGGCACCACACCCACTGAGCCCATGTTCCACAGCTACTGAGGCCCGTGCACCCGGGAGCCCACGTCCCCCAACAAGAGAAGCCGCCACAGTGAGAGGCCCGCTCACGTCACCTAGACAGTAGCCGGTGCTCCCTAGAGAAAAGCTCACGCAGCAACAAAGACCCAGCACAGCCAAAAATAAATAAATAAAGCTATTTAAAAAAGAAAGAGAAGGCTAATGAACAGAATGTATTGGAGCAAGTATAAAAGACGAAGAGGAATATCTTTGCTTCCCAAAGAACGCATATCAAATTCACCTCCCTCCCACCCAACACGGCGAACGAAAAGAGCTTAACTCCTGAATCTTAGAGAAAGATCCGAGGATGCACCTGGCCAACGGTCCTGCAGGAGTGAGATGAAGCAGATGGGAAGGAGTATCTGCTCTTAATTGCATTCTATATTGTCTTAATTTTACAATAAGTATATAGGACTCGTGATTTTAAAAGACATTACAGTTTTGAGGATAAAATGCAACATCATGACAGGTAATTCATTAAAAAAGGGAATGATACTGTTAAGTCATTAAACTCGGTCATAATCAAAGAGAAACTAATTAAATACAGTCTATTATTTTGCTTCTCTACAACTAGAAAAGAACAAGAAACATCCTGGTATTGTTATATAATGATGATGCCAACATGAGTAAGCACAACCTTTTGGTAAAGCAATTTGAAAACACATTCCAGAGATCTAAAACTATTCCTTAAGTTGAGGCAGTAATTTCATTTCTGATAGACCCATCTATTCCAACCAAATCATCTATTCTAAAAAATAACGTAAAAAGAGCATTATACGAAAAAGTTGAAAGGTGTCCAACAGCATGGAAATGGTTAAATGAATTGTTTACGCGCCTTCCGTGAACTAGTGAACAGCCAGTAAAAGGGCATTTTTTTATACCACTGTCTGATAACGTGCTATAAAAATGACATCAAAGAAAATGGAGCATCACAGGAAAGAATTGTTATTAAAAAACAATTCAAAACTGTTCATACCGTACAATTATAACCACATAATTTTTTAATGTCTATATGCAGAAGGAAAGAAAGGATCAGAAATTAACAATAACATTTCAAATGTTACTCAAAAAACGGTTGTGTTTTCCCGCGTGTAAGCTAAGACCACAGGCTGGTGTATAGGGAACATTCAATAAAGACCAGCTGTTATTACTGTTCTTATTATCATTATTAAGGAGACCAAGCACTTTTTAACGTAATGAACATGTGTCACTTTAAAAATTATTTCTTTTGAAAAGCATTAAAAATTAATATTATTGGTGGTGATTTCAGGGTGGGTAATTTATTCTTTTTTGCTTACCTGTTTTTTTCTGACTTTCAAAGAAGTACCATTGTTTATATGAATTTTAAAGGGTTTTAAAACGTTTTTTATTACATTTAACATGTGGTTTTTATTAATCTGAGTATATTGTTGTTCTAAAATTCATTCTAAGTTAATTTACTGAATCACATTCACCTTGATATGTTGATACCAGTCAAGATAAGTACCTTGGATATCTTAGACTTTTTACCCCGTGTGTGTGCATCTGTGCTCAGTTGTCATGTCGTGTCCGATTCTTTATGACCCCATGGACTGTAGCTCTCCAGGACTCTCTGTCCATGGGATTCTCCAGGGAAAAATACTGGAGTGGGTTGCCATTTCCTACTCCAGGGGAGCTTCCCAACCCAGGGATTGAACCAACATCTCATGCATTTCTTCCCAACCCAAGGATTGAACCAACGTCTCATGCATTTCTTACCAACCCAGGGATTGAACCAACGTCTTATGCATTTCCTGCATCGGCAGGCAGATCATTTTACCAATACTGCCACCTGGGAAGCCCTTTTTACCCCCAGATACTTCCAAAAAGTTTCATGTTCCTAAACTTAACATGTACAAATTACCTGTGTAAGTTCTAAAATAACGTAAAATAAAACTTGATGATAAAACAAACACTGCTTTGTTCTCTAATAATCAGGGTAAGTAATACTCTTGCTAAA
Organism: Oreotragus oreotragus; assembly: GCA_006410675.1. Classification (NCBI taxonomy): domain Eukaryota; kingdom Metazoa; phylum Chordata; class Mammalia; order Artiodactyla; family Bovidae; genus Oreotragus; species Oreotragus oreotragus. The sequence goes on from SJYX01014290.1 coordinate 652,162, forward strand.
ACATTAATTCAGGAACTACTCAAGTAGTAATCTCAAACAGATGCACAGCTTTTAGGATGAAGACTACTGTATTTGGAAGGTAGTTCAGAGAAACAGAGAAGCCAGTTATTTCTCCGGTTTGTTGTCTTGGTAACTAAGGCAGCTGTATGAACTGTTTCCTATTATTTTCCAATCCTATCACAGAGAGAAAATTTTCAAATGGGAAAGCAGATGTGCCAAGGGTATAATTAATCTCCCTGAAAATGGCCCATTAAAATAACGTCTCTGGACATAAGGATAAAAATGAATCCAAAAAACGGACCAGGAAAATGAAAGCCAAAAGCCACGGGGTGTCTCACATTTAGTCCAATCCTGTCACAGAGAGAAAATTTTCAAATGGGAAAGCAGATGTGCCAAGGGTATAATTAATCTCCCTGAAAATGGCCCATTAAAATAACGTCTCTGGACATAAGGATAAAAATGAATCCAAAAAACGGACCAGGAAAATGAAAGCCAAAAGCCACGGGGTGTCTCACATTTAGTTCCTTTCACACCATAACATGAAAGAGTTTGCAACTGGCCAAAAATCTCTACAGCTGGAGTCTGAGGAGGCCCAGGCAAGCTCGCTCAGAAACCAGGCGGAGTGGGAAAAAGCGTCCTGGGGCCAAAGTCACTAACACAAAGCAATAAAACGCGCACTGGTGAACGCGCCAAAGAGGAGAGAGGATGACTTCAGGGGATAAGTCCGTCTAAAGAGTCTGTTTTCAACAGCCACAAGTAAAATGAGAAATTAATTCTACCAGAAGTACCTCAATTAAGAAAACAAGCCTGGGACAAATGTATGCAACTAACATTCCCGGGCTGTATTATTGGTACAAGGATTCACCACAAGGCACATACCTGTGTGTGCGCGCTTAGTTGTGTCCAACGCTTTGCAACCCCATAGACTGTATCCGGCCAGGCTCCTCTGTCCGTGGGATTTTCCAGGCAAGAATATTGGAGTAGGTTGCCATTTCCTCCTCCAGGGAATTTTCCTGATCCAGGGAGCGAACCCGCATCTCCTGCATCGGCAGGCAGATTCTTTACCTCAACGCCACCTGGGAAGCCCACGCACCTGTACACACGGTTCTGAAACAGATCAATTATAATCAGCCGCACAGATTCCACCGAGGTCTGTGAAGTCAAAATTTACACAGAGATGGATTGCTCTTAGTTGGGCTTGATTTTTGGCTACTTTCAAGTCAGCTGAACTTGATGCAATTGGAAATGTTAACAAGTTTTTACTAGACTTTGAGAGTGTAAAAAAAAGATCAGAGACCTTATTTTCCACTTTTTTTTTTTTTTTTTTNTGCTCTTAGTTGGGCTTGATTTTTGGCTACTTTCAAGTCAGCTGAACTTGATGCAATTGGAAATGTTAACAAGTTTTTACTAGACTTTGAGAGTGTAAAAAAAAGATCAGAGACCTTATTTTCCATTTTTTTTTTTTTTTTTTTTGCTCTCCACTTTGCCCAGCACAGATGGATGATCTCTCTTTTACGATATCAACAAACCAGCTGGGAAAATGTCAGCAATCTTAGAGACAGAAATCCTCAGACTCAAGCAGAGAACAGATTAAATCAGTTGCACTATCATCGGGAAAAGTCAGCTTCAAAACAATGTTTTAAGTTAAAAGAAACCTCAGGTCATCCTGAGAACCATACTTTTTGAGTTACTCTCTACCCAGGAAGAAAAAAACCTTTGAGTTTAATTATAAGCTTTTAAAAAAAATTAAGTCTCCAGAGGACGTTCACTAGATTTATTGTGGTGATCACTTTGCAATATATACAAATATCAAAGTTTTATGTTATACACCTGAAACTAACTATATCTCAAAAATAACAAATTAATTTTTTAAAAATAAAGCTTCCAGTTGTTTTTCTTGTTACAAAAAAATAAAGTATGCTCATTGGCCTCCCCTCCCAAAGAAGAAAAGGAGCAAGAGGAGGAGGACAAACGAAAAGTGAGGCAAGCAAAGCAAAAAGAGAAAAGCTGAGCAGGGCGTTTCTCACCCTGAGCAGGGCATCCCAGCGGGAGTCACCCGGGACCCTCCTGCTGTGGGCGTGCCCAGATTCTTTGCCGCAGGTACACAAATTTTCCTTCAAATCGTATTAATTCACAATGTTTTGCACTTACAAATGTATGTTGTGTGTTTCCTCTTCCTCTTTTTCTTTCCCCTGCTTTACAGGCTGGGCCATGGCTCATCACATCATGATGTGGGGCTCTACAAGGCACACGACGGTGGGTGGTGTGAGGGCAGGGGGCAGGGNAGTCCCCGAGCTTTAAACAAATGGTGAAGTAAAGTAGAGAAATGATGGGGCTTTCCAGCCGTTTGACCCGTTTCTTAGTACTTACCGACCTCAATAGGTCTCTTGAGTCACTCTCAGAAATGCCAGGTATACCAGAGTCCCTGTTCTGGGCGCCACTTGTTGGGGTCCTTTAATGGACCGGAACCTGGTGGTCTGGAGTCGACGATAAGGAAGTGAAAGAGAGAGCTGGAGGGAGGCTGGGGAGAGAGAGAGAGAGAGAGAGAAAGAAAGACAGACAGACACGGGGACCCAAGCTCTGATGGAGCAAAGGTGCTTTAGTGATCTTTCTGTGAGTATATATAGGTTGTTGTACAAGAAATTTCTTTCGACAATGATAAAGATCAGAAAACCAAACATACAGCAATCGTTACCAAGGGAACAAGGGATTAATAATGGTCACCAGGCCAGGAGACAATCCATATCTCAAGAAAGAGGATCGAGACTAAGCAGTTTTGTCGTAAAAAGAATGTTTACTGAAGGAGATTCAAGCCTGTCTCACATAATGACCTCAGTCCTGGGAGCAGCTTGCTGTTCCACTGATAAGAAACAGAGGTTTACCAAGGGAACAAGGGATTAATAATGGTCACCAGGCCAGGAGACAATCCATATCTCAAGAAAGAGGATCGAGACTAAGCAGTTTTGTCGTAAAAAGAATGTTTACTGAAGGAGATTCAAGCCTGTCTCACATAATGACCTCAGTCCTGGGAGCAGCTTGCTGTTCCACTGATAAGAAACAGAGGACTTATGAGAAACAGCACGTTAAACACTGCTTGATACCTTTGCCCCCAGCCTCTTCTCTGAACACTTCTTTCATCTTCTTGCCCTGAGAACACCATTTTCCCACACTCCCACTGATGGACGTTCTGGGGCTTCCCTGGGGGTTTAGATGGTAAAGAATCCACCTGAAAAGCAGGAAACCCAGGAAGATCCCCTGAAGAAGGGAATGGCANGAAACAGCACGTTAAACACTCCTTGATACCTTTGCCCCCAGCCTCTTCTCTGAACACTTCTTTCATCTTCTTGCCCTGAGAACATCATTTTCCCACACTCCCATTGATGGACGTTCTGGGGCTTCCCTGGTGGTTTAGATGGTAAAGAATCCACCTGAAAAGCAGGAAACCCAGGAAGATCCCCTGAAGAAGGGAATGGCAAACCCACTCCAGTATTCTTGCCTAGAGAATCCCATGGACAGAGGAGACTGGTGGGTTACAGTCCACAGGGTCACAAATCATCAGACACAACTGAGTGACTAAGTGTGCGTGTGTGCACGTGCGCGTGCACACACACACACACACACACTCCTTCAGACTTGGCTTTCTTTCGCTGCTTCGGAGTCATTTCTTCATTTTCCTTCAACCCTGATTCCCGGGGACTTCCCTGGTGGTCCAATGGTTAAGACTTTGTGCTTCCAAAGCCATGGGGGCAGAGGTTAGATAGATCCCTGGTCAGGGATCCAAGATCCCACGGGTTCATGTTGCCTGGTACAGCCTTGGAGAAAAAAAGACCCTCATTCCATTGAAGATCATGTCATCAGATTGTACCACCCCACCCCTCTTCATTGCAATTATCTACTGATCCCTGAGGTATCCCTTCTCTTTCATTAAATCCACCAGCACCTGGTTCAATCCTGTCACCACTATTGATGACTTTAGAATCCAGGTGGATAACTCTACCAACATCTCATCCTACTCCTTAATCTACTTTCTTGCAATGATCTTCTCCTCTCCACCATAACCAATCAAACGTTTCTGTAATATGGACCTTGAAATCAACATTAATTGAAACACCTCTGAAATGTCAACTCCAGATTATCACCTTCCATATTCCCTGCTCAGGTCTTCTGATCAGTATCAGTCCAGTTGCTCAGTCGTGTCCGGCTCTTTGTGACACCATGGACTACAGCACACCAGGCCTCCCTGTCCATCACCATCTCCAGGAGTTTACTCAAACTCATGTCTGTTGAGTCAGTGATGCCATCCAACCATCTCATCCTGTCATCTCCTTCTCCTCCTGCCTTCAATCTTTCCCAGCATCAGGGTCTTTTCAGTTGAATCAGCTCTTTGCATCAGGTGGCCAAAATATTGGAGTTTCAGCTTCAACACCAGTCCTTCCAATGAATATTCAGGACTGATTTCCTTTAGGATGGACTGGTTGGATCTCCTTGCAGTCCAAGGGACTCTCAAGAGTCTTCTCCAATACCACCAGGGTATTAGGTCTTCTAATATCCTTATTAACACATTTTCACTACACTGAGATCAGCAGTCCATTCAGTTCTTTCTCTGTTTACATCACTACTTGTGTGTTCACTTCTTTCTTATTTATTTACTGGCTGTGAGGCACATGGGATCTTAGTTCTCCAGCTAGGGATTGAACTCATATCCTCGGCATCAGAAACACAGAGTCTTAATCTCCAGACCACTAGAGAAGTCCCTGCACTTCTTTCTTTACTCAGTTTGGAGTTCATATGATGAATCTGCGTCCATCATTAATGTCACTCCTTTGAAAGCATTGTTAATGCCTTTTCCCCATCTGCTCTTCCTCTGAGATTGTCACATGAGAAGACTTAAGTCTCGTTAAGTCTATCTGGTTGCCCACTCCTTGCCTGCACCTAAGCAGTGAAATGGGGCTATAGGAAACGCATACTTGGCTATTGGTCTCACCTTGTATCGATGGCCATAAATCTAAAATTAAAAAAAAAAAAGAAAGAAACGAAAATTTTTTTTAAAGGACAAGAAAGAAGAAAAAAAAAAAAAAAAGGCCATGACTCTAAAGTGGACTTTCACACTATCACATTTAAAATAAATAATCTTTCTTTTAAGTCCCTAGTTTCATTCTTCCTACTTTCTGAAAGGACTGGCTTACACTATTCCATTCAAACCTCCTCCACATTCTCATCCCTTCACCTTCATCATTCTCAACTCCTAGTCATTCACTGAGGAAATAAAAGCAACAAAAACCTTGCATGTTCTCATCACTGGATATACTTACTTCCCTGGACCTGTGTGCTCATCTAGGGCCTTCTCTGTAGGGTTGAAATGTTCCAACTCCTTCAGAGGCCAAACTTCTTTTTTTATTTTCTTTCCTTTTCTTTTCCTTTCCCTTCTGGATTCCATCTCCTCTCATCTATTTAACTGGCTACTATCACCTTTGCAATCACCTCCTCTTTTGTTAACCTTTAAAGGAAGGAGTCCCTGAAGGCTCAGACCATAGATGCGTGTTCTCTCTCTAATCTTTCATGGGTCATCCCAGCCATTCTCCTGGCTTTAAGAATTGAATTGGTAAGGACTTCCTTGGTGGTCCGGTGGCTGAGGCTCCACCCCGCCAATGCAGGCGGCCTAGGTTTTATCCTTGGTCAGGTGGCTTCCCAGGTGGTGCTGCTGCTGCTGCTGCTAAGTCACTTCAGTCGTGTCCGACTCTGTGTGACCCCTAAAGTAATCCAAGAACCAGGAGCCCACCTTTGCCTTACTTATCAGAATATCTAAATCGACATGGTTATTTCAGCCCGAATTATACAGGGTGAGTGAGTCACTTGGACTTCCCAGGGGGCACTAGGGATAAAGAACTCACCTGCCAATGCAGGATATGCAAGAGGTGCGGGTGTGATTCCTAGGTGGGGAAGATCCCCTGGAGGAGGAATTGATAGCCCACTTGAGTATTCCTGCCTGGAATATCCCATGGACTGAGGAGCCTGGTGGGATATATTCCATGGGGCCACAAAAAGTCAGACATGACTCAGCACAGGACCTCATGGAGTCACTTGTAACCCATTTTGCATGTGTAGGCAGAATCTATTCTAAGGCTCTATTCTTAAAATTCACAATTAGAATTTTGTGATGTATAAAGCTAATGTATAATGTATTATAATGTATAAAATATCATATAAAATATGTATAAAAGTATATATATGTATGAAGCTAATGTATAAAATATTAAGCTTTGCCAGATAATTCTTGCTTCCAATTCCTTAATCATCTTATGCTTCTCATATAATAGAATTTAAATTTCACACACTTATTTGAAACCATAACTACAGTAGGATTAAGGATAAATTTAGCATCTATGATTAAAAGGTAATCCAGAGACCATCACAGAAATGTTTTTAAAAGACTAGAGTACAAATCATCATCATATAGTACACAAATTAATTCTTAATAAACATAATAATCAGATTTTACATGAGTGCCTAGCATCGAAAGGTTGATTCATTCAACAGTTGTTTATTGAGTGCCTGGGGCTTCCCAGGTGGTGCTGCTGCTGCTGCTGCTAAGTCACTTCAGTCGTGTCCGACTCTGTGTGACCCCATAGACGGCAGCCCACCAGGCTCCCCCATCCCTGGGATTCTCCAGGCAAGAATACTGGAGTGGGTTGCCATTTCCTTCTCCAATGCATGAAAGAGAAAAGTGAAAGTGAANCTGTGTGACCCCATAGACGGCAGCCCACCAGGCTCCCCCATCCCTGGGATTCTCCAGGCAAGAATACTGGAGTGGGTTGCCATTTCCTTCTCCAATGCATGAAAGTGAAAAGTGAAAGTGAAGTCGCTCAGTCTGTCCGACTGTTAGCGACCCCATGGACTGCAGCCCACCAGGCTCCTCCATCCATTGGATTTTCCAGGCAAGAGAACTGGGGTGGGGTGCCATTGCCTTCCCCGCAGGTGGTGCTAGTGGTAAGGAATCCACCTGCTAGTGCAGGAGACACAAGAGATGTGGGTTTGATCCCCAGAACAGGAAGATCCCCTGGAGAAGGAAATGGCGATACAATCCAACATTCTTGCCTGGAAAATTCCATGGGCAGAGGAGCCTGGTGGGCTGTAGTCCGCAGGACCGCAAGAGTCAGACAAGGCTGAGCGACTGAGTGCCTCTCCGACAGGATTCTAGATACTGAGGCTAGGGCGCTAAGCCGACAAGACGCCTGCACGTCTGGAACCCAAAGCTGGAGGGAAACAGACGACACACAGCAAGCTGCAGAGCCGAGATGGTTTCAGAGAGTGAAAGGGTGTGAGTAAAACAAAATGAGGAGAGGGGAGGGACTGCGCCTGGGGTAAGCAGAATGCCCGGGCAGCTGCCACACACAGGCTGGGCAGCCAGCGTCTCCGAAGAGGTAGCATCTGCGCTGGGATCTGGGTGAGGAAACACGTGAGGAGATGGGTCAGGGTTTTCTAAGCAGGGGCAACAGCCAGTGCAAAGGCCCCATGGCAGGAAAAGGNCAGCGTCTGCGAAGAGGTAGCATTTGTGCTGGGATCTGGGTGAGGAAACATGTGAGGAGATGGGTCAGGGTTTTCTAAGCAGGGGCAACAGCCAGTGCAAAGGCCCCATGGCAGGAAAAGGCTGGCAGTCGATGCTTTGTGGGATGGTTAATTTTAGGTGTCAGACTGGCCGGGCCATGGTTCCCAGACATTTGGTCACACACTGGCCTGGATTTTGCCGTGAAGGTGTTTTTTAGATATGGTTACAGTGAAACTCAATAGGGTGAGTAAAGCAGATTACCTTCCACGTGTGGGTAGGCTCATCTCATCCGCTGAAGGCCAAAAGGGAAAAAAGAAGGGTGGAGGGCCTTCCAAGCAGAGGAGAGACCCCTTCAGACTGCATTTGGCTGCATTCTGCAGAGTTTAGGCTTGCCGCACTCCCGATCGTGCAAAATTCCTTAAAATAACACAAACGTACTCTGCCTGCGCCTCTCTGCTTCTGTCTCTCTCTGTCTTCCTGTCTCCCTCTGTGTCTCTCTCTGTCTCTCTCACACACACCCTGTAGGCTGCATTCTCTGGAGAGCCCTGACTAATGCATTATGTAAATAGCAGGCTATAAGACAAGGCAGAAGTAAGAACGGGAAGAGACGGGTGGCTTCGGTCTGTTGAGGACTTGCTCATGAGCTGGCTGTGTGTCAAGTGAGACAATCTGATTCTGGGCCATTTCTAGTGCAAGGCGAGGACTTTGTGGTCATTTCTGAGGCCGCTGTAACCAATCACCACAGACCTTGTGGCTTCAAACAAGAGAAATGTTTCCTCCTGTAACTCGAGTTCATCTTTCAGGGCTGTGTGCTTTCATCTTTTCATACTATCCATGGGGTTCTCAAGGCCAGAATACCGAAGTGGGGTGCCATTCCCGTCTCCAGTGGACCACGCTTTGTCAGATCTCTCCACCAAGATCTGGAGCCGGAAGTCCAACACCAAGATGTGGGCAGGGCTGTTGGGCCATGGGAGGCGCCAGGGGAGAACCACCCTCACCTCTGCCCCTCCCGGCTCCACACGTTCCCTGTGGCTGCACCGCTCGAGCTTCTGCCTCTGTCTTCATGTGGCCTTCTCTGCCTCTGTTTTCTCCTTCCTGTCTCCAGTAAGGACACTTCAGATTAGATTTAGGGCCCACCAGATAGTCCAGGATGCTCTCCTTATCTCAAGATCCTTAATTTAATCACATCTACAAAAAATTATTTTTCCAAAAAGTGTTAACTTTCTACCTCACAGAATCTGGGGATTTGGACACAGATAGATCTTTGGAGGAGGTTACCACTCAACTTGCTCTAAACATGATCCTGGAAATCTGTTGTGCGAGAAAGTAATAAAGAACCCAGAGATTGATGGTGACGTGTCAAAAGAGCACGGATGACTTGAAAATGTTCTCCCTGCTCAAATATGGGACAAACTGAACACCAAATAAACAATGAGAGACAAGACTGCAAAGCAGGGAATGAAATAGGAATCCTGTATCCATGTAGACACAAATGAACAAATTGGGGATTTGATAAAGAATGAAAGTTTACATACTCTCAGTGGACCTCTCCACACAATGCTTATCAATTACAAAGTGAAAAAAAGAGTAACTTTAAGTGGAGAAGGCTGAGAAGATTAATCAGGGAGAAGCCTGAGCAGATTAATCAAGTGTCCCAGGAATGAGACAAAAGGAAGCTTTTCCCAACTGATACAGAATACAGCAAGAATCATCACTTCTGAGACTTCTTGCCAAAGATGCAGATGGCAGTGGTGGTGTTCAGTAGTGTCTGACTCTTTGTGACCCCACGGACTATAGCCTGCCAGGCTCCTCTGTCCACAGGGTTTCCCAGGCAAGAGTACTGGAGTGAGTTGCCATCTCCTCCTCCAGGGGATCTTCCCAACCCAAGGATGGAACCGAAGCGATTTAACACGCATGCTTGTCTTGGCTTTAGATTTCTTAATGGCAAAAGGGCCAAGTGTTCACTCTCGCCTGTACGATGACCCCATTGCTTAGTATCTGCTCTGGACTCAAGTCCACCCTGTGACTGCCAGAGGACCTGGAATCAGTAGAATTCAGTTAATTTCTCTCTGTCAGTGAACGCGTGGGTCGATGCATGGTAGGATGGACCAGAATGGCCAGGGACCAGGGCTTATGGGCCCACGGGGTGGGCTCTGTGCTGTGACTCGGGCGTATGATTATAGTCTTTTCAGATAATAACAAAAGGAAATCCTTACATCATCCAAAAAAAGAAGTTTGGAGGATCTATGGGAAAATACAGAGAAGGCAATGGCACCCCACTCCAGTACTCTTCGGACCTTTTAGGGTACCTTGGAGGAGCCTGATAGGCTACAGTCCATGGGGTCGCAAAGAGTGGGACACGACTGAGTGACTTCACGCACTAGTATTCTTACGGCTTCCCTGGTAGCTCAGAGGTTAAAGCGTCTGCCTGCAATGCGGGAGACCAGGGTTTGATGCCTGGGTTGGGAAGATCCGCTGGAGAAAGAAATGGCAACCCACTCCAGTACTCTTGCCTGGAAAATCTCATGGATGGAGGAGCCTGGAATGCTACAGTCCATGGGGTCGCAGAGTCAGACACGACTGAGCGACTTCACTTTCACTTTCACCAGAATTCTTGCCTGGAAAATTCCAAGGATAGAGAACCCTGAAGGGCTATAGTCCGTGGGGTTGCAAAGAGTCCAACACAACTGAGTACACATACACAAACGCAGGGAACTAGATCCCACAAGCTGCAACTAAAGATAGTGCATACTGCAGCGGAGATTTCCCATGACAAAACTAAGACCCAACACAGAGAAATAAATTGATATTAAAAAATTAAAGAAAAAGAAAACTAATTCATAAACCACTTAGTTGAACCCTTTTATTTTTCTTTAGGATCTCTCTTCAGAACTCTAGACTTGCCCATTCAATAAGCCTTCTGATTTGCATTAGGTGTTTTTGTTTGTTTTTTCTTGCTAAAAAAACCTGTTTTGGTTATTCAGTTCTCAGTTTAAATACTACCTCCTCAAAGGAGTCTTCCCTAACCCCCTGAATCCAAGTTATCCCTTATTTCTGGTCACTTCCATATCACCACTTTAATCTTTCTTCACAGAACTTATCACTGTCGAAGTCATCTTTTTTCATTTATTTATTTACTTGTTTATTGTCTATCTCCCTCCTTTGGAATGTAAACTCCCTGGAGGCTAGGATTTTGTCTGTTTTATTCACTCTTCTAATCCTGGTTCCTGGAATACCTGTTACATAGTAAAATCTCATTAAAAATACTGAAAAAATGAAAGAAAAAATAAGACTCAGAGAGGGTAAATTTCCCATGGTCACAGAGTGATTAAGCCACAGTTTGAACCCAGCAGCAAAGCACATGATCCAGGGTGCTTGACTCTATTTTCACAAAAAACAATGGGACAGGGCTTCAGTTTACAATATTCTTTTACATACACTTATTAATATTTAATTTGCTTCTTCATGTAATCTAGTGTGATAGAATCACAGCTTTGTGTTTACTGGATGTAGAAACCAAAGATCAGAAAGGTTTAGTAACTTATTCAAAGTCACCATCAGAGGGAATTCCCTGGCAGTCCAGTGCTGGACCAGGACTCCATGCTTCCACTGCAGAGGGCATGGGTTCAGTCCTTGGTTGGGGAACTAAGTTTCTGCAAGCTGTGTGGTGTGGCCAAAAATAAAAGGCACTGTCAGAGCAATAGAAGAGTGGGTAAATAATAAGGCAGAAATTTTACTTCCCATGAAGTTTGTACTGTATGTCTTTCTCTAAAGCTCATGCTCTTATGCTGATAATCATGGGTATTTTATACATGAGAATGGCTCAGCAAAGTCTTTCATCAGGAAGTCTAAGAGGGGAGCTGGAGGGGGACGTGACGTTAAATGTGTTTGTTCAGTCGCTAAGTTGGTTTGACTCTGCGACCCTATGGACTGCAGCATGCCAGTCTTCCCTGTCCTTCACTGTTTCCTAGAGTTTACTCAAACTCATCTCCATTGAGTTGGTGGTGCCATCCAACTGTCTCATCCTCTGTCATCCCCTTCTCCTCCTGCTCTCATTCTTTCCCAGTATCAGGGCTTTTTCCAATGAGTCAGTTCTTCACATTAGGTGGCCAAAGTATTGGAACTTCAGCATCAGTACTGGGTTTGATTTCCTTTAGGATTGGCTGGTTTGATCTCCCTACGGTCCAAGGGACTCTCAAGAGTCTTCTCCAGTACCACAATCTGATAGCATCAGTTCTTCAGTGCTCAGCCTTCTTTATGGTCCACCTCTCACATCTGTACATGACTACTGAAAAAACCTTAGCTTTGACTATATGGACCTTAGTCAGCAAAGTGATGTCTCTGCTTTTTAATACGCTGTTTGTCATAGCATTTCTTCCAAGGAGCAAGTGTCTTTTAATTTCCTGGCTGAAGTCACTGTCTGTGGTGATTTTGGAGCCCAAGAAAATGTAAACAAAGGCCTGCTCTTGAGGACAGCAGAGGCGTGGGAGCCCTATGTCACCTGCTCTGGGTTTGCACAAGGATCTCTAACTCACAAAACAATGGTTTGGGATCCTTGAAGGTAATGGGGGAAACTACACTGTCTTGTAAGACCCAAGGTGTTTCAGAGTAGCCTAAGGTGAGGACCTGTGTCTTTCTGCAGGTCTAGCCTTCTTGCCCGCCAGTGTGTCCTACCTCATTGGCACCAGCCTCTTTGGCGTGCTGGCCAACAAGATGGGTCGGTATGTAGCCTGGGGATCTGGGAAAATTCAGATGGGAGAGTCTTCTGAGGTGTCCCCTCCACCTGGGATGATGGATGATAGCTTGTCTGAGGTTGAAAATTTAGAACAAATACTGGCAGATGTAAGGGTGGGAATGGATAGCTGGTGTGGGCAGTATAGAGAAAGGACTGGTTCTGAGCTTGTTGCTATGGAAGATGCAGTGAATATATGAGGGGCAACCTTTACTTTCCAGATGTTTATTGTCCAGTTGAAGAGATAAAATAAACCCAACAGAGAGCAGGTATGGAGAAAACAGTACCCAGAGGCAGTTGGTTGTCAAACTGTTTTCCATGGAGCCCCAGGGAACTCTCCAGAGGCCACCAAGTGTAAAAAGGGTTGGGGGCTAAGAGGTATAAGTCTGAATTTCTTTCCTCCAACTACAGTGAGAACAGCTTTAATTTTACCTTTGGACTGTGATGTAAAGATTTGAAAAGTAATTTAAAAAACCATTTCCATAGGAAATCTGAGAAGGAAGGAAGTTTGGTATGTTTTGTGGTTTTTGAGATGGACCCTGAAGACCAGATAGAATATGTATCGATGAGAGGTATAGGCTGAGTTAAGCAACAGCAACATTAAGTTAGAACATTATTCCCAAGGGGAAAGGACATTCTGAGTCAACTGATTGCTCTTCTAAGGGAAGGAAGACCATGTCCCATTGCTCCTTGTCTGGTTCTACTCTGGGAAGAGGTGTGGAGCCAGGGAAGAGATGAGGGGTGAATAAGGGGCTGGGGAAGGGCTCACCTGAGTACAGACTGGCCCTGTAGAGATGTGTTTATCTTCTCACATCCCAGCGGGTTCCTGGAATTAGGGATAGGACTGGCCAGTGAGTTGGTGATGGGTAGCAAGTGGAAGGAATCTCAACCCTTAGCACTGTTTGAAAAATGCCGTTTTTGTTTTTTTTTTCTTTTTTTTAGGTGGTTATGCTCCCTGATTGGGATGTTGGTAGTAGGTACCAGCTTACTTTGTGTAAGTATAATAAGGTCTTTTGGGGAGAGTCAAAGGGTGGGGAGAGTGTCAGACACTTAAAGACAACTTTCCTGTGAAATGAGCAGAGAATTGACTTGGCAAAGACTGTCAGAAAGACTGTTTCTGTGTAGGTAGGAATTTACCCCTGGGGGAGATGCTGCACCATCCCACTGAAAGGAGGTGGGTAAGGAGAGGGAGAGGGCAGTGGGGGCAGCTGAAGACAGAAATCTGAGGCTTTATGGATGGCCACATGAAGCAATGGGCTTCTCAGGGGGCACTAGTGGTAAAGATCCTGCCTGCCAATGCAGAAGATGAGAGAGATGGGAGTTCAATCCCTGGGTCAGGAAGATCTCCTGGAGGAGGAAGTGCAGTATTCTTGCCTGTAGAATCTTATGGATGGATGGAGGAGCCTGGTGGGTCACACAGTGTCACACAGAGTCGGACATGACTGAAGTGATTTAGCGTGCATGCACATGAAGCGATACACGTTGGCACCTATTTTTGGGGTCTGTAGAATGGTGCGTTTTATGCCTTCACTTACATACCTCACAGTGACAGGATCCCAGAAGCCACTAGAGGAACCTTCATTGTCTGTGCTTCCATCTCTAGCACCAGAGTGTTTGGTAGAGGAAGAAGGAAAGAAGGGCTTTTCTATTTTCAGGAGTCCCTTCCAAGCCCTCTAAACCTACATTTTCTCCTCTCCAGCATGGAGATCAGAAGCACCCTTGCCTCCTAGGCTTGAGGGGGAGTGAGATGGCCGCAAAGCACTGAGTACAAGTGCTCAAGAAAGACAGGGAGTCCTGCTCGGGGTCTGGGTGCAGTCCCAGCTTGGCCATTTGTTGCTCACGTGACTCTGAGTTCATTACATCACCTCCCTTGGCTCAGCATCCCCATCTGTGTGGAGGGGATTCTGATGCCATCTTGAAGGATTACCCAGACCAAAACTGCAGTGGTTTCTGGCTCATAGGGAGCCCACTGTGAATCTTAACCAGTACTAGTTCTAAAATAGAAATATCCCCCATGGGCTTCCCTCATGGCTCCCCTCATGGCTCAGTGGTAAAGAATCCTCCTGCCAATGCAGGAGACATGGGTTTGATCCCTGGCCTGGGAAGATCCCATATGCTGTGGAGCAACTAAGCCCATGTGCCACAACCATTGACGCCTGCGCGCTTAGAGCCTGTGCTCCGCCACAAGAGACGCCGCCGCAGGGAGAAGCCCACACGCTGCAGTGAAGACTAGCCGCCGCTCACTGTAACTAGAGGAAAAAAAAGCCCACGGGGCAACAGAGACCTAGCACATCAATCAATCAATAAAATTTAAAAAGAATTTAAAAAATTAATTCATTCCTAAAACCCTGTTTTTAGCTAGTAACATCTAAATGGTATGTAAAACGTCTCAGGGGTGAGTATGCTAGTGTAGCAGATGCGGGAGACAAATGCCCAGGTGGGGAGGTAGGACCCAGCAAAAGAGGAAAACAAGGCTTCCGTTGGGGATCGGGAGGGTAAGAGAGTGAATGTCACAAGCCGCTGAAGCAGCAACACAAAGTACGACTGAGCGACTTCCCTTTCACTTTTCACTTTCATGCATTGGAGAAGGAAATGGCAACCCACTCCAGTGTTCTTGCCTGGAGAATCCCAGGGCCGGGGGAGCCTGGTGGGCTGCCGTCTACGGGGTCGCACAGAATCGGACACCACAGACGCGACGTAGCAGCAGCAACAGCGTGGGAAAATATTGACAGAACTTCAAAACAACTACAAGAGAAGATTGTAATAAAGAAAAAAATAGACTCTTCTGAATGAAACAGTTCTAGATTATAAAAATAGAATTTATTTCAAATTATTGGAAAAAAACAATTCACAACACCCATGAAATTGATGAAATCATAATATCATCTTAATGAATACACGGGGAGTAGTTAAGAAATGTTGAAAAGGATAAATAACAAGGAAGGTTTTTGCACTTAGCAGATACAGAAAACTATAAAATTTGGTCATGAAGATAGCCTGATGTGGTCACAGAAATAGACACATGAAAATTATTAGAGGGTTTAGCAACAGACCTAAGTAGAAAGAATATTTAGTCTGTGATGAACAAAGCCCTTTAAATCTGCACAGAGATAAGTGAGTAAATGGTTTTGAAATGACTATTTGTAAAACTAAAACCAGGTCCCTAACTCTCAAGAAACACTGAAAGAATTACAGAGGAATTTTTTTTTTTTTATGTAAAAAAGGAAAAGAAATAAAGTGCTAAAAAAAAATGGGAGCTTTTTACGCTACCCAGACAGGGATCCATACAGCATTGTCTGGATTCCCATTGTAATTTAAACTTTCACAATACTGGAGTACTTGATATCCTGAGAATGAAGTAAGAGGTAAAAAACAAAAATAGTAATATATATGCAATATATAAATACTGTGTGTATATATATATGTACTATAATAATATTCAGTTCAGTTCAGTCTGACTCTTTGGACCTCATGGACTGCAGCACGCCAGGCCACTTTGTCCATCACCAGCTTCCGGAGTTTACTCAACCTCAAGTCCACTGGGTCTGTGATGTCATCCAACCATCTCATCCTCTGGCATCCCCTTCTCCTCCCACCTTCAATCTTTCCCAGCATCAGGGTCTTTTCAAATGAGCCAGTTTTTTGTATCAGGAGGCCAAAGTATTGGAGTTTCAGCTTCAGCACTAGTCCTTCCAATGAATATTCAGGACTGATTTCCTTTAGGATGGACTGGTTGGGTCTGGTTGCAGTCAAAGGCACTCTCAAGAGTCTTCTCCAACATCACAGTTCAAAAGCATCAATTCTTCGGTGCTCAGCTTTCTTTATACTCCAGTTCTCACATCCATACTTGACTACTGGAAAAACCAAAGCTTTGACTAGACAAATCTTTGTTGGTAAACTAATGTCCCTGCTTTTTAATATGCTGTCTAGGTTGGTCGTAACTTTTCTTCCAAGAAGCAAGCGTCTTTTAATTTCATAGCTGCGTTCAACATCTGAAGTGATTTTGGAACCCAAAAATATAAACCCTGTCACTGTTTCCACTGTTTCCCCATCTATTTCCCATGAAGTGATGGGACCAGATGCCATGATCTTAGTTTTCTGAATGTTGAGCTTTAAGCCAACTTTTTCACTCTCCTCTTTCACTTTCATCAAGACGCTCTTTAATTTTTCTTTGTTTTCTGCCATAAGGGTGATGTCATCTGCATATCTGAGGTTATTGAGATTTCTCCTTGTGCTTCATCCAGCCCAGCGTTTCTCATGATGTACTCTGCATGTAAGTTAAATAAGCAGGGTGACAATATACAGCCTTGACGTACTCCCTTCCCAGTTTGGACCCAGTCTGTTGTTCCATGTCCAGTTCTAACTGTTGCTTCTTGACCTGCATACAGATTTCTCAGGAGGCCGGTAAGGTGGTCTGGTATTCCCATTTTTTGAAGAATTTTCCACAGTTTGTTGTGATCCACACAGTCAAAGGCTTTTTGGCATAGTCAACAAAGCAGAAGTCGATGTTTTTCTGGAAGTCTTGCTTTTTCGATGATCCAGCGGATGTTGGCAATTTGATCTCTTGTTCGTCTGCCTTTTCTAAATCCAACTTGAACATCTAGAAGTTCACCGTTCACGTACTACTGAAGCCTGCTTGGAGAATTTTGAGCATTACTTTACTAGCATGTGAGATGAGTGCAATTGTGCGATAGTCTGAGCATTCTTTGACATTGCCTTTCTTTGAGACTGGAATAAAAACTGACCTTTTCCACTCCTGTGGCCACTGCTGAATTTTCCAAATTTGCTGGCATATTGAGTGCAGCACTTTCACAGCATCATCTTTCAGGATTTGAACTAGCTCAACTGGCATTCCATCACCTCCACTAGCTTTGTTTGTAGTGATGCCTCCTAAGGCCTACTTGACTTCACATTCCAGGATGTCTGGCTCTAGGTGAGTGATCACACCATCGTGATTATCTGGGTCATGAAGATCTTTTTTGTACAGTTCTTCTGTGTATTTTGCCACCTCTTCTTAATATCCTCTGCTTCTGTTAGGTCCAGACCATTTCTGTTCTTTGTTGAGCCCATCTTTATGTGAAATGTTCCCTTGGTATCTCTAATTTTCTGGCAGAGATCTCTCGTGTTTCCCTTTCTATTGTTTTCCTCTATTTCTTTGCACTGATCACTGAGGAAGGCTTTCTTTTCTCTCCTTGCTACTCTTTGGAACTCTGCATTCAAATGGGTGTGTCTTTCCTTTTCTCCTTTGCCTTTAGCGTCTCTTCTTTTCTCAGCTATTTCTAAGCCCTTCTCAGACAACCATTTTGCCTTTTTGTATTTCTTTTCCTTGGGGATGGTCTGATCACTGCCTCCTGCACAATGTCACGAACCTCTGTCCATAGTTCTTCAGGCACTCTGCCTATCAGATCTAATCCCGTGAATCAATTTGTCACTTCCACTGTATAATCATAATAGTATATAATATATACTATATACAATAGTAATATACATTATATATAATAGTTATATATATACATATATATATTTGTTGTTGTTTAGTCATTAAGTTGTGTCCAACTCTTTGAGACCCTATGGATGACAGCCTGTCAGGCTCCTCTGTCCTTGGGGGTTCACCAGGTAAGAATACTGTGGTGGGTTGCCATGCCCTCCTCCAGGGGATCTTCCCAACCCAGGGACTGAATCCAGGTCTCTCACATTGCAGGTGGATTCTTTACCATCTGAGCCACCAGGGAAGCCCATGAATACTGGAGAGGGTAGCCTATCCCTCTCCCATGGGATCTTCCCAATCCAGGAATTGAACCAGGGTCTCCTGCATTGCAGGTGGATTCTTTACCAGCTAGCTTCCAGGGAGACTCATATATATGTATATGCTGCTAAGTCACTTCAGTCGTGTCCGACTCTGTGCGACCCCATAGACAGCAGCTCACCAGGCTCCCCCGTCCCTGGGATTCTCCAGGCAAGAACACCGGAGTGGGTTGCCATTTCCTTCTCCATTGTGTGAAAGTGAAAAGTGAAAGTGAAGTTGCTCAGTCGCGTCCGACTCCTAGCGACCCCATGGACTGCAGCCTACCAGGCTCCTCCATCCATGGGATTTTCTAGGCAAAAGTACTGGAGTGGCTTGCTATTGCCTTCTCCGTAAGACTTGCTATAAACCTTTGAGCAATATGGCATTACACAATCAGAATTTCAAAATAAGCATTACATTCGGTCATCATGAGGATAAAGAGAAAATGATGGGGAGAGATCAGGAAATTACACACCCTATCATTTCTGTCTAAAATGGCATGGCTTTTCCATTGAGGTGAAATTGTTAGATGAGAAACAGCTATTGTTACCATGGTAACAACATTAAAAATGAAAAGAAAATGTGTGATGTTTTCAAATGGTAAGTTCAATTAACATGCCTACTGAAAAATCAAATAATAGATCTTGAAACTTAATACTACAAGATATGTTATGAGACCATAAATTATGAATTATAAACATTCTAAGTTTATTAAGAAAAATAAATTTCATTAAAGGGTGAGTATTGAAAAGTATGGTTTTAATAATAGCATAAAGAGTTCTAGTATTCTAACTGTTGGACATCTTTTACTGAAAAGATGTGAAAGCAATCATCATAAATAATAAGTTGTTTAAACATACCAAAAATAAATAGCAAAGACTCACATGAACATACATAAAACTGCACTGTTCCTTTTCCATCGACGTGCATTTGTATGGGATGAGTGTAAATATAATTGCTATGGACAAGTCCAGTCTTCATTGACGGTTTCAACAACAAACATAACGTGGATACCTCCAATTCCATTCTTCCCATCTCACTACTGTCCTTCCCCAGACAAGGAGGGACCAACACTAACAGCCTGAATCATTCTGCAGCAAGTCTCTTCCACCAAAGTATGTCTTGATATCCATCTGTCTGCTCTCTTTATTCTACCATCCTAGTGTGAGCCAACTCTAGATCTTCTCTTGGAGTCATGTAACACCCTCCTAAATGATCTTCCTGCTTCTGCTCTTGCCCTCTCAGCTGATTATCCACAAAGTTGCTGGAATAATCTTCATAACTTTATGTCACTCTGCTTTAAACTTTTCCATGTCTTCTCATTGCACTCAGAATACAAAATAAATTTCTTATTTTGGTCTGCAACACCCTGAATGATTTAGCTCTCATCTAACAGTTGACTTTATCCTTTACTCTAGCTACTGTGAGCTGGCAAGCTTTGTTTTCTTCTGTCTTGGAGCACCTAAATTATTTCTGCATATGAATGTTTGCACTGTGGTCCACCTTGATCAGGAAGTTTTCCTCCCTTAAAACTAGCTCCCTCACTTGTTTACTTTTAAGTCCAAATTCCTTAGAAGGCTTCTCTGTCCTACCTATTTAAAAAAAACACACACACACACAACTTACTGTCATTCAGTTGATATCCCTTTTCTATTTTACTCTCATAATAATTCTTAATACTATCTGCATTAGTCTTGTTTAATTAATAATTAAATTACTTTGCCTGTGCTTACTCAAATATAAAGTTTTTGAAAATAGAGAACTTCTTTGCTTTTTACAGCTATTTCACAATACTTGATCAGTGTCTGACATTCATTAAACAACTCAATATATATTTGCAATAGGTTTTAATGAAAATTTTATAAAAAATAAATATAATAAATGAAAGAATCACTTTGTATAAATGAAGGATTTATGGTAAATATGTCATCTAGAAATCATATTCATTGCAGAAATACATGTGTCTGTGGGCAGCAGAAATCATTAATGTCATTGCTTTTCTTTAATAAATTATTAAAGGCAAGTTATGAATCCCCAAACTAAGTGAGAAGAATATAGAGAAAATGGAACAAAATATTAAAGTTATTAGGGAAAAGAATAATGCTGAAATGTGGAGTTAGAGGAAATTTGACATTTTTCAGACATCTGCTGAAAAGAGCTTTAAAAAAAAAAATTAAAAGCACTGTGTGCCAGTACTTAAAAGAAACAGAAATTAATGGGAGAGAAAAAATAATAGAGGAATAGTAAGGTAAAAGGTTCTTTACAATCTCTTGAAGTAACAAATGGTTATTATAACAAATGGTTATTATATCTAAGTCTAACTTCTCTCAATGAAGCTTTGAAGGCAAAAGCATAAAAATACCACAAAATAACAAAGATAATTTCTAAAGTCAACACTCAAAATTAAACAACAGTAAAAATCTTCCAGAAATTTCAGCAGAGTAAGAAGAGTATAAGAAAATACAGTTTCTGAAAGTACATTAGACTCCCAAAACAGGGTCTAATAGCATGAATTCATAATCCCCTCTTCTTTCTCATGATGCTGAAACCATGCAGCTCAGACTGGGACTTGAACCCATGGGTGAAGACTCAAACCCAACCAAAACCTAGATTGGGACTAAAACTCAGTCTTTAACTAAGACACACCTGGTCTCAGGACTTAATGAAGCTCAGGTTCTTGGTCGTGTCTCAGAAAGAATTCAGTTAGAGACAAAGTGATGGTAAAAATCTGTGAAAGCATTAGTCCTTTAGTCTTGTCCAACTCTTTGTGACCCATGGGCTGTGGCCCACAATGCTCCTCTGTCCATGGAATTCCCCAGGCAAGAATACTGGAGTGGGTAACCATTCCCTTCTCCAGAAGATCTTCGCAATCCAGGGATTTAACCCAGGTTTCCTGCATTGCAGGCAGATTCTTTATCATCTGAACCATCAGTGAAGCCCTGATGGCAAAGTGAATTTACTTAGAGAGAAACAGTCCACAGAGTGTTGGCTATTTCAGAAGGCAAGAGTGGTCTCAGGGTACGATACTGTCAATTTTTTTATAGGGGTGGGTAATTTCATAGGCTAATGAGTGAGAGGAATATTCTGGCTATTTTGGGGAAGGGGGTGGGGATTTCTATAAATTGGGCCATGGCCCACACTTTGGCATTTCTGATTCGCCTTGGAACTGTCATGGCACCTGCGAGTGTCATTTAACTTGGGAATATGTTTCAATAAGCGTATACTGAGGCTCAGGTTCTACTGGAAATTGACTATCTGTCATCTTCCTATTTGGTCTGATCAATTTATGTCACGTCCTTGGGCTATATCCTTCTCTTAAAGGTTGTGCTCTGTCCTCTTCTCTCCTGTTTCAATCAAATTTCAACCTTTCCTTTTTTAAAATATATTTTTCCTTTTTTTTCATTCTTGATATTTTCCATCATTACACAAATTCATTTCCTAAATCAAAGCCTGGATGGTACTGTACAAATTACTTGATTTACCTGAGAATTATTTATCTTGTGAATTAGAAGAAAAGTGATAACTCTACCCATATATGTTTTAGTTATATTGATTCCAGATGTGCTTAGCAGTACGTGGCAGCTTGCAGCAAGCAGTAGCTGGAAGCAAGGTCTTAGTTTCCCAGACCAGGAGTTCTAACCACTGGACCACAGGAGACAGCTGCAATGGCTAAGGTCCCTAGTCTTGCCTGCCTAGTCAAGAACAAATTCAGGCAAGAAGGCAGAAGGCAAAGAGTAAAGTAAAAAGTTTATTGAAAAAAAAAGTACATGCAGAAAGGCACATGGGTGAGTTCAGAGAGCACATCGCGCCTTTCGGAAGTTTAAATCCTTTATAAGGGGGCAGTTCTCCAAGTTGAGTCTTTGTCTTCCCTCAGGCCAAACACCTTCTTTGTTTCCCCAGGTTGATTTGTCTCAGGACCCTCCCCTGGGGTGCGCGTGCACACCTTAGCCAAGATGGATCTCAAAGTGAAGGCTGCTGGGAGGAGCAAGATTCATTACGGCCTGGAATTATTCTCTGACTTTTGAGTCCAAGGATCCTTTCTGGGCACGTGTTCTTGTTGTTGTTCAGTCTCTCAGTTATGTCCGACTGTTTGCAACCCATGGCCTGCAGCACGCCAGACTTCTCTATCCTTCACCATCTCCCAGATCGTGCTCAAACCTGTGTTCATTGAGTTGGTAATGACATCCAACCATCTCATCCTCTGTGGTCCCCTTCTCTTGCCTTCAGTCTTTCCCAGCATCAGGGTCTTTTCAAATGAGTCAGCTCTTCACATCAGGTGGCCAAAGTANGAAGAGGAGAAGCTCGTAAGGGGCTCTAACTACTGCTGAAAAAATAATTTGTTTCTTTCACGTCTCTCTCGTTCCTTTTAATTCTGTGCTTCTTTTTTTATATATCTGTTTTTATTTATTTATTTGACTGTGCTAGGTCTTGCTTGTGGCATGCGGGACCTTAGTTGTGGCATATGGAATCGAGTTCCACGACCAGGGATTAAGCCCAGGCCCCCGGCTTTTGGGAGTCTTACCCACTGGACCCCCTGGGAAATCCTGTCTTGTGCTGCTCTTTCCTCCCTCTTCGACAGGCTCTCTGCTCTGTCATGTTTTCTGATTCCCCTTTCATCTCTGTCTTTCCTTTGTCCCCTTCCTTACTTTTTCCTTCTCTACACAATCACTTTCTCTCTTACACTGGTCAGTTAGAAAGGGTCCTAAGTACAGAAGGAAAATGGGAGGCTTGTAATGCGTTGGGGTCAAGGACCATCAAAGGCATCATGTACTTGCAGTACTTATAGCAAAGTGTGAATTGCCAAATCATGCCCACAACATGGACAGAATCCCACTGGGCACATTCATGCATCCATTCATTCACTCACATCTGTCATTATCCTTATCAGGTCTTTTCCTAAAGTACCAACAGCCCAGAGGAGAGAACCACAACAGATTATTTTAGTTAATAGATACTTTTTTCTTACTGCAGCAGGAGCACCTTGAGGGTCTGGGTGGGTTGGGGGCAGATGTGTGTGCTCCATGCTAAGTCACTTCAGTCATGTCTGATTCTTTGCAACCCATGTACTGTAGCCTGCCAGGCTCCTCTGTCCATGGGATTCTCCAGGCAAGAATACTGGAGTGTGTTGCCATCCCCTCCTCCAGGGGATCTTCCTGACCCAAGGATTGAACCCTTGTCTCTTACATCTCCTGCATTGACAGGAGGGTTCTTTACCACTAGTGCCACCTGGTAAGCCCAGGGGTGTGGATGTGGAGGCTGCTTAAAGGAACAGAAAAAGACAGGAAAGTCCAGTGAGGGGTGATGCCCATTTCAGCTGGCTCCCAGCAATAGCCTGCGCTACTGCTATTAGGATTCAATGAAAAGCTTATCACATGATTGTCCTAACCAGCATGGCTCCACCTGGTGCTTTGGGTGGACTGTGCATGTATATGAAGCAGAACGAGGGTCCTTTTCTGGTTCCTTGAGTCTTTTCTGAGCAGCCCTAGACTTGGATGAGCTAGTCTGGGAGGGGGAAGGAGAAGCTGGTGAGAGACAGGCAGTGATTTCTCTTCCTGCTTCTTGCTGCAGGCAGTTCTGAGCCAGGACTGCCCCATGGAGACCCGGATGTATGCAGCCGAGAAGCACACAAGGCAGTTTCCTCTGGGGGAGGACAGCGATGAGGAGCCTGGCTGTGAGGACTAGCTGCAGAAACCGGCCCCACGGACCTTGTCACATGAGGCTCAGACTTCAGTGACCACTTTGTTCCTGGACCTAAACCACCACGAACTGTTGAATAAGCTTCACTTCTGTCTCCCCTGGTGTCTCCTTTTCTCCCCTCCCATGGGTGCTGCCCCCAGGTTCTGTCCTCTCCTGTGTCCCTCTAAGCTTTGATGCCTCAGCTGGCCCACCTTTGGTGGGAGGACAGAATGCTGTTTCTTCCTCGGCTTCTGTAAGCCTGTGATGGGTTCTGCAAGGAGTGACTCATTTCATGGAGGTGGCAGTGAGCACTGTGTTCTCTGAAACCAGCAGGGTGGCTGACAAACCTCATTTTATCTGTTATCTGATTTTCTCTGGTAACTTCCCAACAGTCTATAAGAGTTTTGTTCTCTGTTCCTTAACGTGGTCTTTCCTGAGTTTCGCTAGATGAGTTAAAGCGTCCTCAACCCTGTACTGCTGCTACGTGGCCAACTTGGGTCATCCTTTGGGTGTTTTTTTCTAAGCTGAGTGTTTTCTCTGTGGCCAGACCTACAGCTGCTGAAATGAGTCTGTCTTCAGTGACAGGAGGGCTCCTATATTCCTCATTACCAAGGGGAACTGGAAAAAATCTGCTTCTCTCATGCTTGAGTTACTGACATTCTCATGATGTCCCCTGTGGGCTTTTTCTGCCTTACCTTAAATTTCTTGGGTTCTGAGAAATAAATAGGAGAGAAAATGCAATTTCATGGGAAGAAGTAAAGCAGCTGTGCTGAAACCCCTTCCAACCGTGGGTTCCCTAACACAAGGGTTATAATGAGGCATTGTTCACATTTGCTGATGACTAAATTATTCCCTAATGCCGACATGGCAAACTTTTGTAGCATAGGAGAGTGTGGATGGAAAGATAGTAGGTCCTATAAATGTTTTGACATTTAGCAAAATTTTTTTTCAAAATAGTTGCTAAAACAAGATTTCAAAGAGATGGGAGACACAGCAGTTACCTTCAAGTAGCTTCCTATCCCTTCAGGGAAACTGGATATATGCTTGCATGCTCAGTCACTTGATTGTGCTCAACTCTTTGCAACCCCATGGACTGAAGCCTGCCAGGCTCCTCGGTCCTTGGGATTTCCTAAGCAAGAATACTGGAGTGGGTTGCCTTTTCTCCACCACAGGATCCTCCTGACCCAGGGATCAAACCCACATCTCTTGTGTCTGTCTAATGCATCGGCAGGCAGATTCTTGGCCACTAGTGCCACTAGGGAAGCTCCAAAGTGGGTATACACCAAATAAAAATGATCAGTGCTGCAAGTTTGTATATACTCTATATTTCAGAATAAAGAGGCAAGGATGCTCATGTTTTGGGTGGGGAATAATGGTGCAGATGGAGGCAGAGGCAGAAATGGAAAGACCCACAGGCACAGACTTGGGGTTCCTGGATGTTAGATTTGGGGTGGTCAGACGTTACTCTGGAATGATGCCTGGCTCTGATGATGGAACTCCTCTGCAAGAGTTTGGTGGGTTTAGTGCAAGCCCTGAATCATCAGAAAACACTCTAGCTGAACCTCAATGAATTCATACCACTTGGATAATGGGTATGTGATTTATGGATGTGTTTTTAGGGAGTTGGCATTAACTAGACTTACTTGATTTGCAAAACCCGACTTACATCATCATACTTATATGACCATTTAGTCAGGATGATATTATCTCAGATTTTG
This sequence comes from Oreotragus oreotragus, assembly GCA_006410675.1. NCBI lineage: Eukaryota > Metazoa > Chordata > Mammalia > Artiodactyla > Bovidae > Oreotragus > Oreotragus oreotragus. The sequence continues at coordinate 677,619 of SJYX01014290.1, forward strand.
AAGGAGCTCAAAGATAAGATTAGGAAATAATTTGTCAAAATATGGAATCTGAGACTGCACATTTAGACTGAGTGTGTGGCCACTGTGACTCTTATACAAGGTGGGAGTGGAATAGGGTGAGGTGTGGAGGCATCAGGGGCACTGACAATGCACGTGCATGTGTGCTAAGTCGCTTCAGTCGCACCCGACTCTGTGAGCCCATGGGCTGTAGCCCACCAGGCTCCTCTGTCCATGGGATTCTCCAGCCAAGAATACTCAAGTGGGTTGCCATGCCCTCCTCCAGGGGATCTTCTGGAACTAGGGGTCGAGCCCAGGTCTCCTTCATTGCAAGCAGATTCTTTATCATCTGAGCCACCAGGGAAGCATGACAATATACTGCTGATTCTCACATCCACAAGGAGGACAATTTATAATAAAGGACAGGCTTGTTACAGAAATTGTTTACACATTAAAGAAATAGAAAAAAAAAGAAATAAGAAGAAAAAAAGAAATAAGAAAAAAGAGAAATACAAAAAGAGAAATAAGAAGAAAAAAAAAGAAATAGGAAGAGTTTTTTGAAGGAGTAATCCATCTTTAACTTGCCAGTTAACATTTAGTAATTTAAAACACATTTAAGGAGAAACAATGGATGCAATTTAGTCAGGCTTTCAAAATAATGTTGATAACAGTCTACACCAAACACTACAAAGTAAATCAGGACACATTTTTAAAAACAATTATAGGTCAGCAATAGGTAAAAATATAGCCTATATATGGAAGATTATTTAAAGAAAGAGAATCCTATAAAAATAGGAAATGAATTAGTCTTTATTAATGCTTTTACAAATGCTATTAGGAAAAGAATTCATGGTAAACATTTACATTCACAGGTGACATTAAATTCTTTTAAAAATGAAAATACCAACCCAGCAAAAATGAGCAATAAGAAGTTTCTTTTTGTTTGGTTTTCAGTTTGGGGTGTTTTGTGTGTGTGTGTGTGTGTATGTGTGTGTGTGTGAAAGCAGCATAAAGTTTAGTTTACTCTTCAACCATGGCAAGGTTGAAGAGTATTATGAAAAGGAGGAGGTGCAGAGGCAGAGACTGTAAGCATATTTACGGGGTGAGAAGCTCAAACTACAATCAGATGCGACAAAGGAGACAGTGGAACCCAAACTATCGTGCTCAGTTTGTTGTTTAGTCACTTAGCCAGGCTTCCCTGCCCTTCACTGTCTCCCAGAGTTTGCTTAAACTCATGTCCATTGAATCAGTGATGCTATCCAATCACCAACAGGCCAGAAAAATACTGGGTTTCTCAGAGTGTTGGAAACAAATCGGGCGATAATTTATTTCCAAAGTTAAGCCAGAGCTCCACAGATTAAGGCAGTGACTGTGAAGTGGGAGAAAATACGGAAGAGGCACATGAGAGGATAAATGAGTGGCAGGGAGAGTGGTGTGAGACAGACAGGAAAATCCTTCTAGGGAGGGACCAAACCCTAAGGGTAGTCAGTAAAACAGCTAAAACTTTTAGGAGAGACCCTGTCTGGGTGGCCACTGAGTCTCAGAGCCCTTCTACAAAGGGCTATTTCCAATACACTATAGAGGGCCTCTCTGGTGGTCCAGTGGTTGAGAGTTCGGCTTGCAATGCAGAGGACACGCGTTCAGTTCCCGGTCCAGGAAGATCCCACACACTGAGAAGCAACTAGGCCCAAGTGCCACAGCGACTGAGCCCCCAGCCGAGAGCCCGTGCTAGGAAAACACTGCAATGAAAAGCCTGTGCTCCACAACTGGAGAGACCCTTCACAGCCACAAAGACCCAGGGCAGCCAAAGATAACTAAGTAAAATAAATAAAAATTATTAAAAAACACTACAGAGCTTAAGGCAAGAGTCCATATTGGAGAATATTATCCCCACTGGGTTGTTTTACTTTATGGAGTATCATAACTCCAAGATATAGCCCAAACTGAAAAAAATAAATTTTCTAGGAAAATTTAAGTGTTTCTGGAGGCAACATTGGAAAAGACTTTGATGCTGGGAGGGATTGGGGGCAGGAGGAGAAGGGGACGACCGAGGATGAGATGGCTGGATGGCATCACTGACTCGATGGACATGAATTTGAGTGAACTCTGGGAGTTGGTGATGGACAGGGAGGCCTGGCATGCTGCAATTCATGGGATCGCAGAGATGGACACGACTGAGCGGCTGAACTGAACTGAACTGAACTGGAGGCAACCCTATAATGCTCATGTAAGTCGGTTCTCTGAGGCTGACCTGAAGAAAGGGCAACATAGTCCTTGCATACAGCATTCCTGGGTGGCCTGAATCTGTCTCGTCATCTCCAACACCTGTTTGTCCTTCACCTATAGACTGAGCTTTATGGGTGATGCCCCAGGGTTGCTGTCACACCAATTAGTCAAGCTGAGTTCACTTGCATAGTGTTGTTGAGAGGAGAACAACTTTCTCTGGAAAAAGGGAGCATTGAAACAAGTGGCTTTGGCACACAGCACCCCCCTCCCTTGCTGTGAGGGTCTTGAGAGAGGAATGCTGAGGTTGTAAGGTAATAGAAGGAAGACCAGATCGACAGTAAACAGACCTGATCCTAGTCCTGCTTGGCCACTAGCCAGCTATGTGTCCTGGGACGGGTCATTTCACACCTCTGGGCTCTAGCATGCCCTCACCCTGCAAATCTGGCTTTCTGTGGTTCCATCTCGCTACTGGCTTATTTGGGGGGCCATCTGCAGTGAGTGCCAGGAGCGGGGCCTGTGTGAAGGGCCTGAGTCAAAGACTCAGTCCATCCATCACTCCAGCAGCACCTCAGAAATACAAATGTGACTTGAGGCTTCAGTTTCTGTATTCAGGAGATTACTAGAAATAGAATTTGTTCCCTCTTCCTCCTCCTCTTTTTTTTCCTCCCCATTCTCCTCACCCACCTGTTCTTCCTCCCCTTTCCCCCTTTCTTCTTTTTCTTCTTTGAAGGGTGAGGAGCATAGGGTAAGCAGAGGCAAGAGGCCTGGTCAAGGTTTGTTTGCATTCATCCTCTAAACCGAGTCAATACACAGTCTCCCGAACTCACAAGGGAGAAGATTGAGGTTGTTGGGTCGAATCTTGCTTGTTTTGGCTACTCAGACTCTTGGTCCAGGTCAGTGACTGACAACTGTTCTTTTTTAAAAATTATTATTTTAAGTTTTATTTTATTTATTTTGGGCTGTGCCAAGTGAAATACTGGATCTTTAGCTCCTCAACCAGGGATTAAATCTATGCTGCCTGCACTGGAAGTGGACTCTTAACCACCAGACCTCCAGGGAAGCCTCCTGACAATTATTCTTAAAGGGAGAACTGTATGGTCCTGGGTGTCGAAGGGCCAGCCAGACAGGGTGGATGTCACAACCGATTGCTGAGCAAACCCTCGCAGGAAAGCAAGAAGCTCTGTGTGTACAGCTGCAGTATAATGGAGTGACGTGACAGTGTGCAGGTGGTCTGGCACTCGCCCGAGATCAACCATGGAAGAGTGGAGTATCGGGGATCTGGAGACAGGGCAGCGAAGCTGGTGGCAGAACTCCACTGCGTAGAAGCAATGTGACAAGAAAAAAGTCCTTATTTGTAAAGTGAAAATAATAGCAATACTATTATTGTGTGTGATGAAGATTAAATGAGATAATAATACGTGAAATAGGAATACACTTTATCAATCATGAAGTCCTTGAACTGTAGCCTGCCAGGCTCCTCTGACCATGGGATTCTCCAGGCAGGAATACTGGAGTGGGTTACCATGCCCTCCTCTGGGGGATCTTCCCAACCCAGAGACTGAACCTGTGTCTCTTATGATGTGTCCCGCATTGGCAGGTGGGTCGTTTGTCACTGGTATCATATCCTTTAATCTGTGTTTTTCTGATGTCTTCTCATGATTAGATTGAGGTTTTGCATTTTTGAGACATGCACTACAGAGATGACCAACTCTTTCCAATGCATCACATCAAGGAATACATCTTATTATTGGAAATTTTAACCTTGATCACTTGGGTAAGGTGGTTTTTGTCAACATTAATTGAGATTTTAAAAACTGAGGTATAGTTGATATACAATATTACATTAGTTTCAAATGTACATCATACTGATTCAATATTTTTATAGATTATACTCCAGTTACAGTTATTATAAAATATTGGCTACATTTCCTGTGCTATATGATATGATCTTGTTGCCTGTTTATTTTATACATAGTAGTTGGTACTGCTTAATCACTGTCTCTTATACACATCTAGATGTGTATAAGAGACAGCCATAGATGCGTGTTCTCTCTCTAATCTTTCATGGGTCATCCCAGCCATTCTCCTGGCTTTAAGAATTGAATTGGTAAGGACTTCCTTGGTGNTGTTGCCTGTTTATTTTATACATAGTAGTTGGTACTGCTTAATCACTTACCCCTATATTGCCCCTCCCTCCCTCCCTCTCCCCACTGGTTACCACCGGTTTGTCCTCTATATCTGTGAGTGTCTCTTTTTTGTTATACTCATTACTTTGTTTTATTTTTTAGATTTCTCGTATTAAGTGATACCACACAGTATTTATCTATACTGTATAACTCATTTCATTAAGTGTAATACCTTCCAGGTCTATCCATGTCATTACAAATGGTACAATTTCATATTTTATGGCTGAACAGTATTCCATCATGCATTCATGCTATGTCTTCTTTGTCCATTCATCTGTTGATGGACACTTAAGTTACTTTCATATCTTCACTATGGTAAATAATGCTGTTATGAACATTGAGGTGCATTTATCTTTTCCAGTTAGGGTTTTCATTTGCTTTAGACATATAACCAGGAGTGAAATTACTGTATCAATAGTAGTTTTATTTTTAGTGTTTTTTGAGGAACTTCTATACTGTTTTCCATGGTGGCTGCATCAATTTACATTCTCACCAACAGTGTAAAAGGAAACCCTTTTCGGCACATCTTCGCCAACATCGTGGTCTTTTTAATACTAGCCATTATGACGGGTGTGAGATGATACCTCATTATGATTTTGATTTGCATTTCTCTGATGATCAGTGATGCTGAGCATCTTTTCATGTGCCTGTTTGCCACCTGTATTTATTTATCCAACATTTTCATCCCGATGATTTCCAAAAATTTCTTACTATTTCGTGTAGTTTCATCTACTTTCCCCAAATCTTTCTTCTGAATCCTTTCATAGGGTAGCTATAGAAGCTTATGTGAACTAAAATCTTTCTAGCTCATTTAAAGAAAGATGGAGGGAAAAATTGCTCATAGTTTGCTTATAAAGACACTGAAAACAGCCAGAGTTGAGACAAGTTTGGAAGAGAGTTTGGTCTGTGCGTGCACTTATTTTTCGCATTTGCTGGAGTCGGCTGAAGTTAAGCCCTTCGCTTTTGTAATTGCCTGATTGTTCTTGCTAGCGACGAGCTGGGGCAGGACCACAGGAGAGCTTGCTTTTGACATGCAAGTGTTGACTGAAAAAGGATGTACAACTTGAGAGTTTTGAGTGAAGTTTTATTTGGGGCAAAATGGGGACTGCAGCCCAGGAGGCAGCATCTCAGACAGCTCTGAGAGGCTGCTCCAAAGCGGCGGCGGGGGAGGCCAATATATAAGGTTTTGGTGAAGGGGGAGTTCAATACCATGAAGTACTCATTTTACAAAAGTTTTTTTTTTGTTAGTCATGAGGATCTGATATCACCGTGAAGGGATTTAGTGCTTTTGTAGATATGAGGAGATGCAAGGATGGAGATCACAAAATCTGTTCATAAAAATATCCAGCTATCTAAAGACCTGTCCCACCAGATTCCTCGGAGCACAGGGTGCCTCACTCCACCCTGAACTCCCTCAGGGGTTGCTGAAGGCCAACAGCTGTAACAGCCTGGAGTTCAATCTCCATAGAGGCAGATGGCAAATGCCTTCGTTGTTCAGTCGCTGGCAATGCTCTGGCTAAGTGCCAGTCCGTAGTTGACACAAGGCTGTGGGTGAATGACTGTGCTGACCCCTGCATCCTGAGCACTTTCCAGAAGTTATGCATGCATGCTCAGTCACTTCAGTCATGTCTGACTCTTCGTGACCCCATGGACTGTAGCCTGCCAGGCTCCTCTGTCCATGGGAATCTCCAGGCAAGAATACTGGAGTGGGTTGCCATGCCCTTCTCTAGGGGACTCTCCTGACCCAAGGATAGAACCTGCATCTCATGTCTCTTGCATTGGCCAGTGGGTTCTTTACCACTAGTGCCTGGGAAGCCCCCAGAACTTGTGGTAGCAGCCAATTTTACACACCCAGCTCTACTCTGGCCTCTTGGTCTATCTTGGTCTCCAGTCCTGGCCATCACGAGCCAAGGCGTTTCTTACAGAAATCACTTCCCTGCACTCTGCACAGGCTTTCCCTTCACCTGCGTGAGTCATAGGCCAGTCTACTTTTGCTCTGTCTCTTTACACCATTATCAGCAGAAATTCCTCATTGTCTCTTCCCGTTGGTTCCAGGACCGATACAGGCCATTTAATGAGCCCTTAGGAAGAGTGGGATGTTGTTGTTTTTCAGTTGCCCAGTCATGTCTGGAGGGCCATGGATGAGGGGTGGGGTGGGGTAGAGTTAAAAGTGCTTAGATCACTATCTCTTACCTCTGACATGGGGTATCTCTTCATGGCAAGAGTGAACATTGACGCTCTAGAAATCAGTGAACTAAAATGGACTGGAATGGGTGAATTTAACTCAGATGACCATTATATCTACTACTGTGGGCAGGAATCCCTTAGAAGAAATGGAGTAGCCATCATGGTCAACAAAAGAGTCCAAAATGCAGTACTTGGATGCAGTCTCAAAAATGACAGAATGACCTCTGTTCATTTCCAAGGCAAACCATTCAATATCACAGTAACCCAAGTCTATGCCTCATCCAGTAACACTGAAGAAGCTGAAGTTGAGCGATTCTATGAAGATGTACAAGACCTTTTAAAACTAGCACCCCCAAAAGATGTCCTTTTCATTATAGGGGACTGGAATGCAAAAGTAGGAAGTCAAGAAACACCTGGAGTAACAGGCAAATTTGGCCTTGGACTATAGAATGAAGCAGGGCAAAGGCTAATAGAGTTTTGCCAAGAGAACGCACTGGTCATAGCAAACACCCTCTTCCAATAACACAAGAGAAGACTCTACACATGCACATCACCAGATGGTCAACACCGAAATCAGATTGATTATATCCTTTACAGCCAAAGATGGAGAAGCTCTCTACAGTCAGCAAAAACAAGACCAGGAGCTGACTGTGGCTCAGATCATGAACTCCTTATCACCAAATTCAGACTTAAATTGAGGAAAGTAGGGAAAACCACTGGACCATTCAGGTATGACCTAAATCAAATCCCTTATGATTATACAGTGAAAGTGAGAAATAGACTTAAGGGCCTAGATCTGATAGACAGAGTGCCTGATGAACGATGGAGTGAGGTTAGTGACATNAGGTATGACCTAAATCAAATCCCTTATGATTATACAGTGGAAGTGAGAAATAGATTTAAGGGCCTAGATCTGATAGATAGAGTGCCTGATGAACTATGGAATGAGGTTCGTGACATTGTACAGGAGACAGGGATCAAGACCATCCCCATGGAAAAGAAATGCAAAAAAGCAAAATGGCTGTCTGGGGAGGCCTTACAAATAGCTGTGAAAAGAAGAGAAGTGAAAAGCAAAGGAGAAAACGAAAGATATAAGCATCTGAATGCAGAGTTCCAAAGAATAGCAAGAAGAGATAAGAAAGCCTTCTTCAGTGATCAATGCAAAGAAATAGAGGGAAACAGCAGAATGGGAGAGAATAGAGAGCTCCTCAAGAAAATTAGAGATACCAAGTGAACATTTCATGCAAAGATGGTCTCAATAAAGAACAGAAATGGTATGGACCTAACAGAAGCAGAAGGTATTAAGAAGAGGTGGCAAGAATACCCAGAAGAATTGTACAAAAAAAAATATTCATGGCCAAGATAATCATGATGGTGTGATCACTCACCTAGAGCCAGACATCCTGGAATGTGAAGTCAAATGGGCCTTAGAAAGCATCACTACGAACAAAGCTAGTGGAGGTGATGGAATTCCAGTTGAGCTGTTTCAAATCCTGAAAGATGATGCTGTGAAAGTGCTGCACTCAATATGCCAGCAAATTTGGAAAACTCAGCAGTGGCCACAGGACTGGAAAAGGTCAGTTTTCATTCCAATCCCAAAGAAAGGCAATGCCAAAGAATGCTCAAACTACCGCACAATTGCACTCATCTCACATGCTAGTAAAGTAATGCTCAAAATTCTCCAAGCCAGGCTTCAGCAATACGTGAACC
>SJYX01014290.1:695002-721308 GCA_006410675.1 Oreotragus oreotragus
TGCCTTCTCCGTATCCCAAGAGTAATGGTCAATTCTCCATTCTTTCCAGAAGAGGGCAGCAGCGCCCACACTAAATTGGTTAGAACCTGGTGGGCTGCCGTCTATGGGGTCGCATAGAGTAGGACACGACTGAAGCGACTTAGCAGCAGCAGCAGCAGCGTGGACAACCTTACCTTCTCTTTTAAATTGCGGTGGAAAGTGAAAGTGTCTGTTGCTCAGTCTGTCTCTATGGGACCCACGGACTGTAGCTCACCAGGCTCCTCTGTCTATTCTCCAGGCAAGAATACTGGATTGAGTTGCCATTTCCTCCTCCAGGGGATCTTCCCGACCCAGGGATCGAACCCAGGTCTCCTTTTAAAATTTCCTTTACAGATTCTTTACCATCTGGGAAACTAAAGTCACATACTACAAAGCATACTATTTTAACCATATTCACCTGAACAGTTCAGCGGCACTAAGTACATTCACACTGTTGGGCAACTCTCACATCTATCTCTTGAATTTTTCACCTTCCTAAACTGAAACTCTGTCCCCATTAAACATTAACTTGGACTCCATTCCCCCACCTCCATCCCCACCCCAATCCAGCCCCTGGCACCTACCAGTGTATTTTCTGACTCTGAATTTGACTATTCTAGGCACCTTGCCTGGAGAAGGGGATGGCAAACCACTCCAGTATTCTTGCCTGGAGAATCCCATGGACAGAGACTGGCAGGCAAGCTCCGGTCCATGGGGTCACAGAGTCAGACAGGACTGAATTGATGTAGCATACATGCAGGTAATCGCATAAGTGGAATCAAACAGTATTTGTTTGCACCTAATGTATATTAGAATGCATTTTCNCTGCTGTAACTCCAGATTTTTACAGGTTTTGTTTTATACCTTAAAAAATTTTTTTTTTCTTTTTTAAATTTTCTGGCCATACCTTGACGTGCAGAGCTATGCAAGCTGAGCTCAGCCCTGTGCCCCCTGCAGTGGAAGCACGGAAACCCAGCCACTGGCCCCCCAGGACGTGGAAGGGCCTCAGGCCTCATAGTTAGTAGCGCAAACCGGGCCAGAGAAAAGTTGCCTTAGAGAGGTATGAATGAGGACTCAAGGGCGAACAGGAGTAAATGCTGTTTTCCTCCCTAAGGACAGGTTTGTAAGGCCCTCTGTAAGTGGTGCTTCCCTTTGTAATCTTGGGTGAGGCACTTGGAAGAGAAGTTTGAACAGAATGAATTCAGGAATTCTGAGACAAATCCAGAGCTGGAGTTTGGCTGGCCCCTTTCATCACATACTCTTCAAGAATCTAACACTTTCTCAGAAGCACGGGGGTGGCTGTAGTACATACTTCTTAAAACCTCAAGGAAATGTTTTCAACCAAAGTTTATCGTGCTTCCCAAAATAGACTTTCACAATAGTTTCCACTTCAACTTTGGTTTTTCCAGTGTAACATAGTTATATGTAAGATCGGAATAGGTGTGTACATATCAATTGTGTTCTGTCTGCAAATAACTTGTCAATTACTTAAGTATATGAAGAAACCATTTTTCTCTAGAAATGTCTGTCTGGATGAGAGGGAAAAGTATATTTGAATTTAAACTTGAAACTGCAAGAGTGAATCGCCAGTGGACTGAGAAGTCTCACGTCTGTATTGTTTGTTTTCTGAGAATTGAACCTTTGAATCTGTTTAAAAAATACAATGTCATTGTGGAGAAAAAAAAAAAAAGAATGCATTTTAAGGTTAATATATGTTCTACAAACAGATTGCACCTTCTTCTTTTTTTCTTTTTCCTTACTGAAGGCTTTCACTTTCCCTGCTCCTGACCTCCTCCCAGCTGCAAAAGTGAGAGAGGATTCCCCTTCCTTTGGGCTCTGTTTTCTTCCAGAGTCAGTCCTAGAAAGATGTTTGGCAGCTTGTGTTTATAGCTTACTTCAGAGTGACTGCTAATGGCTGACTCCAGCGCAACAAGCGTGGCCTAACATCTGGTTGCTGCTGCTGCTGCTGCTGCTAAGTCGCTTCAGTCGTGTCCGACTCTGTGTGACCCCATAGACGGCAGCCCACCAGGCTCCGCTGTCCCTGGGTTTCTCTAGGCAAGAACACTGGAGTGAGTTGCCATTTCCTTCTCCAGTACATAAAAGTGAAAAGTGAAAGTGAAGTCGCTCAGTTGTGTCTGACTCTTAGCGACCCCATGGTCTGCAGCCTACCAGGCTCCTCTGTCCATGGGATTTGCCAGGCAACAGTACTGGAGTGGGGTGCCATTGCCTTCTCTATTGGCCAAATCTATAAGAGAGTTAAAAAAAAACAAGCTGGAAACTACAAGCAACAATTTTATTGTTGCTTAGTTGCTAAGTCGTGTCTGACTCTTTTGGGACCCCATGGACTACAGCCTGCCAGGCTTCTCTGTCCTTGGGATTTTTCCAGGCAAGAATACTGGAGTGGGTTGCCATTTCCTTCTCCAGGGGCTTTTTCAGACCCAGGAATCAAACCCAAGTCTTCTGCATTGGCAGGGTGATTCTTTACCACTGAGCTATCAGGGAAGCCCAGAAATAAAAATAACTGACACTTATTGTGCCTTTACTAAGTGCCTGGCACTTTTTAAGCTCAGCTGCCCACATGAGTCTTTGAAGGCCCTTATGCAGCCGTGCACATGTGGGTGAGTCCAGATTCAAGAGACTGCAGGAGTTAGACCCCTTGGACGACCACTGAAAGTCTAATTCCTGTAACTTAAGAGCTTACTTTCTGGAGAAGAAAGTGCAACTGACTTCTATATTCTTGCCTGGGGAATCCCCCGGACAGAGGAGCCTGGCGGGCTATAGTCCATGGGATCACAAAGAGTCTGACATGACTGAGCAACTAAAGAGTGGCAAAGAACTTACGTTAGTGCCAAACTTGCCATTCATCTGGGGTTGGCGGAGAAACGCCTCTGCTCCACTACTCAGCCCTCAGCGCATGCGACTGACCCCTTTGATGTCTACCTTTGATGTCGCCTAGACCTCATGTGAAAGTGAAAGTGAAAGTCACTCAGTCGTGTCCAACTCTTTGTGACCCCATGGACTGTATAGTCCATGGAATTCTCTAGGCCAGAATACTGGAGTGGGTAGCCTTTCCCTTCTCCAGGGGATCTTCCCAACCCAGGGATTGAACCCGGGTCTCCTGCATTGTGGACAGATTCTTTACCAGCTGAACCACAAGAGAAGCCCATGGCTGTATCCCTTACCTCGATTGTTGTCTACATTGCCTTGTGTTCATCTTTACTATTCTGACTATGGGCTTCCCAGGTGGCACTAGTGATAAAGGACCCGCCTGCCAATGCAGGAGACACAAGAGACCCTGGTTTGATCCCTGGGTTGGGAAAATCTCCCGGAGGAGGGCATGGCAACCCACTCCAGTATTCCTGCCTGGAGAATCCTATGGACAGAGGAGCCTGGCAGGCTATAGTCCATAGGGTGGTAGAGTCAGACACCACTGAAGTGACTTGGCACATATGCACACATGCTGATTATATGAATGGTACCTCCCTGAGCCAGATTATGGGTTCCTCAAGGATCCTTCCATGCTGCACAATTTTTGACTCTCTTGTAACTTTCCATGTACATTAGCTTAGAAAGTCTTGATTGATTGAAACTAAGGGTGGAGTGTCCTGTTGCTCGTGTGAAATAAAAGTTCTATTTTTATGGCAAGATGAGCAAAATTTAAACAGAAAATCTTCTCTGCCCTTTGGCTTCCTCTCCCCGCACTGTGCATTTTGTATCTGCATTATGCATCACCAGACCTCCCCCACAGACAGGAATGAATACCTGCTTAACCATAAACAGTAACTTTGCCCAGCACCAAGACAACTCCTTAAAAGATAACATTCCTTCCTGACCTTGTAAGAGTCACATGATGCACCACAATGGTGATTAGATCTGGATTATATAAACTGTCAATAATATTGAACATATTGTTTAAGGTACCTTTAACAGCTTTCTGTCTTAAAAAAGAAAAAAGTCTTACATAAACATAAACTGTGTCTTGACTTGGAACAGTTTCCAGAGTTTTCTGAGATGCTTTTCCCAGGTTATAATCCTCAAATTTGACTTGAATAAAGCATTCCACTTCTTTCATAGATTTGCCAGATCAATCTTTCACTGACGCTAGCACTTCAGTTCAATTTAGTTCAGTCACTCAGTTGTGCCCGACTCTTTGCCACCCATGAACTGCAGCACGCCAGGCCTCCCTGTCCATCACCAACTCCCGGACTTCACCGAAACTCATGTCCATCGAGTTGGTGATGCCATCCAGCCATCTCATCCTCTGTCGTCCCCTTCTCCTCCTGCCCCTAATCCCTCCCAGCATCAGAGTCTTTTCCAGTGAGTCAACTCTTTGCACAAGGTGGCCAAAGTATTGGAGTTTCAGCTTTAGCATCATTCCTTCCAAAGTACGCCCAGGGCTGATCTCCTTTAGAATGGGCTGGTTGGATCTCCTTACAGTCCAAGGGACTTTCAAGAGTCTTCTCCAACACCACAGTTCAAAAGCATCAATTCTTCGGCACTTAGCTTTCTTCACAGTCCAACTCTCACATCCAGACATGACCACTGGAAAAACTATAGCCTTGACTAGACAGACCTTTGTTGGCAAAGTGATGTCTCTACTTTTGAATATGCTATCTAGGTTGGTCATAATTTTCCTTCCAAGGAGTATGTGTCTTTTAATTTCATGGCTGCAGTCACCATCTGTAGTGATTTTGGAGCCCCCCAAAATAAAGTCTGACACTGTTTCCACTGTTTCACCATCTATTTCCCATGAAGTGATGGGACCAGATGCCATGATCTTCATTTTCTGAATGTTGAGCTTTAAGCCAACTTTTTCACTCTCTTCTTTCACTTTCCTCAAGATGTTTTTTAGTACTTCTTCACTTTCTGCCATAAAGGTGGTGTCATGTGCATATCTGAGGTTATTGATATTTCTCCTGGCAATATTGATTCCAGCTTCCAGTTTGTGCTTCTTCCAGCCCAGCGTTTCTCATGATGTACTCTGCACAGAAGTTAAATAAGCAGGGTGACAATATACAGCCTTGACGTACTTCTTTTCCTATTTGGAACCAGTCTGTTCTTCCATGTCCAGTTCTAACTGTTGCTTCCTGACCTGCATATAGGTTTCTCAAGAGGCAGGTCAGGTGGTCTGGTATTCCCATCTCTTTAAGAATTCTCCACAGTTTATTGTGATCCACACAGTCAAAGGCTTTGGCATAGTCAATAAAGCAGAAATAGATGTTTTTCTGGAACTCTCTTGTTTTTTCCATGATCCAGTAGATGTTGGCAATTTGATGTCTGGTTCCTCTGCCTTTTCTAAAACCAGCTTGAACATCTCGAAGTTCACTGTTCACATACTGCTGAAGCCTGGCTTGGAGAATTTTGAGCATTAGTTTAATAGCATGTGAGATGAGTACAATTGTGCAGTAGTTTGAGCATTCTTTGGCATTGCTTTTCTTTGGGATTGGAATGAAAACTGACATTTTCTAGTCCTGTGGCCACTGCTGAGTTTTCCAAATTTGCTGGCATATTGAGTGCAGCACTTTCACAGCATCATCTTTCAGGAGTTGAAATAGCTCAACTGGAATTCCATCATCTCCACTAACTTACTTACTAGCTTGCATTTCTCCAGTGTGGGAATGGTGTCCTCATGTGTTAAACAGAGAGGTTGATCCTTACTGATCCTGCCATTCTGGAATTCTGTGTATCCTTTGTCTTTTTTAGGGTCTGCTTAGAGAAATGTCGAGTGGCTGAAAGCAGCTAGTTACTTGGTGGGGGAAGCTGGTGGCACCGGGGGGCAAGGAGGGTGGGCGGCTGCGTGGGGGCGCACATCAATATCAGGTCAGTTCTCAGAAGTCAAAGGGGGACAAAGGGGTTTGGTTGAATACATCCCTGGAAGGTTTCACCACATTAGATGAGAGTTCTGCATTTGCTTTGGCATCAGCTTTGCTCTTCAGAAACAATAGAAGCATTACATTTAGACCACTAAAAGGCTGCAGACAAACGGAGAACAAAGCTCCCCCAAAGGGCCAGGAGAGCGGGTCACCAGCAGAGCTGTCCTTGGCATAAGACTAAATTGAAGAAAAATCTGCATTCAAATAAATGGCTCGCTGAGTAGATACTTTGGCCACCTGATGTAAAGAGCCGACTCACTGGAAAAGACCCTGGTGCTGGGAAAGATTGAAGGCAGAAGGAAAAGAGGGCAGCAGAGGACGAGCTGGTTAGACAGCATCATTGACTCAATGGACATGAATTTGAGCAAACCCTGGGAGATAGTGGAGGACAGAGAAGCCTGGGGTACTGCAGTCCCTGGGGTCACAGAGTCGACACGACTCAGTGACTGGACAAAAATAACAACAAAAAGTAGATTTGTTTATGAAACACAATGATGTCATGTGAGTCTGATGTGTAATGTTATCTGACAGTTGATGACATTGCTTCACATCATTTGTGTTCCATTAAAAGATTTAATTCATTGTTGATCAGACTTGAAATGGTATTCAATGCCAAGGACAAAGGAGATCATGAAAAATGTGAGGGTCATAGAGAATGTCATCCTGAATGAGATAAGTCTGACAGAGAAGCAGAAACATCATATGACATCCCTTATATGTGGAATCTAAAAATAAATGATACAAATGAACTTATTTACAAAACAGAAACAGACTCACAGCCTTAGAACAGGAACTTATGGGGGGGAGGATGGGGGCAGGGATAGTTAGGAGTCTGAGATGGACAGGCACACACTGCAGTATTTAAAACGGATAACCACAAGGACCTATTGTGTAGCGCAGGGAACTCTGCTCAGTGTTACGTGGCAGCCTGGATGGAAGGGGAGTTTGGGGGAGAATGGATACACGTACATGAAGGGCTGAGTCCACCTGAAACTATCACAACATTGTTAATTGGCTACACTCCAATACAAAATAAAAAGTTAAGAAAAAAGAAAATATAAACAAAGGTTTTTTTTTCATGTGAAGGTCAGAGATTATTTACTAAGAGTAATGGACACACTTCGTGGGTATTAAAAACCTCAAAACATTAGTTTTGGTGTGTTCATTTTCTAAAATAATTGTCGAACAGTGGGAACAGGCCTTGGCTTCAAAATGAAGGCCTGCTCAGAATCCCCAGGGACCCAAGGGAGGCGATGGCTTCACCCTGTTGAATTCCACTCCCTGAGTGTGAGACCCATGTCTTACATGTCAGGCTGGCTTGGGCAAGCGAGTGAGCAGGCCGCCTTGCAGGGCGTATGGGGGCCTTCAGAGCAGGGAAGAGGGGGCAACCAGAGTGGAAATGTGGTGAGGTCGCGACAGGAGGTGGTAGCCACAAACCAGGGTCTGCAGGCAGAAATCCAAGAAAGAAATCCAAGGTCAAAGCCTGTGGGAAAGCGGGGCTTGGCTGTGTCACACAGGATGAAGGGGTCTAGAAGAGGCAGCTGGGCTTTAACCGTCATCTGGCCACACTTCGTCCCCTCACAGAGCATTTGATGTCGCACTTTCAGTCCAGTGCGAGGTGCTGTCTGATTGGGTGGCTTTTACCGGCTCTGCTCCGTTTTTGATTCTGGTCTCCTAGTGCTCTCACCTGGGGGCGCTCGTGCCCCTATGGCTGCCCTGTGCTCTCTGTCCCCTGACAGCCTTGCCTGGGGTGGCCCCATGTCCGTGGCTCAGCTCTGCAGGCATCAGGGCAAGGACAGTGACATCAGGTCAGGACCCCTTAGAGCTGGGTCAGGCCCATGAGACAGGACACGATCCACACGGAGCTGTGTCAACACTTATAATTCCGACAAGCTACCATCTCAGATTCAGCACCCAGGTGTGGCCATCATGAGCTCTAAAGTTTAGTTTTGGTCCCCACGATCTGCTGTCATCTGCCCAGTGCATCTGAGCAGGTCCTGCTTGCCCTGGAACTCCCTCATCCCACCACCACTCATGTCTCTAGATTTCAGCCCTGAGTGTCTTGCTCACCCCTTTGCTAAGGTGTCCCTTAGCCAAGCCTTGCTCCATAGACCATCTAGACAATGTGGAAAAGGCTCCAAGTTTCAGGGTCTGGGTTTTTGGTCTGGATGCCGGGGGTGTAACTAATACTTGAGCCAGAACCTCAGGGCCAGTCAGGGTCCCACATGGGAAGTCACCTTGAGGGCCCCAAAGTGCTGCCCAAATGGTGGCGGCCATGTCTCAGGCCTCAGGGACTTCGGAAAACTCCCCCGCTTTCTAGAACATCTTGAGTGCAGCTGGGGCTTGTGGAGGCTGGGTGTGTAGCAGTATTTGTTTATGACTATGCTGGTTCCTTGTGGCTGCCGGGCTTTTCTCTGCTTGTGGGAGCGGGGGCTACTCTCTAGCTCTGGGGTGCGGGCTCCTCCTTGCAGTGGCTTCCCTTCTCATGGAGCACAAGCTCTAGGGTGCTCGGGCTTCCGTAGTTGCAGCACACGGTCTCAACAGCTGTGGCCCCCGGCTCTAGAGCTCAGGCTCAGGAGTNTCTCTGCTTGTGGGAGCGGGGGCTACTCTCTAGCTCTGGGGTGCGGGCTCCTCCTTGCAGTGGCTTCCCTTCTCATGGAGCACAAGCTCTAGGGTGCTCGGGCTTCCGTAGTTGCAGCACACGGTCTCAACAGCTGTGGCCCCCGGCTCTAGAGCTCAGGCTCAGGAGTTGTGACGCACGGGCTTAGCTGCTCCACAGCATGTGGGATCTTCCCGGACCAGGGATCGAACTTGTGTCTCTGGCATTGGCAAGCAGATTCTTTACCACAGAGCCACCAGGGAAGCCCACGGCTGGATTTTAACCCACGGAAGGGATGACTGTGGGAAGGAGGAGGAGAAGGCCCAGCACATCAGTTTTCAGCACCGACTGGGGTTAACAGAAGTGCCAGGGTCTGAGCATCTGAATCTTGTTTTAGGAGGCAAGGACCAGGAAGGAGGAAAGCTGGCATATTCAAATGCTGAACCTGTAAACTTGACTAGTCATAAGTCCAGCTGGGAAGAGAGGAAGCTGGTTCAGCCTGAACCATCTGATCAGCATGTGTTGTACAAAGCCAGGAACACAATGAACATACACACGTGACATATTTCCAGCAGGGACCTTTTGTCTGTGGTTTCGAAGTCAGAACCCT
The DNA here is from genome assembly GCA_006410675.1 of Oreotragus oreotragus. Classification (NCBI taxonomy): domain Eukaryota; kingdom Metazoa; phylum Chordata; class Mammalia; order Artiodactyla; family Bovidae; genus Oreotragus; species Oreotragus oreotragus. Next base: position 704,103 of record SJYX01014290.1, read on the forward strand.
GCTCACGGTGCCCTGATCTGTGTGCACAAACACTTCATGCTTGTGTTGGTGTAGGGTCTAGACTGGCAGGGCTGAAGGATAGCCTGTGAGTCACACGCATAGTTAGTGTTCAGTGTTAGTGTCTTTACCAAAGATGGCAAGGAGGGAGTTTCCTGGAAGTCCAGTAGTTAAGACTTGATGCTTCCACTGTAGGGAGTGAGGGGTCCATCCCTGTTTAGGGAGCTACAATCTGGCATGCTGCATATTGCGGCCGAATTAAGAAACCAGCAAACAAACATGGCAAGGAGAGTTCAAAGAGAAGAGCCAGCCTCAGATATCTTAAAGTCCAGTTGAGGAGAACAGACCTGCGTGACCTGGGACAAATCACACAGCCTCTCTGGGCCTGTTTTTCCAACTCCCACAGTAGAGCTTCCCAGGTGGTGCTAGTGGTAAAGAATCCACCTGCCAAAGCCAGAGACAGCATGTTCATCAAGAAGGAAACACAACAGGAGGATGCTACACGCAGGAGGTTTGGGGGCGAATGGGTACATGTACATATATGGCTGAGTCCCTTCACTGATCATCTGAAACTATCACAATGTTGTTAATTGGCTATACCCCAATTCAAAAATGTTTTTGATATTAAAAAAAATAAATGAATAAAATTTAAAAAGAGAAAAAGAAGAAAGCACAATTAACAGCTTTAGAAACAGACATGGATACGCTGAAGACAAATTATTCAGTGAGTGTGTGTTCAATAGCCCAAACACTAAAGGAACCTGTAGCTGTGGAGAAAACTTTTCTCTTTGACTCCTCAGGACCACTCAGGCTGTAGGTTCCAGGGCTAATTGAAGAAGTCATGTGACTGTCCCCTACTTAAGGTGGGTAATGCATGGCTGCCTCACAGGGAAAATGAAGTGACCATGTGAAAAATGAAGCCAGTATGTTACAGTCCAGGAGAACTGATATTTGTGTTCTTTAGAGGGGACGGAAAATGAGAATCCATTGCTCTCTTTGGATCGTGTTTTTCTGATCTGTAACGAAAAAAATTTTACCTTGCAATGAAATTCTCCTTTGTGCACCCTTTCTGTTAGAACTAGTTTCGTGGAAGTTGCCTTCCTGGGAGGATTTCAGGAAAGGTATCCTTTTATTTATTTATTTAACGTATCATTTATCTATTTCTTTTTTTAAAAAAATTTAAGGTTTGACTCTAGTCATATATTTTTTAAATGGTGCTATCAATTTCTTTATTTTATTTTTGACTATGCTGCACAGCATGTGGGATCTTAGTTCCCTGACCAGGGATCAAACCTGCATCCCCTGCGGTGGAAGCCCTGAAAGTGTGTGGGATCAACCACTGGACCAATACGGAAAGTCCCAGCAAACGTATTCTTAATAGGTGTGCATCGGTATAGCTTTTAAAGGCTTGAATGTACATCTCCCAAGGAGATTGATGCCTTTTAAAATTCAGAGACAGGAAGTATTTGACTGCTGGTGTGATGTATGGTGCATTTCTACTCAAACTTGGCACAGTGTTTCCACATTTCTATCCATAATTTCATTGCCAGATGCCTCATTTGCTTTCCATGAAGCATCTCCAGCCATTAGATCAAAGTATTGGACATAGATTTCCTTGAATTGCAGTGCAGAATAATTCTGAGTGATACGATCAAAAGGTAAACACTTTACCCACGTGTTTTTATTTTTATTTTTTCAAAACAAATTCACTGTTTAAAAAATATATTTACTTACTTATTATTGGCTGTTCTGGGTCTTCGCTGCTATGTGCAGGCTTTCTCCAGCTGGGGCAAGCTGGGGCTGCTTTCTAGTTGCAGTGCCCCGGCTCTTTGCTCCTCTTGTTGCAGAGCACGGGCTCTAGGGCTCGCGAGCTTCCGTAGTTGCACCGCTTGGGCTCCAGGTCATGGCCTCGATAGCTGTGGCCATGAAAACAAACAAGAACTCTTTCTGTTTTATAGCTCGTCAGTGAATTTGCATTATGAATAGGCGATGGGTGCACCAAACCATATTGTACCCAGAAGTGTCTTCTGAGGTTGATTCATGAGGGGGCATCAGAGAAGGCCTGCATGGGAAATGCTTCACCCATGGCCCCTCTTCCGTCCCATGGCTGTGTGTGGCCCACTCTGCAAGAAATATTTTTGGAATCCATGCACTTTGCAATAAACCAAGAGTGAAAAAACACTTCCTGCCAGTTTGTTAGAAATTTATTTCCAGACTTAGCTTGAATCTTTAGGGCTATAAAGAGCTCTTCCCTTCCGTTCCTTTGTCGTTTGGAGGAAACCCAGAGTGCTCTGTGGTAGTCTGGCCAGCAGGTGGCACCCCGACCTTCCCACAGCTCAGAAGAGGCTCTGCGTCCAAGGAAGCTCTTGGCTGCCTCAGAATCAGAGAGGAGCAATCTTCTTGTGAGTGGAAGGTCTTGAACTTCTCTGTAGCTCCAATCAGAAGAATTTCACTAATCTTCACTGGAGGGAATCTGATGGGCAAGCCTGTTAACAGCGTCCTCTGGAATTAAGTTCTGTGCATCTTTTCCTTTCAGGATTGTTACAGAAGGCATAACATATTCCTCTGGTCTAGCCCCCGAATGTGCCCCAAGCTTTAACACGAGGAAGAATTATGGTACCATCCACAGGAGTAGCAGTCATTCTCTGTGTACACATGCATATGTATGTGTGAGTTAGTCGCTCAGTTGGGTCCACCTCTTTGTGAACTAATGGACTGTAGCCCATCAGGATCTTCTGTTCATGGAATTCTCCAGGCAAGAGTACTAGAGTGGATAGCCATTCCCTTCTCCAGAGGCTGTTTCTGACCCAGGGATCAGACCCGGGTCTTCTGCACTGCAGGCAGATTCTCTACCATCTGAGCCACCAGCAAAGTCTCTGGGCTTTGGTTCACTTCTTTGGTCAAAGAAGGTAGAGATTTTTACCTGCCCTCCCAGAGCTCTAGGGCAATCTATAAAGATGGGTGGGTACAGTCAGTGTTTCCCCAAAATGTTCACCTAAAATCTTGTTTCAACAAAAGATTAAGTTGCTTAAAGACCAAAGACACAAGGTTGGGACCCACTCCCCTACATGGTCTCTGGGATCCTGTAAGCCTCTTAAACGCTCCCCTTGGGGATGGTGGAGGAAGCGATAGAGATGGACATTGCCCAGATCAGCTTGCCTGTCCAGGCAGAGACATGGCTCATTTTTACAGTGAGGGGATGTCATACAGCAGACTGGCTGCCATGCGGCAGAGTGAGGTCTGGATTAGAGCGAGGGCTATAGCCAAGAGCCTCTCGGAAGGGTCTCAGGGAACTGTCTGCAGGGAGCAGGGTTCTCTGATAAATACTCAACGCTGAGCCTATTTATCATAGCCAAGAAATGGAAACAGTCTAAATGTCCATCCACAGGTGTTTGGGATTTTAGCAGAGGCAAACTATTATATACAGGATGGGTAAACAGCTTCCCCATGGCTCAGATGGTAAAGCATCTGCCTGAAATGTGGGAGACCCAGGTTCTATCCCTGGGTTGGGGAGATCCCCTGGAAAAGGAAATGGCAACCCACTCCAGTATTTTTGCCTGGAAAATTCCGTGGACGGAGGAGCCTGGTAGGTTAGTCCATGGGATTGCAAAGAGTCGGACACAACTGAGCAACTTCACTTGCACTTGGGTAAACAACAAAATCCCATTGTATAGCACAGGGAGCTATATTCAATATCCTGTGATAGATCATAAGGGAAAAGAATATGAAGAAGAGTATATGTATGTATAAATGAATCCACTTTGCCATATAGCAGAAATTAACAACATTGCAAATCAGCCGTCACACTGAGATGCAGGAGATTGCAGACAGCTTCAGGGCTTCCTTCTTTGGAGGCTCTTCCATTATAATAACAGAAAATTTTCTTCTTCTTCTTCTTTTTTTTTTGCAAATTGGCAGGAGAAAGTTGGAAGGCAAAGGGATCAGTCCTAAGCTTGCCGTGGGAAGTAGTGGGGAACATGCCTTCATTACACAGACACCCGTGAGTGTCTACAGGCACTCAGCACCGTGCTGGGAGCTGGTGTGACAGAGAGAAATTGATCTGGTCCTCCAGGGGCTCTTAGCCTGGCTGGGGAGGTCTGGGTACTTACATGTGCAGGTGGATACATTGTCAGTAGAGTTGTGTCTGATGCTGTGGCTATCGTCTGGCCTGAGGGTGCTGTGGCCTGATGCTGGACTCAGCTTCCAGTCCTACCTGCTCCATGTTTTAAACTGAAGTGTAGTTGATTTACAGTGTTGCATTAGGTTCAGGTGTACGGCACAGTGATTCAGTTATATGTATATATGCTTCTACTGCCTGACGTTCTCAAAAGCATCACTTTCTCTAAGTTTCAGGGGGGATAGAAAAGTTGAAAACAATCCAGATATAAATCATTAGCAAAAATAAATAAATAAACAGCATCATTCTTACACTATGCAGCATTAGGAATAAATGAACTACTGTTATCTTCAACAATATAGATCAATCTCAAAGCATGATATTAAGAGAAAAGAAAAACCAGATGGAAATGAATATATTCTGCAAGAGTCTGTTTATATAAAGTCCAAAATCAGACAAAGCTGATTTATGGGGTTAGAAGTTGGTTTTCTTACACTATGCAGCATTAGGAATAAATGAACTACTGTTATCTTCAACAATATAGATCAATCTCAAAGCATGATATTAAGAGAAAAGAAAAACCAGATGGAAATGAATATATTCTGCAAGAGTCTGTTTATATAAAGTCCAAAATCAGACAAAGCTGATTTATGGGGTTAGAAGTTGGTGGTTATTCTAGAAGGAAGGCGTGGCTGAACAGTGGGTGGGGCATGGGGTGTGTGTGTGTGTGTGTGTGTGTGTGTGTGTGTATGTGTGATGCTCTATTTTTTGATTTTGATAGCAGATTCATGGGTGCATTCATTTAGGTTTTATTCACTATTCTGTGTGTATATGATATTTTATTTAGATGTTTACTTAAGAGGGAATGAAGAGATTGGGCTGTGTTCTCCCTTCTAGACTTAATCACATCAAAGAGCTTGGATCTGCACTTAATGTGGACCCACTCTGTACCTTGCATAGGGTGCCTTCTCCAAAGTTTATGTTCAAAACAAGCTGGTGGACTTCAATCCACGTTCCAAGACAAAGACTTCTTCAGTATTGTTCCGGGGTCCCAAAGCAGGGTTTTTATGCAACCATTTTACATATGTATGCACCCCTGATAGCTCAGTTGGTAAAGAATCTGCCTGCAATGCGGGAGACCCCAGTTCAATTCCTAGGTTGGGAAGATCCACTCCAGTATTCTTGGGCTTCCCTTGTGGCTCAGCTGGTAAAGAATCCACCTCCAACGTGGGAGACCTGGGTTCAATCCTTGGGTTGGGAAGATCCCCTGGAGAAGGGAAAGGCTACTCACTCCAGTATGCTGGCCTGGAGAATTCCATGGACTGTATAGTCCATAGGCTCGCAAAGAGTCGGACGTGACTGAACAACTTTCACTAGCACATGGGGAGCCACCCTTCGATCAGGATATAAAGAAATTGCAGCACCCCAAAAGGCTCCCTCTTGCCCAGTTGGTTGAGCCCAAGGGTGACCATTAGTTTGCTGTTGTTTAGTCACTAAGTCATGTCTAACTCTTTTTTTGACCCCGTGGGCTGTAGCCCGCTGGGCGCCTCTGTCCATGGGATTCTCCAGGCAAGAATACTGGAGAGGGCTGCCATTTCCTCCTCCAGGGATCTTCCCAACCCAGGGATCGAACCCGGGTCTCCTGCATTGCTGACAGATTCTTTACTGTCGGAGCCACCAGTCTAGTGGTACCATTATTTAAGGAAGCTCTGTTTTCATTTGTTTTGCTTATTGAATATCCAGGTAAAATTTTTGAGGATAAACATCACTTAAAAAAATTTAAACCTATGTTTCCAATGGCTCCCATACCTTCTAGGAATGACAGTTTTCTGTGAACATTTAAACATCCTCTGCTTTTTAAATAGCATTCCTTCTTCTCTGGAAAGGAGATGGCAAAATGGTCTATAAAGAGTGATAGGGCAGGCTCTAGTCCTGGATAAAGCATTCAGGAATTGCTACCCCCAGTCCATTTCAACTGAGAAAAATTTCCCAGCCTCCAGAAGAAAGGCAGCCCTTTCAACTCCTTGATATTAGCCTAATGAGCCTCATTTTGACTTTCTAACCTATAGAACCATAGCATAATGTTTATGTTGTTTTAAGTCATTAAGTTTGTTATAACTTGTAACTCATCAAGAAAAAACAAATAGAGATACAAAAATTGATGAATAGAAAGTTGAATAAATAAATGAGAGAATTAGCCTTCTTTGTTCAGAAGATATTAAGAGGTGCCAAGAATACACAGAAGAACTACACAAAAAAGATCTTCATGACCCAGATAATCACGATGGTGTGATCACTCACCTAGAGCCAGACATCCTGGAATGCGAAGTCAAGTGGGCCTTAGGAAGCATCACTACGAACAAAGCTAGTGGAGGCGATGGAATTCCAGTTGAGCTATTTCAAATCCTAAAAGATGATGCTGTGAAAGTGCTGCACTCAATATGCCAGCAAATTTGGAAAACTCAGCAGTGGCCACAGGACTGGAAAAGATCAGTTTTCATTTCAATCCCAAAGAAAGGCAATGCCAAAGAATGTTCAAACTACTGCACAATTGCACTCATCTCACACGCTAGTAAAGTAATGCTCAAAGTTCTCCAAGCCAGGCTTCAACAGTATGAGAACCATGAACTTCTAGATGTTCAGGCTGAATTTAGAAAAGGCAAAGGAACCAGAGATCAAATTGCCAACATCCGTTGGATCAGCGAGAAAGCAAGAGAGTTCCAGAAAAACATCTATTTCTGCTTTATTGACTATGCCAAAGCCTTTAATTGTGTGGATCACAACAAACTGGAAAATTCTTCAAGAGATGGGAATACCAGATGACCTTATCTGCCTCCTGAGAAATCTGTATGCAAGTCAAGAAGTACCAGTTAGAACCGGACATGGAACAGCAGACTGGTTTCAAATTGAGAAAGGAGTACGTCAAGGCTGTATACTGTCACCCTGCTTATTTAACTTAATTAAAGGCTTTGGAATTATCGAACAAAGCTAATGGAGGTGATGGAATTCCAGTTGAGCTATTTCAACTCCTAAAAGATGATGCTGTGAAAGTGCTGCACTCAATATGCCAGCAAATTTGGAAAACTCAGCAATGGCCACAGGACTGGAAAAGATCAGTTTTCATTTCAATCCCAAAGAAAGGCAATGCCAAAGAATGTTCAAACTACTGCACAATTGCACTCATCTCACATGCTAGTAAAGTAATGCTCAAAGTTCTCCAAGCCAGGCTTCAACAGTATGAGAACCATGAACTTCTAGATGTTCAGGCTGAATTTAGAAAAGGCAAAGGAACCAGAGATCAAATTGCCAACATCCGTTGGATCAGCGAGAAAGCAAGAGAGTTCCAGAAAAACATCTATTTCTGCTTTATTGACTATGCCAAAGCCTTTAATTGTGTGGATCACAACAAACTGGAAAATTCTTCAAGAGATGGGAATACCAGATGACCTTATCTGCCTCCTGAGAAATCTGTATGCAAGTCAAGAAGTACCAGTTAGAACTGGACATGGAACAGCAGACTGGTTCCAAATTGAGAAAGGAGTACGTCAAGGCTGTATACTGTCACCCTGCTTATTTAACTTAAATGCAGAGTACATCATGTGATATGCCAGGCTGGAAGAAGCACAAGCTGGAATCAAGATTGCTGAGAGAAATATCAATAACCTCAGATATGCAGATGACACCACCCTTATGGCAGAAAGTGAAGGAGAACTGAAGAGCCTTTTGATGAAAGTGAAAGAGGAGAGTTAAAAAGATTTAAAACTCAACATTCAGAAAACTAAGATCATGGCATCTGGTCCCACCATTTCATGGCAAATAGATGGGGGAAAACAATGGAAACAGTGGGAGACTTTATTTTCTTGGGCTCCAAAATCACTGCAGATGGTGACGGCAGCCATGAAATAAAAGGCGCTTGCTCCTTGGAAGAAAAGTTATGACCAACCTAGACAGCATTACTGAAAAGCAGAGACATTACTTTGCCAACAAAGGTCTGTCTAGTCAAAACTATGGTTTTTCCAGTAGTCATGTGTGGATGTGAGAGTTGGACTTATAAAGCAAGCTGAGAGCCAAAGAATTGATACTTCTGAACTGTGGTGTTGGAGAAGACTCTTGAGAGTCCCTTGGACTGCAAGGAGATAAACCAGTCCATCCTAAAGGAAATCAGTCCTGAATGTTGATTGGAAGGACTGATGCTTAAGCTGAAACTCCAATACTTGGGCCACCCGATAACAAAACACTGACTCATTGGAAAAGACCCTGATGCTCGGAAAGATTGAAGGCAGGAGACTAGGGAACGGCAGAGGATGAGATGGTTGATGGCGTCACCGATTCGATGGACATGAGTCTGAGCAGCCTCGGGGAGCTGGTGGTGGACAGGGAAGCCTGGTGTGCTGCAGTCCATGAGGTCCCAGAGTCCGACACGACTGAGCGACTGAACTGTTCGTTTGTATAGTTCCACTAGGTGGCGCTCTAACCACACTATTGAAACAGCTCCTCTCTTCGGAAGCGCCTCGTTTTTTCCCATCTCAGGGAGTTTTCTTCAGGCACAAAAAGCTGTTACTGCACAAAAAGGTTCAAGGGAAAATTGTGAAGTGGAAATTTTGATCTTTCTTTTATCCTTTCCAGGTCAGAATGCAGAGGCCTTCTGGAGGCCAGGAATAGCCCCTCCCCACGTCCAGGGTGGGGTCTGCTCACTGCTGCTTCTTACCTGACCTGGGGATCCAAAGAGCGCCCAAAGCGGCTGCAGTGCCAGCCAGCAATCCACCAAATAAAACCTACCTAGCCCTTTCATCCGGGGAAGGCAATGGCACCCCACCCCAGTACTCTTGCCTGGAAAATCCAATGGACGGAGTAGCCTGGTGGGCTGCAGTCCATGGGGTCGCTAACAGTCAGACAGACTGAGCGACTTCACTTTCACTTTTCTCTTTCATGCATTGGAGAAGGAAATGGCAACCCACTCCAGTGTTCTTGCCTGGAGAATCCCAGGGATGGGGGAGCCTGGTGGGCTGCCGTCTATGGGGTCACACAGAGTCGGGCACGACTGAAGTGACTTAGCAGTAGCAGCCCTTTCATCTAAATAAGACCTGCGTACAAATGAAATTATACACAAAAGAGAAATAGACCCACAGACATAGAAAGCAAATTTATGGTTACTAAAGAGAAAAGGTGGCGGAGGATAAATTAAGAGTTTGGGATTAACATATACACACTGCTGCTGCTGCTGCTGCTGTCTCTTCAGTCATGTCCGACTCTGGGCGACACCATAGACGGCAGCCCACCAGCCTCCTCTGTCCCTGGGATTCTCCAGGCAAGAATACTGGAGTGGGTTGCCATTTCCTTCTCCAATGCATGCATGCATGCTAAGTCGCTTCAGTTGTGTCCAACTCTGTGCGACCCTATGAACAGCAGCCCACCAGGCTCCTCTGTCCACGGGATTCTCTAGGCAAGGATACTGGAGTAGGTTGCCATTTCCTTCTCCAGATATACACACTAAGAGCTGACTCATTGGAAAAGACTTTGATGCTGGGAGGGATTGAGGGCAGGAGGAGAAGGGGACGACAGAGGATGAGATGGCTGGATGGCATCACTGACTTGATGGACGAAAGTCTGAGTGAACTCCGGGAGTTGGTGATGGACAGGGAGGCCTGGCGTGCTGCGATTCATGGGGTCGCAAAGAGTCGGACACGACTGAGAGACTGAACTGAACTGATACATAAAATAGATAAACCACAAGATCTTACTGTATAGCACAGGGGACTACTCAATACTCTGTAATGACCTATAAGGGAAAAGAATCTGAAAAAGGGTAGATAAACACATGTATAACTGAATCACTTTGCTACACATCTGAAACTAACACATCATTGTAAATCAATTATAGTTCAATAAAAAATAAATATAACTGGAGACCCAGCTGTATTTATACAACCATATTTATAAGCTAATAAGCTAATTTATGACTTCCCAAGTGGCACAGGAGATGTTGGTTTGATCCCTGGGTTGGGAATATCCCCTGGATATATTTTCTTGGTCATCATTATTACTTATTAAGCTCCTATGAGGTATTGGTTGCTGTTCTAGAAAAATAAAAACAGTCTTCCTTGGTGGCAGACGATAAAGAATCCTCCTGTAATGCAGGAGACCCAGGTTTGATTCCTGGGCTGGGAGGATCATCTGGAGAAGGGAGTGGAAACCCACTCCAGTATTCTTGTCTGCAGAATTCCCTGGACAGAGGAGCCTGATGGGCTATGGGGTTGCAGAGTTGGACCTGACTGAGTGACTAACACTTTCACTTTCAAGTTCCTAAGAGGTATTGGTTACTGTTCTAGAAAAACAGTGTTAGGTAAAACTTGGCTGTTACCTGTCCATCGACTCAATATTATTATTATTATTATTTTAAAGTATTTATTTGGCTCTGATGGGTCTTAATTGCGACACAAGGGGTCATCACTCTTCTTTGCGGCATGTGGGTTTTAGTTCCCTGACCAGGGACTGAACGCAGGTCCCCTGCATTGGGAGCTTGGAGTCTGAGCCTCTGGACCATTAGGGAAGTCCTCCCACTGACTCAATATGAAAGAGGAGTTTGGAGTGGGGCTCTATTAGCAGAATGATGAAAGTGCTATGGGGCCATGAAAGGCATCCAAGTTCAACCATCCTTGGAGAAGGAGAGAGACTTGGCCAGGGGAGGGGATATTTGAGTTGGCCCTGGGAGAGGGTGAGGAGTGTGTTTCTTAAAAAGGGAAGGTGAGCAGCAGAGAAAGGGGACATGTCTTTTGAGGAGGGTCAGGTCCTTCTGATGGTCTGGAGGGCCAGGTGAGTGGTGGGAGAGGCTAGAGGCAGCCAGCACAGGGGGATTCCTTTGTCAAGAGTCTGAAAGGCCAGACCAGGGAGTTTGGACATTAATCCATGGTCAGCTGGGATTATGTAGGGGTTTTAGTCATATCCTGACATGGCCATGTTTACATTCCTAAGAGATCTCTCTGACAATCATGTGGCGGTACTATGATGTGCGGAGACCCTCTGAGCGGGAATACCTGCTCGGAATGTCTTCATTACATGTGAGAAAGGGGAAGGACCTGAAAGGAGGCAGAAGCAGAGATAACAGAGGAGACGGGATGAGTGAAAGGAGAATTATGGGACTTTGTTAAGATGAACACTGATGAAAGTGCTATGGGGCCATGAAAGGCATCCAAGTTCAGCCATCCTTGGAGAAGGAGAGAGACTTGGCCAGGGGAGGGGATATTTGAGTTGGCCCTGGGAGAGGGTGAGGAGTGTGTTTCTTAAAAAGGGAAGGTGAGCAGCAGAGAAAGGGGACATGTCTTTTGAGGAGGGTCAGGTCCTTCTGATGGTCTGGAGGGCCAGGTGAGTGGTGGGAGAGGCTAGAGGCAGCCAGCACAGGGGGATTCCTTTGTCAAGAGTCTGAAAGGCCAGACCAGGGAGTTTGGACATTAATCCATGGTCAGCTGGGATTATGTAGGGGTTTTATTCATATCCTGACATGGCCATGTTTACATTCCTAAGAGATCTCTCTGACAATCATGTGGCGGTTCTATGATGTGGGGAGACCCTCTCAGCAGGAATACCTGCTCGGAATGTCTTCATTACATGTGAGAAAGGGGAAGGACCTGAAAGGAGGTAGAAGCAGAGATAACAGAGGAGACGGGATGAGTGAAAGGAGAATTATGGGACTTTGTTAAGATGAACACCGTTAGTGACAAATAGAAGGAGGTGTCCAAAAATGTGGCTGTGTGTCTTCAATTTGGGAGAAGGTTTCTATGGTGAAGCCTTTGACCAAGAGTGAAAATAAAGGAGGAGCAAGATGAGGGGGCGGTGTGGATTTTACCTCAGAGGCCAGTCAGTCATACAGGCAAAGAAGAGGGAGAAACAGAACAGCATAAGTGAGCCCTGAAAAGATGGAGTTTGCCTGAAGCTGAGAAAGAAGACAGTTCAAGGAAGTGGTAGTCGGGATATCGGATGCCACGGGAAGGCCAGGCAGGACAAAGAGCCAAAGGATATCGTTACAGGGACGTGTTGGGGTCACCAGGACCGTATGAAGGCTTGGTTTAGTGGACATGGGGACTGGCTACAGGATGGTGAAGAGACTCATCAGCACCTTGACGCTTCTCTTTCAGGGCTGGACTCGAAGAGAAGGCTATAAGTAGGGAGACAGAAATGTGCAAACTTTTTTTAAAATTTAAATTTATTTTTAATTGGAGGATAATTGCTTGACAATATTATGCTGGTTTCTGCCAAACGTCAACATGAATCAACCATAGGTATATGGATGTCTGCTCTCTCTTGAGTTTCCCTCCTACCTCCCACCCTTTCCCACCCTTTCAGCCTCTCATGGAGCACCGGATTTAAGCTTGCCAGGTCAATTTAGCAAATTCCCACTGGCTATCTAATTTTGCATATGGTAATGTATATGTTTCAATGCCACTCTCTCCATTTGTCCCATCCTCCCCTTCCCCTTCTGTGTCAAAGGTTTTGAGAAATTTTAGAGTTGAATGTTTTGTGGTGGCCGAGGGGAAGTCAGCAAAACGGGAGAGAGCAAATATAGATAAATGTACTTAACAATTCAAACCAGGGGAACAATTTTGGTCTGAATTTCAGGCACTGCTGGGTAGATTCTGAGGGGAGCTTTTCAGTTGGCAGCATCCCAAAGCTCTACTTAATTGGCCTCGGTCTCCCCCTTGCCTGAATGGGCAGCCCTGTCTCTTGTGTGTCTCAGAAGAGAGAATTGTGGGGCANGAGGCCAGTCAGTCATACAGGCAAAGAAGAGGGAGAAACAGAACAGCATAAGTGAGCCCTGAAAAGATGGAGTTTGCCTGAAGCTGAGAAAGAAGACAGTTCAAGGAAGTGGTAGTCGGGATATCGGATGCCACGGGAAGGCCAGGCAGGACAAAGAGCCAAAGGATATCGTTACAGGGACGTGTTGGGGTCACCAGGACCGTATGAAGGCTTGGTTTAGTGGACATGGGGACTGGCTACAGGATGGTGAAGAGACTCATCAGCACCTTGACGCTTCTCTTTCAGGGCTGGACTCGAAGAGAAGGCTATAAGTAGGGAGACAGAAATGTGCAAACTTTTTTTAAAATTTAAATTTATTTTTAATTGGAGGATAATTGCTTGACAATATTATGCTGGTTTCTGCCAAACGTCAACATGAATCAACCATAGGTATATGGATGTCTGCTCTCTCTTGAGTTTCCCTCCTACCTCCCACCCTTTCCCACCCTTTCAGCCTCTCATGGAGCACCGGGTTTAAGCTTGCCAGGTCAATTTAGCAAATTCCCACTGGCTATCTAATTTTGCATATGGTAATGTATATGTTTCAATGCCACTCTCTCCATTTGTCCTATCCTCCCCTTCCCCGTCTGTGTCAAAGGTTTTGAGAAATTTTAGAGTTGAATGTTTTGTGGTGGCCGAGGGGAAGTCAGCAAAACGGGAGAGAGCAAATATAGATAAATGTACTTAACAATTCAAACCAGGGGAACAATTTTGGTCTGAATTTCAGGCACTGCTGGGTAGATTCTGAGGGGAGCTTTTCAGTTGGCAGCATCCCAAAGCTCTACTTAATTGGCCTCGGTCTCCCCCTTGCCTGAATGGGCAGCCCTGTCTCTTGTGTGTCTCAGAAGAGAGAATTGTGGGGCATTGATTTCTGGGAAAAGCCTGAGAGGAGCAATTAGGCAGAACTAGGCACCCATCCATGTCCTGCCAGTTATCACACTAGGCAAGTGAGATCACCTCTGCTCCTCAGTTTGCAGGTTTTCCTGTTTTTAATTTATTTGACTGTGCCGAATCTTATTTTCAGCACACAGGCTCTGCAGTTGCGGTGTGTGTGACTAGTTGCCCTGCGGCATGTGGGAGCCTAGCTTCCCGACCAGGGATCGAACCCATGTCCCCTGCATTGCAAGGTGCATTCTCGACCACTGGACCACCAGGGAGGTCCCCTGCACCTCAGTTTTCTCCTGAGGAAAAGGGGTAACATCTTCCTTCAGGCCATGTGCTGGGATTTAATGGTATCACACATGCAAAAACCCCCCAGGTGTTGCTTCAACAGTCCCAAGAGAATTCTAAGTTTTTTTTATTTGCAGTTATTCCTAATAAAGGGTCCCTGACAATGAGATTTCCTTCTTCTTGGGGTTGCTGACAGCCCTTGTGTTTGATTGTAAGTTTATATGTACCTGTGGATCTTCTCTGTATACATCACTGGCCGGGCTCTTCCCAGCCTGGAAGTGGGACTTCTAATTGCTGAAATTTTCTTGGTATCTCATTCGGAGCTAGATAGCCTGAGCACTCAAAAATCCAGCCAATGGAGAGGGTGTGGAGGAAAGGGAACTCTCTTGTACTGTTGATGGGAATGCAAATCGGTACAGCCACTATGGAGAACAGTATGGAGATTAAAGCTAAGAATAAAACCACCATATGACCCAGCAATCCCACTACTGGGCATAAACTCTGAGAAAACCATATTTGAAAAAGACACATGTAGCCCAATGTTCATCGAAACATTATTTACAATAGCTAGGACATGGAAGCAGCCTCCATGTCCATCGACAGATAAATGGATAAACAAGTTACAGTACATATGCACAATGGAATATTGCTCAGCCATAAAAAGGAACATAAAAGGGAACACTTGACTCAGTCCTAATGAGGTGGATGAACCTAGAGCCTATTATGAAGAGTGAAGTAAGAAAGAGAAAGACAAGTACCATATCTTAATGCATATATTATGGAATCTAGAGGGACGATACTGATGAACCTGTTTGCAGGGCGGCAGTGGAGACACAGACATATGGACACAGTGGAGGAAGGAGAAACTGGGATGAATTGAGAGAGCATCACTGAAACATACACATTACCATGTGTAAACTTAGATAGCCAGTAGAGCTTTGCCATATGATGCAGGAAGCTCACACTGGCGTTCTGTGGCCACCTTTAGGGGTGGGATGGGGTGGGAGGTGGCAGGGAGGTTCAAGAGAAGGGGGACATATGTATGCTTCTGGCTG
Organism: Oreotragus oreotragus; assembly: GCA_006410675.1. Lineage (NCBI taxonomy): Eukaryota > Metazoa > Chordata > Mammalia > Artiodactyla > Bovidae > Oreotragus > Oreotragus oreotragus. Next base: position 719,232 of record SJYX01014290.1, read on the forward strand.
ATTCATGTTGATGTGTGGCAGAAACCAACATAATTTTATAAAGCAAATATCCTCCAATTAAAAGAAAAAAGAAAAACCAACAGTCAAATAGCTGTCATCCAGTCCAGTATTCTTGCCTGGAGAATCCCAGGGATGGGGGAGCCTGGTGGGCTGCCGTCTATGGGGTCANGCTGAAACATATACATTACCTTATGTAAAATAGATAACCAGTCGGAATTTGCTATATGATGCAGGGAGCTCAAACCCTGTACTCTGACAACCTAGAGGGGTGGGATGGAGTGGGAAGTGGGAGAAAGGTTCAAGAAGGAGGGGGCATATGTATTCCTATGGCTGATTCATATATGGCAGAAACAAACACAATAGTATAAAACAATTATCCTCCAATTAAAAATATAATTTAAATAAAGAGGCTAAGAAGGCAAAAAGTTGTGTCATGTTTCTTTCCAAGAATGAGTCAAAATGGGGCTTTCTACCTTACTGCTCTCTAGCTATACTATAACCATGGATAAGTTGCTCTAGGTCTCAAATGCCTTATTTTTAAGGAGAAGAGGTTGCCCTAGATTATTTGTATGGATTCTTGCAGCTCTAACATTGAATAATTATTCAATGATCACTTTTTTTTTGTTTTTTTGGACATCCAGTTCAGGGTTATTTCATTTTATGAGTCAAAAGCTTTTTGTTTTTGTTTTTCCTTTTAATAAAACTGGGACTATAGAAACATTAACTTAAAAATATTCTGCCCAGGATCATTTCCATTTAGTTTTGATAAAGAACAAACCATTCAGATTTTCTAGCTAGTTAGAACCCAAGAGTCATAACTCTTAGCTATATTTATGCCACTATGTGCCTGGCATCCTGCAAAGTACTTTACACATATTGGCTCATTTGATCTGCATGCCAGCTCTGTGAGGAAATCAGTTCAGAAAAATCAGAAGCTCACCCTTTATCTGGCTTTCAGAAGTGATTGAGGCAAGAATCTCTGGCTCAAAGCCCACTCTCTTCAGAACTACATTATAGTAACTTAATTAGGGAAAGAATAAAATACTTACATTGGGCACAGCCTTTCAGTAGGAAAAAGTTGTGTTGGCATTTCCTGAGGAACCAAGAAGTACTAACATGTGCACAGAAAAATCAAGACAGACATCCTTGAGATGAACTGCTAGTGTTCTCCAACATTATTCAAAAAAATCCAACAGTGTTGTAAACAATGCATTTGAAATAGTCATTTAAGATAGTCACTATTTGAAAAAGACAAGCAATTCTACCTGGTACATGAAGATTTGTTTTGATTGCATAATAACTTCAGGAATGCCCAGTTGTATTAATTTGATCTCAGATTTTCTTTGAGAATGATAAAAGCATAGGTTTAATTTAAAAGATCAGGCAACAATAAAAACAACAAAATAATTCTTTGAAAGCTTGCAGCAAAAGACCAGAATTCTTAGTAGGATCACTTTGTTTCTGTAGATATGACTTATTTTGAGAATCATAATTAATTCAGTTCAGTTCAGTCGCTCAGTTGTGTCCAACTCTTTGCAACCCCATGAACTGCCAGGCCTCCCTGTCCATCACCAACTCCCGGAGTCCACCGAAACCCATGTCCATCGAGTCAGTGATGCCATCCAACCATTTTATCCTCTGTCATCCCCTTCTCCTCCTGCCCTCAATCTTTCCCAGCATCAGGGTCTTTTCCAATGAGTCAGCTCTTCACATCAAGTGGCCAAAGTATTGGAGTTTCAGCTTCAACATCAGTCCTTCCAATGAACACCCAGGACTGATCTCTTTTAGGATGGACTAGTTGGATCTCTTTGCAGTCCAAGGGACTCTCAAGAGTCTTCTCCAACACCACAGCTCAAAAGCATCAATTCTTCAGCGCTCAGCTTTCTTTACAGTCCAACTCTCACTTCCATACATGACCACTGGAAAAACCATAGCCTTGACTAGACAGACCTTTGTTGACAAAGTAATGTCTCTGCTTTTTAATATGCTGTCTAGGTTGGTCATAACTTTCCTTCCAAGGAGTAAGCATCTTTTAATTTCATGGCTGCAATCACCATCTGCAGTGATTTTGGAGCCC
>SJYX01014290.1:721804-734676 GCA_006410675.1 Oreotragus oreotragus
GTGTGGGTGTTAATTTTAGGTGAACGTTGTTTTTTTCAGAATACGGCAGGAGAATGATATGGTTGATTCGGCGCCACAGTGGGAAGCTGTATTAAGGAGACAAAAGGAGAAAAACCAGGCGGACCCGAACAACAGACGATCCAGACACAGATCTCGCTCGTATGTGCTCCCTCTTTATGCCTGAATTGAAAAACTCAGAACTTTTGGTAGCATGTGGATTCTGGGGCACATTGGGCTGTCTCTTTTGAGGTCTTCTTAGGTGGTTCAGGTTTATCATGATTATACTGGTATTTGTTTGTCATATTTATTTTGTTTTATTGTGACACTCATCAACTCTATCTGCAGGGATAGAAGTTGGCGCACAGCCAAAGCAAAATGTCATAAACACAAGGCCATCAAAGTCACGTGTTATTTTGTTTTTAAACAAAAATGTATATTCTGCTGAGGAAGTAGGAAGTCTCCTTTGTTCTGGAGCCAGACTGTTGAAATACCTGCTGCTTCTCTCCTCTGAAGCCTTGATCCAGGTTGAATTAGCTATGACTAACTTCCATTTGTGAGCAGTTGTCAATGAGTGATTCATTACGTCCCAGTCTTGAGATCAGCCTGCTCCTTTTGTAGCTAGGCAATGCCAAGTCTGAGCACAGTTATCCCATGATGATGAGATTGCCAGTCTCCCAGATCAATTTTCTTTTGAACCGATAATGTTTATACTTAAAAAAAATATTTGCATCATCCAGATTTAGACTCCCCACTCCTACCTCTTGCGCCAAAGCATCTCTTTCTTTTTTTGATGAGCAAGAAGTAGATTTATTAATATAGGGCACTTATGAGAGACACAGTGGGCAGACAAGCGGATTGTGCTTCAAGAACTAAGAGGGAAAGCAGCTGTATGTATTCTGCCTATAGATACACACTTCATACATAGACTGAGGATGGGCCACCCAGAAGGTGAGAGGCCCCGGGAGAGGGGCATGTTCCATAGAGAGAATGTGACCCATTTTAAAAGGTGAGAGTGGCCCCCAATCATGCGTTTTTAAAAAATGCATGCTTTTAAAACTTATCGTTTGTTTTGCTGTAGTGGGTCTTTGTTGCTGTGCAGGCTTTTCTCTGGCTGTGGCGAGTGGGGGCTGCATTCCAGTTGCAGTCAGCTGGCTTCTCACTGCAGTAGCGTCTCTTCTCGTGGAGCGTGGCCCGTAGGGCATGTNTTTAAAACTTATCGTTTGTTTTGCTGTAGTGGGTCTTTGTTGCTGTGCAGGCTTTTCTCTGGCTGTGGCGAGTGGGGGCTGCATTCCAGTTGCAGTCAGCTGGCTTCTCATTGCAGTAGCGTCTCTTCTCGTGGAGCGTGGACTGTAGGGAATGTCGGCTTCCGTGCTTGTGGTTCCTGCGCTTTGGAGCACAGGCTCGGGAGTTGTGGTGCACAGGCCTGATTGCTGCACCGCGTGCGGGACCTTCCTGGACCAGGGATCGAACTCCTGTCTCTCGCATGAGCAGATGGATTCTTTACAACTGAACCATCCCAGGGAAGCTCCAAAGCAGACACTTTTTAAATGAAAAGTGAGCTGGGACTAACTACCTATATCCCTTTATGATCCTGGGTGGTTGGATGCCTCCTGTTGCGTAATGTGGAAGGAGAGATGGTATCTCAGGCGTGGGTTTTCTTTATTCCATCAGTGGAGGAATTACATTGGCTGAGCTTTGAGTGATACATCCTTGCATTCCTGGGATAAATGCCCAATAAACCTACTATTGTTTCCATATATTGCTGGTTTCTATTTAATATTTTGTTAAGATTTTTTTCCATATGTTCATGAGAGATTCTGGTTTACAATTTTCTTGTGGTATTTGTGTCAGTTTTTTTGTTTTTTTTTTTTTAACAAGGGTATGCTGGTCATTTAAAATAGTTTAGGAACTTTCCCTTATTTTCTGTATTTTCTGAGAGTATAAAATTAACAGTATTCTTTCCATAAATATTGATATAATTTACCCAGTAAACCAGCCCTTCCATGAACTTTCTTTGTGATAAGTCTTAAAGTACAAACTGAAATTCTTTAACAGATACTGGGCTGTTAAGATTGTGTCCACTTGTTAGGTGTAGGTTTTGGTAGTATGTGTTTTTAAAAGAATTTGTTCCTTTTATCTAAGTTGTCATCTTTTAATAAAAAAATTGTTTATAATAATTCTTTTAGTGTCCTTTGAACATCTGTTGTGATATTACCTCTTTCATTCCTGATGTGAATAAATTGTTTCTTCTTTTAATTTTCTCCTTAATTGTGTTTTCTAATTTTTCAAAGAACTAATTCTGGATCTTGTTGATTTTCTTTGTCTGTTAACCATTCACTGATTTCTACTCTTTATTACTTTCTTCTATGTATTTTGTCTTTTATTTGCTCTTTTTTTTTTTANTGGGGGCTGCATTCCAGTTGCAGTCAGCTGGCTTCTCACTGCAGTAGCGTCTCTTCTCGTGGAGCGTGGCCCGTAGGGCATGTCGGCTTCCGTGCTTGTGGCTCCTGCGCTCTGGAGCACAGGCTCGGGAGTTGTGGTGCACAGGCCTGATTGCTGCACCATGTGCGGGACCTTCCTGGACCAGGGATCGAACTCCTGTCTCTCGCATGAGCAGATGGATTCTTTACAACTGAACCATCCCAGGGAAGCTCCAAAGCAGACACTTTTTAAATGAAAAGTGAGCTGGGACTAACTACCTATATCCCTTTATGATCCTGGGTGGTTGGATGCCTCCTGTTGCGTAATGTGGAAGGAGAGATGGTATCTCAGGCGTGGGTTTTCTTTATTCCATCAGTGGAGGAATTACATTGGCTGAGCTTTGAGTGATACATCCTTGCATTCCTGGGATAAATGCCCAATAAACCTACTATTGTTTCCATATATTGCTGGTTTCTATTTAATATTTTGTTAAGATTTTTTTCCATATGTTCATGAGAGATTCTGGTTTACAATTTTCTTGTGGTATTTGTGTCAGTTTTTTTGTTTTTTTTTTTATAACAAGGGTATGCTGGTCATTTAAAATAGTTTAGGAACTTTCCCTTATTTTCTGTATTTTCTGAGAGTATAAAATTAACAGTATTCTTTCCATAAATATTGATATAATTTACCCAGTAAACCAGCCCTTCCATGAACTTTCTTTGTGATAAGTCTTAAAGTACAAACTGAAATTCTTTAACAGATACTGGGCTGTTAAGACTGTGTCCACTTGTTAGGTGTAGGTTTTGGTAGTATGTGTTTTTAAAAGAATTTGTTCCTTTTATCTAAGTTGTCATCTTTTAATAAAAAAATTGTTTATAATAATTCTTTTAGTGTCCTTTGAACATCTGTTGTGATATTACCTCTTTCATTCCTGATGTGAATAAATTGTTTCTTCTTTTAATTTTCTCCTTAATTGTGTTTTCTAATTTTTCAAAGAACTAATTCTGGATCTTGTTGATTTTCTTTGTCTGTTAACCATTCACTGATTTCTACTCTTTATTACTTTCTTCTATGTATTTTGTCTTTTATTTGCTCTTTTTTTTTTTAATCTTCTTAAGGTGACACTGAAATCTGTGATTTCTTTGACCTTGTTTTTTTTTCTTAGTAGTGTGTTATTTAATTTCCAAGTATTTGGAGATTTTCTACATATCAAATTACTATTAATTTCTAATTTACTTGTATTTTGGTTAAAATCTGTAAGATTTCAATCATTTCAGATTTATTGAGATCTATCTTAAGAGCTAGCATGTGGTCTTTAACAATGATGATCTGATGGACTTGAAAAGAGTCCCTCTCAGTTGTTGGGTGCAGTCTACAAATGTCAGGTAAATCTAGTTAACTGAGAGTGTCGTTTGGATGCTCTGTGACTTTACTGATTTCTCAGCCTACTTTTCAGCCAGTCGCTGAGAGAGATGTTAAACTTTCTTTTTTTTTTTTTTTTTTTTTAAACTTTCTAGTAATTGGGGATGTTTCTGTCTCACCCTTTAGTTCCGTCAGTTCTCGTTTCAGGTTGGTTTGAAGCTCTGGCATTAGGTACACACGTATTTGTGGGGGGAAAAAGTGGTTTTTTTTGGTCTACCTGATAAACTGACCTTTTTATCATTGTGACATGTCCTTTATTCTGATAATATTCCTTTCTCTATGTCCATTTTACCCACAAACTTTTGTGTGTATATGTATGTGTGTACTTAGATATAGCTATTATACCTTTCTCATGCTCACTTTTTACATGGTATATGAAAGTGAAAGTCACTCAGTTGTGTCCAATTCTTTGTGACCCTATGGACTGTAACCTCTGTCCATGGAATTCTCCAGGCAAGAATCCTGGAGTCAGTAACCATTCCCTCACCAGGGGATCCTCCTGACCCAGGGATCAAACCCAGGTATCCCACGTTGCAGGCAGATTCTTTACCAGCTGAGCTACAGCTTTCCAGGTGGCGCTGGTGGTAAAGAACCCACCTGCCAATGCAGGAGACGTAAGAGATGCAGGTTCAGTCCCTGGGTCGGGAAGATCCCCTGGAGGAGGAAATAGCAACCCACTCCAGGATTCTTGCCTGGAGAATCCCACAGACAGAGAAGCTGTGGGTCACAGGGTCACATAGACAGGGCCACAAAGTCGGACATGACTGAAGTGACTTTGAGTTTAGGCCTAAGTATATCTTTATGATTAAAGCCCATCTCTCGATCTCTTGTAGATTGCAGTAATTTGTCTTTAAAATTTTTTTTAAATCTAGTCTGACCATCTATAACTTAAATTGAGTGTTTAGGATACTTATGGGTCATATAATTATTAATATTTGGGGTTTAAGCTTTCTTTTAAATCTTACTTACATGATAAAAATATCAGACCAGAGAGAGGGTTATCTCAGAACAGTGCAATTGTATGAGAGAATCCTGTTAATAGTATGATATATACCTTTCTGGAATTTAGTTTTAAAAACAAACCATAAAAAGACTTAGCAAATGTTTGTGATATGACTTTCTAATTGAACTTGATTATTTGACTGTATAGCTGATATGGCCAAAGTACAGTTAACAAAAAAAAAAAAAAAAACCAATTTGAAGAGTAATTCTTTCAGAAGTTGCTCTGGCTGCCGAGTTAAAAGCAGATTGAGAAAGGAAAGGAAGCGGGAAGAGCAATTAAAAAAATTTTTTAGTGGTCCAAGTGTGAGGTGGTTTTAACTCAGAAAAGATTGTGGTAGTGGAAGTGAAGTGGATGAATACACATTTTGGAAGGAGAGCTAACGGGTTCATAGTGTGTGAGAGATAGTGTGGATGAACTTTGGAGTTGACATGTTAAGTGAGTAGCCATGCCTTTTTACATACTTCATCCATGAGGTGGAGAGAGATGGTCTGGTATCTGTGGGAAGTGTTAAGGTTTCTGTTTCATTAGGTTTGAAAAACCAAGTTAGCGAACAAATGGAAATGTCAGGTAGGCTATTCTATTTGATCATGACATCAAAAACCCAAGGTTTGTTGACAATTTAAGAAAATATCTGATTGGTGCTGTTGTTAAGAAAACAGACCTATGTCTGCATTCTGGGCCTCTGAATGTTAGCTGATTACCTCATCTCCATGAACTTCTTAGTGTCATGTATACAACATAGATGATACCATCCTGAAGAGATTTATTAAGTCAAATCATGTATGTCAAGTGACAGCATAAATACTCACAATTGCAATTAGTATAATCAGTAAGTTCTCCAGGTCTCAGTGTATCCATATGAATAAGTCACTTGATTTTTTTCCCCTTGAAATGGGGAACAGCTGAGAAAAGAGAGCAGGTTGAGGTCACTCACATTAAAACTAGAATATGAGAATTTAGGGAGCTCTAGGAATCACTACAGCTTTTCTTTTTTCTTTTAAGTGAAAACGTAGAGCATCTGGAGAAAGTAATGAAAATTGTTGTTTAAATGTATCAATGTTTGTAGCATTTAAGATATTTAGTAAATCGCATTTCTGTCAGTTACTCCCTATTCTTGAATTCCTATGGTCGTGTGTGCCAGTTGCCATATAGAGGGATCCACTGAGGATTTAGAATATTATGATACATCATTCACACATGATTCACTCATTGTTTTTTTAAATCTCCAATGAAAAACTAGAAAATTTTGTTCATTATTAAATAACAGAGATACGCAGTTGTAGAAAATACAAAAATCCTCTCTCTTAAAACACATAAACTGAAATATGATTGGATATAATTTACTTGAATGTGGGAATGGTCCTATCTAGTTTATTTTTCAGCTTCATTGCCAAGACATTGATATTACATACCATTGCAAACTTAAATGAAATTTATTTGCTACATGGGTGAATTTTTTGTCACTGGGATGTTTGGAAAAGACGTGGAAGTTGAAACAGTAAGTTCGCACAGGTTCAACTTGTGTGTGCATGAAGGCTCAGGCTCCCTCTGGTGGCAATAATGTCTTACTACTTCTATGAAAAACTGAAAGATGAGGTTGTCAGGGTGGAATGATGTTCCCAGTTAAACACACAAAGGAAGTCTGATGCCTTAATAAAGATTTAACATGAAGTCCCTGGAAGCGATTCTCGAGTGATCTTCAGCAACTAGGTTTCTGGGCTCTGTGCCGTTCTAACCTTTCTTTACTTCCAAGAGGGGGAGAGGGAAGGAGGAGAAGATTTAAAACATTGCATAATCATACCTATTCTGACCACTCAGGAATTTGATAAGCAAATACTGAGTTAAGTGTTCTGAATGTTTTAAATAAAGATATTTTATAAAATTGATTGTTTTAGTAACACATTTTTAGCTCTAAATTTCCTTCTATGGCAGTGATCACAAAAATAAGTCAAATGCTGTCATATGTATTTTTTTCAGCATAATATAGTATACAAAATATAGTATATTATCTACTACAATATGGGCTTCCTTAGTGGCTCAGATGGAGCCTGCAATGTGGGAGAGCCAGGTTCAATCTCTGGCTCCCTGGAGAAGGGAATGGCAACTCACTCTAATATTCTTGCCTGGAGAATTCTATGGACATAGGATCCTGGTGGGTTATAATGGGGTCACGGAGAGTCAGACACAGCTGAGTGAATAACACTCTACTATAATATATAGCACATATTATATGTTATACTATTTTCTCGATAATATAATTAGAGTGTTTGGGGAATATAGAAGAAGACTATATGGAAAAAAGAAAAATTATTTCTATGATGTCTTATCAAAGAAATCTCTCTGAAAGGTAAATATTAATTTGAGTTATTGGTATAAGGTGTGCATGAGGGATGTTTTTTGAAAAATATTGGGCTAATATTGGACTGCGTGTATGTGTTTTATATACATTGTATCTGTGGAAATTCATGGTTCTATTTTCTTAGAGATTTATTTAGCGAGTTCAACTAAAACATCTGCGTAATTAAGGGCCTTTAAGTTAAGAAAAATGGCTATTAAAATTCCACAGCTTTCAGAATCCACAAATCAGTGTTGAGTTGCACATCATGAGATCATCCTAAATTATTGATGAAGTGCATGCAGATGTCAGCATGAAAATTATACAGTTCTCATTAGCATGTAACCTGTGTTTACGTTTATTAAATCACAGGTTATCTAGCAATTGGAGGAAATTAGCATTTTTTTTCTTTTAGCTTTGGGACTTTTCCCTGACTTAATGTTTTTTGAAACTGCTGGCGTTTCAGAACTGTTTGGTTAAATACATGACTGTTATGGTGTCATAGCATTTAAACATGTAGACTAAATTTCTGAATCTTTTAGGACCAGTATTTATGTCTGGAAGGACTAATGTTCTTTTAAGACAAGTGCTCAGTAGCTCAGTTGTGTCTGACTCTTTATGACCCTATGGACGGACTGTAGCCCACCAGGCTCCTCTATGCATATGATTTCCCAGGCAAGAATACTGGAATAGGTTGCCATATCTTCCTCTAGGGTATCTTTCCAACTCGGGGATAGAACCTGAGTCTCCTGCATTACAAGTGGATTCTTTCCCACTGAGCCACTGGGGAAGCCCTCTTTTAAGATAACATTTTTCCAGTTTTTCTGAGATGTGAATGAAAGACGTTTCTTGTGGAATTGCAGCACGAATACCTTTTTTTAAAAAATTGAAGTGTCATTGATTTACAGTGTTGTGTTGGTTTCAGGTGTACAGCAAAGTGATTCAGTAACACGTGTATACTTTTTCAGATTCTTTTCCCTTATAGGTTGTTACAAGAGATTGAATATAGTTCCCTGTGCTGTACAGTAGGTCCTTATTTATTTTATATATAGCAGTATGTATGTATTAATCTCAAACTCTTAGTTTATTCCTCCCCCCAATAGTAATATTTTTAAATTTTTAATTGGAGGATAATTGCTTTATAATTTTTGTATTGGTTTCTGCTGTACAACAATGTGAATCACCCATAAGTATAAAATATGAAAATAACCTTTTTTTTTCTTTTCTGATAACTAAGAAATTCTCTTGGCTAAAAGAAAAAAAAATCAGACAATATAGGAAAATGTAAATAAGAAAATAAAATTAAGTGCAATTCCAACACTCAGGAATATCTGTTGTTATCTGCTGTTTGTATTTTGCTCATGTCTACCACTAGGCGTGGGGTTGGCAGCGTTGGGGAACGTGTCCTCCTTGCCCCTCATTTTGTCATTCTCCTCCCCTCCTCCCTCCTGCTATCAAATTATGACATGTCCTTCATTCTTTTAAGATTTAACTAGTTCCTGTTTCAGTGTCATTGTCTCCAGCGTCATTCAGTACCCACATGATGCAGCTTTACGATCATTTGGCCTCTTCCTTCCTTCACCAGACTTTGGCTGTTGTACCACCGTATCATACCTTTGACCAGTGGTTTTTACCCTGGGACAGTCTTTCCTCCCAGAGGGCATTTGGTGAAGTCTGGAGATGTTTTTGGTTGCCTCCCTGAAGGGTGTTACTGGCATCTAGGTGTCAGGGCTGTTCAGTTCAGTCCAGTCGCTCAGTCGTGTCCGACTCCTTGCAGCCCCATGAACCGCAGCAAGCCAGGCCTCCCTGTCCATAGGTACTACTAATCATCTATAGTGGTCAAGACAGCCCCCAACAGCCACGGATGACATCTGACCCCAATGTCCGCAGTGGGGGGCTCAACATACCCTGCCCTTAAGACAGCCTCAGCACGGCACCGTCCTGAAACAAGCGTGATTCCCAACAGAATCGCTTCCTAACCTAGATGCTATGTAATACCGAGGCTTATTGGGTGACTTCCTGTGAGAATCAGATGCTGGTGTATAATGCCAGTGGAACCATCTTTCATCTTTTTGTATATAAACAGAATAATAGTTTAGTGCTTTTCAATTAGTACCTTCTCTCTGGCAGTATAGTTGACTGGGCTAATGTATTGTGTAGTGAACCAGATCAGCCACATGTAGGAAAGGCAGATCCCATATAGGAGATTCTTCCAAAGAAGCATTTTAAGTTTTTTAAGCCTATAATTTTATTTTTGATAACAAGCTCTACCTTTAACAATACCATATTTTATATGTCTGAGACAAGGCTTCATTCCCTTTCCCTTATCTTCTGTGTTTTGACTCCTTTTGAGTGGATTAAAAGGTCTACAGATTTTTTTTTTCTTACTCTACAAAGGAAAAAACTACTTAGTCAATTCAGTTCTGAGAAAGTAGTTTATTGTATTCTGTGGGCCCAGAAAGACCTACCGGAATGTTTCAGTGGTGCCCTTATTAACTGAGAAAAATGAAAGCAGTGATAATATCATATGCTGAAAGTGATATTGAGCCCAGAAATGCTGATACAGATTATAAATTTAAAATTCCACAGGAGAGCGTATCGGTGGCTTTGTTTAGCTGCAGGCATTTTAATTGTTGGGGTTTAGGTCTTTTCTTTGGGCCTTTGTTAGAACTTGGTTCTCTTGAAAGGACTGATAAAAGCTTATCATTTTCTCACTAGGGGAAAAAAATCATCTGTGGCAACAGTTGCTGTGATCGTAGATTTCTAGTTCTCCCTGCTATTACGGGGACACTGAACACCTGAATGCTGGCTTTGAATTTCTCATTCTAGAAAGTTAAACACAGTGGTACAGTTTCTATTCAAGTAGTTCTTAGAGGAGAAATTTGTGCAGTCTATAGACGGGGTGGAGACGGGCATATGGGAAGATGGCAGCATGGGCCACAGACATGCTCCAGTCCTTGTGGCTTCGCCCAGAAATGCAGTGTCAGGTGCAGTGAGAAAGGACAGTGCGTCAGCGGCACACGGTCTGCCAGTCTGGCTGTCCCACCATTTTCCTTCCCCTTGTGGTGTTGCTTCTCGTACGTGATCACAGATCGCACTGGGACTTCTCCATGTTAATACAGTCGAGGTTAATTCTTTCGATTTAGCTGGGAAGTAGTTAGAAGGACCAGAAACAGAAGCCTCAGATCAGTCTTCATGGTAAAACCACCACTGGAGACTGTAGATTTGCCCCGCTGCTGCTACGCTCTTCATTAAATGGAGCCCTGGTTGTGGCTGATTTTTATGTCTTTTCTTTTTTTTTAATGGACTAGCAGATAAATTGTCTGGTATCTTTGTGCTAACCATCCCACATTAGCTCTCCCTGTTCAGCCCTTCCTTGTCTGGTATCATCTGGCAGATAAGAACCTCACAGTCTGGAAACGGGTAATGTTTCGGCTCTGCTGAAGTTAGAGACTAGATCATTGGATGAATCGTGTGTGCCAAGATGAGTGTTATTCTTTCTATTTACAGGAGAAGTCCCGACATCCAAGCGAAAGAAGAGCTATGGAAGCATATCCAGTGAGTACTGTTTTTAAAGCTCACGTGGTTTGAAGGCACTTACAGGGATACAGGGAGGCAGCCTTGGGCTGAAGCCTGCGCAGTGCTCTTCAATGCCGTCACTGTGTGCAGCCTGGCACTCAGCGGTGGTGCCGCAGCCAGCAGCCCCACCATCTCTCCTGAGGCCAGTCAGCCTTGCCTGTAAATGAGCCTCAGAGAGGCCAACACTTGTAAGTAAATACCAAGGAAAAGACACCTGCTACAGGAAAGAGAAGCAGATCTTTTTCGGGAGATAGGAGATGCTGGGGAGTCACCTGTTTCCTGAATAAAGAAGAACTGCAAGAGGGTAGAAGAGCTACTGAAAAGGTTTTCCTCCCATTTTTCCCTTAAATACATACTGGTGGTTTTTTTTGTTTTTTTTTTTTTTTAAGTTTTATTTCAGTTCAGCTCAGTTCAGTCGCTCAGTCGTGTCCGACTCTTTGCGACCCCTTGAATCGCAGCACGCCAGGCCTCCCTGTCCATCACCATCTCCCAGAGTTCACGCAGACTCACGTCCATCGAGTCGGTGATGCCGTCCAGCTATCTCCTTGGTCGTCCCCTTCTCCTCCCGCCCCCAGTCCCTCCCAGCATTGGGGTCTTTTCCAGTGAGTCAGCTCTTCGCATGAGGTGGCCACAATGCTGGAGCTTTATGTCTGTGTTTTAGTTTCTGGTTGCAGCATGTGGAATCTTACCAGGGATTGAACCCATACCCGCTTCATTAGAAGGCAGAGTCCCTTCCCAACGCTGTCAAGGAAGTCCCAAACGGACACCAGTTTTCTTACTCTTCATTCCTGGCTTATATCTCTATTCGTTTTATTAACACTGTGTTACAAGACAAGATTCACTTCACGCATGAGGTGGCCACAGTGCTGGAGCTTTATGTCTGTGTTTTAGTTTCTGGTTGCAGCATGTGGAATCTTACCAGGGATTGAACCCATACCCGCTTCATTAGAAGGCAGAGTCCCTTCCCAACGCTGTCAAGGAAGTCCCAAACGGACACCAGTTTTCTTACTCTTCATTCCTGGCTTATATCTCTATTCGTTTTATTAACACTGTGTTACAAGACAAGATTCACTTCAGCTCAGTCGCTTGGTTGTGTCTGACTCTTTGCTACTCCATGAACCGCAGCACGCCAGGCCTCCCTGTTCATCACCAACTCCCGGAGCTTACTTAAACTCATGTCCGTCGAGTCAGTGATGCCATCCAAACATCTTATCCTCTGTCGTCCCCTTCTCCTCCCGCCTCCAGTGTTTCCCAGCATCAAGGTCTTTTCCAATGAGTCAGTTCTTTGCATCAGGTGACCAAAGTATTGGAGTTTCAGCTTCAGCATCAGTCCTTCCAATGAATATTCAGGACTGATTTCCTTTAGGATGGACTGGTTGGATCTCCTTGCAGTCCAAGGGATTCTCCAGTCTTCTCCAATACCACAGTTGAAAAGCATCAATTCTTTGGCACTCAGCTTTCTTTAGAAAAGAAAGGTGTTCTTTTTCTTAAAGAAAGCTGAGACAAGATTAGAAAGGTGAAAACTCACCTGCCATTGTAAATGGTGTTAGTATTTATTTCAAAACTTTCACTCTCTTGCTCATTCCCTTCTAGGAAAGAGCTTGTGGATCCATCTGGACTGTCAGAAGAACAATTGAAAGAGATTCCATACACTAAAATAGAGTATGTCTTTGAAAATCTTTCTTTAAAAGTTTTATTAATATTTGTAAATGAGTAATCCATTCTTCCTCTTCAGAGGTGTTCCTTTCAGTGCTTTGTCTTTACATTTTAAATAAAAGTAAAAATAACTATAGAGGAAGAAGTAGAAAAGGGTATATTAAAATTAATTATTGTCATTCTACTATGGAGAACAGTGTGGAGATTCCTTAAGAAATTGCAAATAGAACTGCCTTATGACCCAGCAATCCCACTGCTGGGCATACACACTGAGGAAACCAGAATAGAAAGAGACACATGTACCCCAATGTTCATTGCAGCACTGTTTATAATAGCCAGGACATGGAAACAACCTAGATGTCCATCAGCGGATGAATGGATAAGAAAGCTGTGGTATATATACACAATGGAGTATTACTCAGCCATTAAAAAGAATACATTTGAATCAGTTCTAAT